>OY757551.1:20940627-20967275 GCA_963584105.1 Alviniconcha strummeri
CCTCACAAGTTTGTTTGCTTTCCTCAAATTTTACAGCTGTAGACTGCACTCAAGAAACTGATGTTATTGTTAACAAAGAGTACCGATGCTAATGGCAGATTCCAAGAGTCTCTGACTGCCAAAAGACGACAGCAGCAGGAAAAGCTGTCGGAGAAAGCCACGTCTGCCGCCAAGTTCCACCAGGACTCCTCCGGAAAGCTTGTTGCCAACGATGACGGTGCAGTCCCCACATCGACTTCGTCATCTGGTGCCACCACTGCTTCAGGTACATGATCTGCCGCTGGGTTGAGTGCTGTGCTTTATCCTCACCTGAACCATTTTTGTCTCGACCCCTCCCTTTCCCCTGGTTTTCCCATCCTCCCTTCTTAGTGACCTTGCCACTTTCTTTTAAAAGTACTTTCTTTTGACATCACCAAGACCACAACAAAATTGCCCCTTGTGGGATGATTAAAGTTTTTTTGAATTGAACTGAATCGAATTGAATTGAATTCTCCCCAGCCAAGGTGAAAGACCTTAGCTTAAAACACATGTATGTCCATTTTGTTCAACATGCTCAGACTTTGTCTTCCTTCAGGTCACGGCTCAAGACTCACCTTTTCTCTGTCTCTTACTCCTAACACTTCCAGCTGTGTGTGTGTGTGTGTGTGTGCATGTGTGTGTGTGTGTGCATGCATGTGTGTGCATGTGTGTGTGTGTGTGTGTGTGTGTATGTGAATCTGTGTGCGTGTGTGCATGTGTGTGTGTGTGAGTGCGTGTGTGTGCGTGTGTGTGCATGCGTGCATGCACATGTGCATGTGTGTGTGGTGATGTTGACTTCTTCAGACCAGGTCAGATGAACTCCTGACTAAAGACCTCAACAGGTATCCACAGAAAAGAGAGAGATATATATCTCCTATTAAAGAGGGGTGATATTTCAGTGAAGAACGCAGTGCTTGGTGACTGCAGCTTTTCAGACCTTTCGCATGACGGCCTTCAGTGTTTGCTGTTACAGTGCCACGCTCGGCCTCACAGCCCGCCATGCCGCGAGTACCTTCCTCCAATGCTGTGGACAAACCTGTCAATCAGCAACAGGCCCCGCCCCCTACCAGGACCAGCCAGTCGGAGAGCTCCAGCCCAGCCACCACCCCTCAGACAGAGACCAAGACGGGGTTGTTTTCACGTCTGTTCAAGACCAAGCAGCAGGACAATGGGGCTGCCAGCAAAGCGAAGATCGGTGGGTGTGGTGATGATAGTACTAAGGTCGGTGGGTGTGGGTGTGGTAATGATAGTACTGAGATTGGTGGGTGTTGCAGTGTGGGTGTGGTAATGATAGTACTAAGGTCGGTGGGTGTGGTAATGATAGTACTAAGGTCGGTGGGTGTGGTGATGATAGTACTAAGGTCGGTGGGTGTGGTAATGATAGTACTAAGGTCGGTGGGTGTGGTGATGATAGAACTAAGATCGGTGGGTGTGGTGATGATAGAACTAAGATCGGTGGGTGTGGTGATGATAGAACTAAGATCGGTGGGTATGGATGTGGTGATGATAGAACTAAGGTCGGTGGTGTGGCACAGTGTGGGTGTGGTCATGGTTGTACTGAGGTTGGTGGGTGTTGCACAGGCTGGGTGTGGTAATGCTAGTACTGAGATTGGTGGGTGTTGCAGTGTGGGTGTGGTAATGATAGTACTAAGGTCGGTGGGTGTGGGTGTGGTAATGATAGTACTAAGGTCTGTGGGTGTGGTAATGATAGTACTAAGATTGGTGATGTGGGTGTGGTAATGATAGTACTAAGATTGGTGATGTGGGTGTGGTAATGATAGTACTAAGATTGGTGATGTGGGTGTGGTAATGATAGTACTAAGATTGGTGATGTGGGTGTGGTAATGATAGTACTAAGATTGGTGATGTGGGTGTGGTAATGATAGTGCTGAGATCGGTGGGTGTGGCACAATGTGGGTGTGGTAATAATAGTACTAAGGTCGGTGGGTGTGGTAATGATAGTACTAAGATTGGTGGGTGTGGCACAGTGTGGGTGTTGTAATGATAGTACTAAGGTCAGTGGGTGTTCCAGGGTGGGTGTGGTAATAATAGTAGTAAGATCGGTGGGTGTTCACACAGTGTGGGTGTAGTAATGATAGTACTAAGATGGGTGGGTGTTCCAGTCCGGGTGTGGTAATGATGTACTAAGATGGGTGGGTGTTCCAGTCCGGGTGTGGTAATGATAGTACTAAGATGGGTGGGTGTTCCAGTCCGGGTGTGGTAATGATAGTACTAAGATGGGTGGGTGTTCCAGTCCGGGTGTGGTAATGATAGTACTAAGATGGGTGGGTGTTCCAGTCCGGGTGTGGTAATGATAGTACTAAGATGGGTGATGTGGGTGTGGTAATGATAGTACTAAGATGGGTGATGTGGGTGTGGTAATGACAGTACTAAGATGGGTGGGTGTGGTAATGACAGTACTAAGATGGGTGGGTGTGGTAATGACAGTACTAAGATGGGTGGGTGTGGTAATGACAGTACTAAGATGGGTGGGTGTGGTAATGACAGTACTAAGATGGGTGGGTGTTCCAGTCCGGGTGTGGTAATGACAGTACTAAGATGGGTGGGTGTGGTAATGACAGTACTAAGATGGGTGGGTGTGGTAATGACAGTACTAAGATGGGTGGGTGTGGTAATGACAGTACTAAGATGGGTGGGTGTGGTAATGACAGTACTAAGATGGGTGGGTGTGGTAATGACAGTACTAAGATGGGTGATGTGGGTGTGGTAATGACAGTACTAAGATGGGTGGGTGTGGTAATGACAGTACTAAGATGGGTGATGTGGGTGTGGTAATGACAGTACTAAGATGGGTGATGTGGGTGTGGTAATGACAATACTAAGATGGGTGGGTGTGGTAATGACAGTACTAAGATGGGTGGGTTTTTGCAGAGCCTGCAGTTAGTAATGATCGTACATTACACAAAGTAAGTGTTGAGTCTTGCCGTTTGTGGGCCCTGGCCTGTTTCTGAAGAGAGCAAGCGGGCGATGGGTCTTCATGTTTGTGGCTCTGTCTGTGTTTTGAAGAGGCAAAGTCTGAGGAGGGGCCGGTGGTGAAAAGCGTTGACGACTTTGTTCCGGACGGTGGTGCCATAGACAGCAGTTTCCTCGACGATGCAAAAGACATTGCCAGAGACAACAGCAAGGAGGAGGAGGAGAGGTGAGGATTGTGCGAACTTTCTTTTGTCTCTGTGCTCCCGTTCTCACTGTTCAGCACAGTTCAAAACGGCATCTATGTGCTCAGGAAAGCCCATATATACGCTTCATCCCGTGTCTTGAAAGTTTCCCCAGCACTGCCTTTAAGTTTAAAACAGTTCCAGAGTTCATCTTTTTGAGGAAGATTGTTGAGTGCTTTCTCTCTCCACACCTCTCTCTCTCCTCCAGGTGATTGATGGTGTGATCTCCTTGTCTTTGTGTCGGCTTTGTCTCGAGCTCCTCAACACTTCAGATATTTTAGGACGCACACCACCTGTGATAGCTGCTTTGCCCATTGGTCTGTCTGCCTGGTCTTTTCCCTGGACTGTGGCATGTCTCTCTGGCTTCTGTCTGTGCCGCTGTCCTTCTGTCTCTCTGTCTCTGCCTCTGTCCTTTTGTGTCTGTGCCTTTGTCCTTCTGTCTCTGCCTCTGCCTCTGTCTCTGTCTCTTTATCTCTGCCTCTGTCCTTCTGTCTCTTTATCTCTGCCTCTGTCCTTCTGTCTCTCTGTCTTTGCCTTTGTCCTTCTGTCTCTCTGCCTTTGTCCTTCTGTCTCTCTGTCTCTGCCTTTGTCCTTCTGTCTCTTTATCTCTGCCTCTGTCCTTCTGTCTCTCTGTCTTTGCCTTTGTCCTTCTGTCTCTCTGTCTTTGTCCTTCTGTCTCTCTGTCTTTGCCTTTGTCCTTCTGTCTCTCTGCCTCTGTCCTTCTGTCTCTCTGCCTTTGTCCTTCTGTCTCTTTATCTCTGCCTTTGTCCTTCTGTCTCTTTATCTCTGCCTTTGTCCTTCTGTCTCTTTATCTCTGCCTTTGTCCTTCTGTCTCTTTATCTCTGCCTTTGTCCTTCTGTCTCTTTATCTCTGTCCTTCTGTCTCTTTATCTCTGCCTTTGTCCTTCTGTCTCTTTATCTCTGTCCTTCTGTCTCTTTATCTCTGTCCTTCTGTCTCTTTATCTCTGCCTCTGTCCTTCTGTCTCTTTATCTCTTTATCTCTGTCCTTCTGTCTCTTTATCTCTGTCCTTCTGTCTCTTTATCTCTGCCTCTGTCCTTCTGTCTCTTTATCTCTGCCTCTGTCCTTCTGTCTCTTTATCTCTGTCCTTCTGTCTCTTTATCTCTGTCTCTGTCTCTGTCTCTTTATCTCTGCCTTTGTCCTTCTGTCTCTTTATCTCTGCCTTTGTCCTTCTGTCTCTTTATCTCTGTCCTTCTGTCTCTTTATCTCTGTCCTTCTGTCTCTTTATCTCTGTCCTTCTGTCTCTTTATCTCTGTCCTTCTGTCTCTTTATCTCTGTCCTTCTGTCTCTTTATCTCTGTCCTTCTGTCTCTTTATCTCTGTCCTTCTGTCTCTTTATCTCTGCCTCTGTCCTTCTGTCTCTTTATCTCTGCCTTTGTCCTTCTGTCTCTTTATCTCTGCCTCTGTCCTTCTGTCTCTTTATCTCTGTCCTTCTGTCTCTTTATCTCTGCCTCTGTCCTTCTGTCTCTTTATCTCTGTCCTTCTGTCTCTTTATCTCTGTCCTTCTGTCTCTTTATCTCTGTCCTTCTGTCTCTTTATCTCTGTCTCTTTATCTCTTTATCTCTGCCTCTGTCCTTCTGTCTCTTTATCTCTGCCTCTGTCCTTCTGTCTCTTTATCTCTGCCTCTGTCCTTCTGTCTCTTTGTGCCTGTTTCTTCCCCCCCCCCCCCCCCCCCCACTATCCCTCCCCTTCTTCCTACCCTTAATCCTTTGTCTGTATCCTAGTTATTTTAACTCTAGTGAACTATGTAAACATGACACAGACTCGAATGGGCATAGACTTTCTTGCTACTTTACAATTAGTCCTTGCTAAGCTACTGATGAGCACACACAAAAAATGACAGGGCATCATATGAAGCATGACGGAGAGAGAGAGAGAGAGAGAGAGAGAGAGAGAGAGAGAGAGAGAGAGAGATTTATTCATTTGTAGGCCATTGCCCCCCTGTATGTACAAAGCTTTTAAGCTGCATCGCATTCAAGGTCTTATTCAAGCACACTCATTTTAAGTAACTAGTTCAAGCACATTGTTGGTAGTTTGGTTATCTTTTTGATATGTATTCATAATTATTGTGTTCTGAGGTAATGTCATCCACCTGCACCCCTACATGAGGTAAGACAAGAGAGAGAGAGAGAGAGAGAGAGAGAGAGAGAGAGATAGTCTGCCCATTTCAACATTCTACTGTTCATTAAACCATGCACTCATGGTAAAATTGTCATGGATCCTGTTTCAACAAGACGTGCTGAACTGGGGCTATGATGCATTTTTGTTTAAGTCTGTTGACGTCAAACAGATGCAGAGTAAAGGGGCATTGCACTGATCAATGCTGTTCATTTCCCAATTTTATTTCCCCAGCGATGATGACACCGGTGGCAACCCGATGGTGGCGGGTTTCCAGGACGACCTTGACTCAGACGACGATCTCAGGACACCAGCAACATCAAAGAATGCAGCTTTCCATGCAAACCCTGCAGTGAAGGGTGATGTGGACATCTCCAGCGAGGAAGAGGAGGAGGAAGAGAAGGACAAGTTCAGCAACCCCCACGTGAAGGCTCTCGAGGTGGACTTGTCCAGTGATGAGGATCTCAGTCGAACAAACCCAGCGGTGAGCATAGCGACGGTCTCCATCACGGATTCGGAGGAGGAGGCTGAACCCCGAGAAAGCCAACTGCGGGAGAGTGTGAGAAAAAACAGTGACAGGTCCGCTGAAGAGAAGAAAAAGAAAGACAGCAAAAAGGAGAAAGAAGACAAAGTTGTTCACACGGAAACGAGACAGTCACAAAGTTCGTTGGTGGGTGTGCGACCAGCAAAAACGAAACCTGTTGTTGTAGATAGTGAGGAAGGGGAGAGCAGCAGTGTGGGGGGAGATAATGCTGAAGGAAGGGGAGACAATTCTGCAACAGGTGCTGAGGAAGGAGAGGGCTCTACAGGAAAGGCGGACAAGAACTTTCACATTGATGTTCCAAAGGAAGACTTTGGAAATTGGCTGGATCAGTTTGAAGTGAAGGTTGGTTGGTTTTCTACAGATTCATGAATATAATGTTTAATATGGATACCTGTATGATTTGATTGTATTTTGTATGCTTGAATTTTCAACATATGAAAGTGACAAAATTAGTACAATCATAAATAGTTCCAACATGTTTTGCTGCTCGTTTGTTTTCCAGTCTGGAATATGCCCATTTCTGGGGTTTTGATGGCACATCCATAAGCTTTTTGACCTCTTGCTGTCATAGTCTTGGTTTCTGTATTGTGCTTTGTGTAGCTGGCACTGAATTCTGAGACTGTTCAAAGTGAGGCTTGTGTTTCCGCTGAAACATATGAGCATTTGCCATTTTTGTGGAGGCTGTGTTGAAATTATTTTTAATGCCAAAGCTGTGAGGGAGTAAGTAAGTAACTTGGGTTTTTTTAATGCCCAGTCCACCAGTAAGCTGTGAGGGAACAATTGTTCCTGTCAAGATACAAATCTGAGCCTGGCGTAGTGGAGTTATCTGGTTTTAGATCTTCTGCATACTACCAGTATTGCTGCTTCTGTCCCTGGTCTGTGGTAAAAACTGAAAACACTCCAACTTTTCTAAAAAAAATACAACAGATATATTTTTTAGGTGTACTTGGTTGCACACACTATCTTCTCACCCAACACAGAGTGAACCTCAGGGTTTTAGCTGAGGACCACTGCACAAACACACAAACAGTGCATGATGGTAAGAGGATGGAGCGTGCTGCCAGTCCTTTCTGCAGGAGTTGCCATGATCATCCATCTGTTACTCTGCTGCTAGTATTATTCTGTGGCATGTGTGTGTTTACATGTCTCTAGCCTTTCAGCTGTTTCTAGTCAGAGGTAGACATAGAATCTTGAGAGCTTCAGACAGTCAGACACTGTGCAACACTTTTTTGTTTCAACAGCAAGCTTGAAACTTACTTTACTCACAACATATCTTGCAACAAGTGTTGAAATTCTGTCTTACATTTGTCCTTTTTGGTGTAATTATGACTTGTTTGTTTAGCTCCCCCCCCCCCCCCCCCCCCTAGTTTTATGTATGAGATATAGTTCTTGTCAGTGACCCCAGACACCCAGGTCACTGTACTCTGACCCCAAGGGTTAAATTCTGATAGTCAGCTGAAAACTGCACATGATTGTGTGTTCAGCAGACTTCCAAATCCAGTAAGAAGTCCAAACCAGCGGTTGTAACACCGGTTCCAGACAGCGACAGTGAAGAGGAAGGCCCACAAATAAGTGAGTACCAGTGAGCCCAGAAATGCGATTCCCAGTCAGTTGCGTGAATGGGGTGGTTATAGAGAGAGTAGGGGAGGGGGGTCTCATTTTCAATATTCACACACCATTTTGCAGGAGTGAGTTGGTACCATTGGTAAGGGTATACTTTGGTAGGTTCTTGTTTTTATTATTCACTCACCATTTTGCATGATTGGGTTGGTTATAGAGAGAGTAGGGGGGTTCTCATTTTTATTATTCACTCACCATTTTGCATGAATGGGTTGGTTATGTAGTGAAAGTAGGGGGGTTCTCATTTTCATTATTCACACACCATTTTGCAGGAGTGAGTTGGTTACAGTAAGAGTATACTTTGGTAGGTTCTTATTTTCATTATTCACACACCATTTTGCATGAATGGGTTGGTTATAGAGAGAGTAGGGGGTTCTCAATTTTATTATACACACACCATTTTGCATGAATGGGTTGGTTATATAGTGAAAGTACGGGGGTTCTCATTTTCAGTATTCACACACCATTTTGCAGGAGTTGGTTACAGTAAGAGTAGTGGGGTTCTCATTTTCACTATTCACACACCATTTTGCAGGAATGAGTTGAGAGAGAGGAGAGCATTCATTATTCCCACATTGTTTTGTATGAATGAATTGGTGATAGTGAAAGTAGGGAGGTTCTCCTTTTTATTATTGCCACATCATTTTGCATGAATGAGTGGTTATAGTGGGGGTGGGGTGGGGGGTTCATTTGCTTTAGTCATGTCATTTCCCATACATGAGTGACCTAAACCTAGTAAAGGTTCAAGGGTGTTTCTTATTTTCATTATTACACACACTTTGTAAAAATGAGTAGGATATATAGAACTTGTACTAAAAGAAGGATGGTCCACATTTTCATTATTCACATTATTTTGCAGTCATGAATGAATGGATAACCCATTCATTCATGACTGCAAAATAATGACGTCAGACAGACCTGAGAGTGGGGCATTTCTCATTTCTGTTTTTCACACAACGTTTTGCGTGAATGAATATGTTATAGTGAGAGCAGGTTGTTTCTCATTTTCATTATTCACACACCATTTTGCATGAATGAGTTGGTTACAGTAAGAGTAGGGGGTTTCTCATTTTCATTATTCACACACCATTTTGCATGAATGAGTTGGTTACAGTAAGAGTAGGGGGTTTCTCATTTTCATTATTCACACACCATTTTGCATGAATGAGTTGGTTACAGTAAGAGTAGGGGGTTTCTCATTTTCATTATTCACACACCATTTTGCATGAATGAGTTGGTTACAGTAAGAGTAGGGGGTTTCTCATTTTCATTATTCACACACCATTTTGCATGAATGAGTTGGTTACAGTAAGAGTAGGGGGTTTCTCATTTTCATTATTCACACACCATTTTGCATGAATGAGTTGGGGATAGTAAGAGTAGGGGGTTTCTCATTTTCATTATTTACACATCAGTTTGCATGAATGAACTGGTTGTGGTGAGAGTAGGTTGTTTCTCATTTTCATTATTTACACATCATTGTGCATGACTGGGTTCGGTATGGTGAGAGTAGGTTGTTTCTCATTTTAATATGTTGTCTTCATGAGTGGATGGGTTATACATAGCGAGAGAAGGACCAGTTTCTCATTTCTGTTGTTCACACGTCATTGTGTGTTCATGAATGAGTACCAAGGTATCAAAATATGAAGAGAATGGTCTCCCAGGGGTAACTGTTTAAAGACGGTATTTGGAGGGTGGTCGTTGAAGGGTAGGCTTTCACGTTTTTCATTTGAGGGTGTTGTATCAAGGGTTATCTTTTGAAGCCAGTCTTTTCTTCTGGTCTAACCAGCCTGACCCTGACCTAGCCTGACCCTGACCTAGCCTGACATCTCTATTCCCCTACACAGGTGTGATGCTTCAGTAACACCCTTCCTGTTGCAGAGCCCGTTTCATCCGATATTGAAGAGGGTCCGACGAAAACCACAAGCAAGAAGAAGAAGAAGAAAACGGAAGAAAAGGTGAGAGCATCACATGCTGCTGTGGTTTGTTCTGCCTCTTTAGATTCTGATTCAGGTTCTTTAGTCACCAAATTTTACAACAAGGAAAGTGTCTTGAAAGGCGGTAAGCCTACAAACGTAAGTAAACAACACTGACATATGTCAGCTAGCATAGTTAGAGGTATACACCCATCCGCATCACCAGAACAACACAAACACGCATATACACCTGTGCATGCATGCACACACACACACACACACACACACACACACACACACACACACACACACACACACACACACACACACACACACATGCATGCATGAACATGCACATATGCACACACACACACACACACACACACGCACACACACACACACACATGCACACACATTTATATGTAGCGTTTCGTTTGATAATACATATATAGCTCCTGGAGTCCTTAATCTCACCTTGGGCTGTGTCGCTGCCTAAGGGTGAATAATTCTACGCAGCCAGAGTGAACAGGGTCCTGGTCGAGGCAACGTGGAACAAGAGCACTAACTGTTGTCGATGTTGTGGACTTCTTTTTATACATATAGCGCTATTCTCTGTTCTCAAGCAGACTCACTGCACTCTTGTTGCGTGTGATTCTGAATGAGGGACTAGCCTTGTATGGCGCCTTTTTGCTTACTGTCACAATCTCTGTCTGTCTGTCTGTCTGTCCCTCTCTCTCTCCTTCCCTCCCTCCCTCCTTCCCTTTCTCTCTCTCTCTTTCTCTTGTGCTATGTGTATAAATTTTTACTCAAATATATAATGCATGTTTTTTTCTCTTTTTTTCTTTTTCTTTAAGAAACGAAACAAAAAAATCATCAGTAGTTTAGCAAGGTTTTGACTAAGTCTAAACTGCAATCCTTGTAAAATACAGTTTTTGAGTTTGAGTTCTCTTTTAACTCTCTTGTTTCTTTCTTTTTTAATTCTATTTTTTCCACTACTTTGCTTCCTTCATCATTTGTGCCCTTTTTTTTTTTTTTTTTCTACTTTGTTTTTATTTTGACAACATTAACTTCTCTCACTAACAGTTGTAAAATTGCCTTTTCCTGAGATGAACTGTCTTGAAAGTGCAAGCCACATTTTTTCGTCTTTAGCCAAATCTTTCTAACTTTACCCATGACTGTAAGAAAGCACGATCTTGTGATTTGTATGAAGTTGTTTCCAGGAGACATTTGTATGTAGTTTTCTCCAGGAGACATTGTATGTCCATACAGTCTGTAGCATGGCAGTGTGTATGTAGTTTTCTCCTGGAGACATTTGTATGTCCATAAGGTCTGTAGTGTGGCAGTGTGTATGTAGTTTTCTCCGGGAGACATTTGTATGTAGTTTCCTCCAGGAGACATTTGTATGTAGTTTTCTCCTAGAGACATTTGTATGTCCATACAGTCTGTAGCATGGCAGTGTGTATGTAGTTTTCTCCTGGATACATTTGTATGTAGTTTTCTCCTAGACATTTGTATGTCCATAAGGTCTGTAGCATGGCAGTGTGTATGTAGTTTTCTCCTGGAGACATTTGTATGCCCATAAGGTCTGTAGCATGGCAGTGTGTATGTAGTTTTCTCCTGGAGACATTTGTATGTCCATAAGGTCTGTAGCATGGCAGTGTGTATGTAGTTTTCTCCTGGAGACATTTGTATGTCCATAAGGTCTGTAGCATGGCAGTGTGTAGTTGTCTCCCAGAGACATTTGCATGTCCTTAAGGTCTGTAGTGTGGCAGTGTGTATGTAGTTTTCTCCTGGAGACATTTGTATGTAGTTTTCTCCAGGAGACATTTGTATGTAGTTTTCTCCTGGAGACATTTGGATGTAGTTTTCTCCAGGAGACATTTGTATGTAGTTTTCTCCAAGAGACATTTGTATGTAGTTTTCTCCAGGAGACATTTGTATGTGGTTTTCTCCAGGAGACATTTGTATGTGGTTTTCTCCAGGAGACATTTGTATGTGGTCTTCTCCAGGAGACATTTGTATGTCCATAAGGTCCATAGCATGGCAGTATGTAGTTGTCTCCCAGAGACATTTGTATGTCCGTAAGGTCTGTAGCATGGCAGCTTTTCTGTTGTTGTTGCTGTAGCATTTTGCGTGTGATCACTGGGGATTGCGCAGTATATGGAGTTGTACTTTAACAAATACATTCCACAGGGTGAGAGAGTTTCATGTACGACAGTTTTGTTTATTACCCCACCACGTGGGCAGCCGCATGCCGTCTTCAGAGGAAGTGTTGCAGCAACTGCCCTTGTTCTACATTGCAGTTTCACAGTTTGATCTTCCAGTTTGAATTCCAAAACTGCAAAAGGTATTTTTCTCTTTTAATGAGACTTGCCATTCTTTTATTTTTTCACTGACGTGATTTTGTTCCTCTGTTATTGCAGAGTGACGAAAAGTCAAGCACGAAGAAGAAGAAGAAGAAGGACAAGGAAAAAGAGAGGACGAAAGATGGGGATGGAGAGAAGAAGAAGGAGAAAAAGAAGAAGAAAAAGAAGAAAGAGGAAGGCGGAGGGGGCCGTGGAGGAGGAGGAAGTGGAGGAGGGTTTGAGGATGAAGAGGATTTAGACAACTTAGAAGCTTTTCTAGGAAGTCCGAAAGGTGCTGGTGGAGATTATGAATCGTTATAGTCATACAGATATATATATATATTTAATGTTATATATAAACCTATTATAGATATATGTTTTGGGGTGGTGCTTTTCTCATTCTTTCCTTTTCATGCTTTTTTTCATTTGCCTTTCTTTCTTCTTGTCATCTTTTCTTTCTTCGCTTTTTTTCCCTTCTTCTTAAATTTACAGTTTGATTCATACACTCAAATAAAGAGAGAGAAGGAGAGATAGATCCTGATTTCTTTAGATTTGGTTGTTTGCAGCAACCTCTAATTTAGTCCCAGTTTAGCTTTGTTGAAGAACGGACAGTGCGTCTGAATTTTTGTTACTGCCTTTTGCTTTCTCCAGAGACTGACAGTGGAAAGGAAGAGGGAAGGGCAATACTTGAGATGAATTTATTATCACACAAGTCTTACACACTGTTTTGATTGGCAGTTGTACAGGCTTTTCCCGATGACGACACTGCATGTGATAAAATCCAAACTCACGAAAGGTTAAAAAGAACGCTTATTTAACCTGATGCCAAACAACATGTCGATATGTTTTGTATGAAGATGTTTCTTAATTTTTATATGTTTTGTTCACTTGTATACTACTGATTTGTATAATTATGGGTATTTGTGCATTGTATGTTTTTCTTTAAGTTGTAAAGTGCTTTGAGATTGCAAAAGTGCTCTATAAGTTCCCTATTATTATTATTATTATTTTTAGGAATAAGCCACTTTGTCAAGTGACGGTACAACAGTTAAATGGTAAACAGATGAAACGTTGGCTACTGATCTGCTTGTGGCTGAGGGGTCTTGTGACCAGCAGCTGAGAGAACGTTGGCCTGACAATGACATGTAGCAAAATGACAGTGACGTGTAGTGAAATGACAATGACATGTAGCGAAATGACAGTGACATGTAGTGAAATGACAATGACATGTAGCGAAATGACAGTGACGTGTAGTGAAATGACAATGACATGTAGCAAAATGACAGTGATGTGTAGTGAAATGACAATGACATGTAGCAAAATGACAGTGACATGTAGTGAAATGACAATGACATGTAGCCAAATGACAGTGACGTGTAGTGAAATGACAATGGCATGTAGTGAAATGACAATGACGTGTATTGAAATGACAGTGACATGTAGTAAAATGACAATGACATGTAGTGAAATAGACCTCGTTGTCATGCCAACATTCTTCCCAACTCTGGACACCAAAATGCCCGAAGCAGGTAAGTGACCTACATTTCATTTTTCACTGGTCAGCTGTTGTTGAAGTACTTAAGTTGTTTCGTGGTCTGAAGAAGGGGCTTACCCTGAACATTTGCACGTTGTGTTTGTCATATTTAATAAGTGTTCTCTTTGACCTTTCAAGTGTTTGGATCTTGTTGAAGAGTGCTAGCGCTCATCCTTGTGTGAGATTTATCTTTATTTTTTTAACCATACACATAAGTGTTATTTGTGTATGTAAGTTGGGTTTGGATTTGGTGCAGTTTTCAGCATCTGGCCTCGCCACTCGTCAGACTTCTGCTGTCAGTGATTGTTGCGTCAAGGTGATTGTGTCTGATGTAGCCTCAGATCGCTGAGCCTACCACCATGGTTACCATACCTCCAAACTACGGTAAAGTCCCATGGGTCTTGAGTGACTGGAACCACCTGTGTCTTTCCTTCACAGAAAGAGTAGCAATAAAGTTTGTGAATTTTGAAAGGATTTGTCTGTACGAACCCTGTATCTGGCATCAGGCTAGGGAGAAGGTTGTCGGCTGGGTGATTGGAAGTGCAGTTTTCTCCCTTTCTTTCTCTAGTAGCTTAGCTAGGACTAGTTGTTAGACAGGTTTTTGACTGAACCTAAACTACGATCCTTGTAAAATAAAGTTTCTGAGTTTGAGTTCTCTGACCGACTCTCTTTTTCTGGGTTCGAGTCTTTTTGGTCATGCTGTCTTAAGGAACGTGGCTTGACTGAACAAAGTCCGCTGTCATCTCCAGGTCTTGGCGGCAACCCCGCATCTTCTCCCTCAGCCCCGCCCCCTGTGACCGCGTCTGGCATCAGAAAGTGTTGTGGGCTGCACGGTGTTGAAGAATGCGTTCAGGGGTCTAGGGTCTTGTGCCACAGGGACGCTAATCCACGTGGGAAGTCTTGAGTCACCTCCTCTTCTTTTTATTTGTTTGTTGGAGTTACGCCACGCTTCTTACCTTGAACCACGGCTCTTGTTACTTGAAAGCGGATTGGGAGAGAGTGAAATATTCATCTTTCGCTGTGCATTGCCATGTGATTCCCATTGCAGTATGGTTTTGAGAAATTAATTGGACAGAACTGTATCTCTTTTCTTTTCCTTTTTTGTTTGATGAATACACTTCTGTTGTTGACCTATTGTTGACTAACACCCCTTCCCCTGCTTTCTCCCCGAAGGGAGGCTGGGGATGTCTGATGTCTCCCTCCTGTCTGGAATCTCAGGGCTGTCATTTGATTGGTTTTTTCTGCCGAGTCCTCTTGCTCTTTCTGTCTTGTCATTTTTCAGCTAATGGTCCATTCTCCCGACTTTTTTTCTCCAGAAAACTCAAATATTTTTCGTTAAGGGTTAGGCTTTTTGGTATGGCTCTTGTTGAGCAGCTAAGAGATGATCGTTGGTAGGTGGTATGTGCAGCTTGCTGCCATATGGCACTGGTATTGGCCATTATGCATTTATATTAAAAAAAATGTTTTATATTGTGTCTGTCCATTCCTTTTTTATATTTTTCTTTAACCTGGTGTCAATAAATTAGACGGAATGGTCGATGATACCAGCATGTCCTAGCCTTATGTGCTCTTTTAACAGGGGTAATATTGAAGGGACTAACTTTTATGTTTGTGAAGTTCTTGGTTTTGTAGATTGACTTGACAGAGGGCTGATATATATATGTGAGAAGAGTTTAGAACTGTGTATTTGCTTATGGCCTGAGTTTTGACTGTCCTGAGGTGACCCTGTGTGGTTGACAGGACATTAAAATCCAACCACTACTACTACTACTCCCCCTGCTCTCTCTCTTTTTTCTTTTTCTCTCTCATTCCATTCACTCTCTATGCTATCAGCCTCAAATAGTGAAAACTGTTCACGTGATACTGTTTTAGACAAGTTATTGTTGTTATCATTTTTATATAGTGTTATTCCCTGTTCTTGAGCTCTCCTCACGTGTTTTGAATGATGCTGAGTTGATGCTTAATGTCCTCAGATGTCATTTGACATATTAGGGACAAGTTGTGACCAATGCCGAAGCACGGTGCAATAAAATCCACATACGTAAGGCGTATGCGTGTTTAGCTGTAACCTGCCACCTGCACTTTTGGCAGAATGACCGGGATTTTTTACGTGCTACTGTGGTAACACGGGGTTGGAACGGATACCGAAATAAGAGTCAGCACAGAAAGTCGACCCTGGAGAAGAAAATTCTCCCGCCGTTCCAGCAGGGATTCGAACCCGCGACCTTTCAATCACGAGTCCGGTGCTCTAACCACTGAGCTATCCCCGCCCCCCCGAATGTTTTGAATGACTGACTGAAGCCTTTTGTAGCGCATTTTAGAAAATCCATCAAAGTGATGTACCTGCAACACTATTTGGTTGTTACATGGCTGGTGCCACATGAAACTGCTGCTGTCTTGGCGCACATTCTTTGCGCACCACACAACCATGCCCCAGTTTACAGTGTCACGTGATGCAAAGGCACACTTGCAGGGCGCATCTGTGTTTAGCTGTAACTGGAACTTTTGGCAGAATGGCTGGGATCTTTGATGTGCTTCTGCAGTAAGACGGGAGTGGAATGATACTGAAATAAGAGTCAGCACAGAAAGTTGACCCTGGAGATGAAAATATCCTGCTGCTTCTGCAGTAAGACGGGAGTGGAATGATACTGAAACAAGTGTCAGCACAGAAAGTTGACCTGGAGATGAAAATATCCTGCTGCTTCTGCAGTAAGACGGGAGTGGAATGATACTGAAACAAGTGTCAGCACAGAAAGTTGACCTGGAGATGAAAATATCCTGCTGCTTCTGCAGTAAGACGGGAGTGGAATGATACTGAAACAAGTGTCAGCACAGAAAGTTGACCCTGGAGATGAAAATATCCTGCTGCTTCTGCAGTAAGACGGGAGTGGAATGATACTGAAACAAGAGTCAGCACGGAAAGTTGACCCTGGAGATGAAAATATCCTGCTGCTTCTGCAGTAAGACGGGAGTGGAATGATACTGAAACAAGAGTCAGCACGGAAAGTTGACCCTGGAGATGAAAATATCCTGCTGCTTCTGCCAGGACTTGAACCCACGACCTTTTGATCACAAAACAGATGCTCTGCCACGGAGCTGTTCCAGCTCCCAGGGTTTGTACGCGAATATGATCACACACACACACATACACACACACACACACTCACACACACACACACACACACACCACACACACACACTCACACACACACACACACACACACACACACACACACACACACACACACACACACACACACACACACACACACACTCACATACACCACACACACACACACACACACACACACACACACACACACACACACACACACACACTCACATACACCACACACACATACTCACACACTCATACTCACACACACATACTCACACACTCACACACACACACACACACACACACACACACACACACACACACACACACACACACACACACACTCACATACACCACACACACACACACACACACACACACACACACACACACTCACATACACCACACACACACACACACACACACACACACACACACACTCACATACACCACACACACATACTCACACACTCATACTCACACACACATACTCACACACTCACACACACACACACACACACACACACACACCCCCAACAACCCCAAAACACACACACACACACACACACACACACACACACACACACACATACATAGCAACTAATTATCCTCACACACAAACTTTTTTGTTAACTGTTAATAACCTGAAGGAAAGTAAGATGACTGTTTGCTGAGTGTAGTTTGTTTCAGTTTTGTTTTGTTTTTCCTTGTTCATTTTAGCTTAAGCTTCTTGGATGTGGACTGCTAATGAAACTTTTGTTCTACATTTGTTATTTTAAGCACTTCACATGTTTTACTTTTACCCTCATATTACCGTCAGTGTTGACTGGAAGCTGAAAATCAGTTATCGGTCAGTGTTACTGAGTTGTGTTGACTTGCCACATGTCAAATAATGTATTACGAAATACAGTTGTCATTTTTTTTTTTTTTTTAAATTAATATAACAGCATGTGTACATGGACATGAGTTGTCTGTATAGCAATACATATTGTGAAAAATCTACATAATGGAGAGAACAATATTGATGGTGCCTATAGAGGGTGTTGGAGGGGGGGTTGTTCCAGGCTGTGAATCACCGGACTTCCTCAGCTGATCACAATGTCACCTTTGACATTCCACACGGCAAAGAAGAAATAAAACAAAACAAAGGGTGGCCAGCCTGTTTGCCTCGCAAGTTAAAGCATAGCAGCAGAGTGAAAGACGAGTAGATGCCAAACAAAGCGAGGATTGAGCTTTTCCGGTTTGCTTTGGACTTGCAGAGGTGTGTATATTACATCACGAGTCTACGTGTTGTTGTTTTTTGCTCTTCATTGGTAAAGAGTGAATCATTATTGCTACACCCCTGAGGATAAAATATTTTAAGCAAAAAAATTGTTTTCTCTATTGCATGAGTATTGATAGAAGAACTGATAGAAGTATTGATGGAGCATGCAGATGAAAATATATATTGCATGCTTTGTACATCTTTGTCTAATAACATCTCACAGTGAACAGACATAAAATAAAACACTGATGGATGGATTGTACATCTTCAGGGTGTCATCCGTCTTCGCTTCAAGTCTTTGCTTCAAGTCCCCATAAACACATCAACAACAGTAACAAAAACAACAACTTTTATTCATGTAAAGAATTATATTCCTGTTGCAGATGAATTAAAGCCTTTTTAGTTGACAGTTACCTAACAGAACTATGTGGTCTTTAGAACCCAGATGCTTCAGGTTCTGTTGCATGTTCAAAGAGAAAGGTTGAAAGTCGTGTTTGTTTTTGTGTCGGCGTAAAATGCTGAGCTGGTTTCACACCATAGTGCTATGGCCTTGACCTTTGTGGCTTCACAAATGCCAGTCACACATGTATGTATGTGTGTGTGCGCGCTGAGATTGAATATGTATAATGACTCACATTTTTGTGAGTATTTTATTGAATGTATATAATTATTCCCAAAACAACAGCAAAATGATTATGATTAGATGATGTTCTTTGAAAGTATGCTATTAAAAATATATAGTTATTCTCAAAACAACAGCAAAATGATTATGATTAGATGATGTTCCTTGAAAGTATACCGTTAAAAATGTATAAGTATTCTCAAAACAACAGTAGATGATTATGATTAGATGATGTTTTCTAAAGGCAAGATGCTTGCTTTGCTGAAAAGTCTAAATAAAGTGATGCTGGGTCAGCGACTACCCTCTCAGCATCAGCTTTGTGGATGCTAGCTGACCATTTGAACTTGTTTGCGGTCAAACAATGTTATTCCAGTGTGGCGTATACGTACCTCTATATATATGACTTTTTGTTTGTTGAAGCTTTGGGCAGAGCCAGTAGTCTTCGTGCTGCAATACTGTCCCTTTTTGTGGTGATATGGTGAAAAGTTTGTAATTATGTCAGATAACAAGAAGTATCAGTGTGAAATAGAGTGAGAGAGAGAGGGAGTGTTTGTGTGTCTGTGTGTGTTAGAGAAAAATAGAGAGAATGTGTGTGTGTGTGTTAGAAAGAGAGAGAGTGAGTGTGTGAGGTGATGTGTGTGTGTGATCGAAAGGGACTGTATGTGGGGATATCTGTGTGTGTGTGTGTGTGTGTGTGTGTGTGTGTGTGTGTGTGCATGCGTGCACATGCATATGTGGCTGAGGATGAGGCATTGTGTGTTTGTATACCTGTTTGTGTGTTTGTACATACATGTGTGTGGGTGTGTGTGTGGGTGGGTGTGTTTGCATGCGTGTGTGTTTGCACATGTGCGTGTGTGTTTCTTGTTTCTTTCTTTTTCCAAGTCATAAGTAGTGCAGAGCATGTTCAATGTATGTTTGTGTTGCCTGTTACTTGTCAGTCCTTATTCGTGTTAAGCATTTGTTTGATGAAGGGAAACGTTTGCTTCGGCTGTGAACTGTGGTTTGTTGTGCAAATAAACGATCAATTGAAATGGTAAAAGTTTTAACATTCTTGTGTCATATTACTACACTGCACTGTTGGAGTCATTGCGGTTTTCATTCCTTTCTTGAAACTGGGAGGATGACACTTAGCTGGGTGAAATTTTGTGCATGCAGCTGTTTTCCCATTGACAGTGCCTCTTGCCATTCAAGCAGGGTGCTCTGACTTAAGGGAAACAACTGTTGGCTCAAACTCTAACTGTTGAGAGAGTGTTAAAAAAAAGTGAACAAAGAACAAGTCACCAGAAAAAAAGAAGTCACCAGAAAGGGGAAAAAATCACCCCTCCAACTCCCCCCCCCCCAAAAGTCACCAGAAAAGGAAAGGGGAAAAAATCACCCCTCCACCAACCCCCCCCCCCCCCCCACCCCACCCCCCCCCAAAAAAGGGGGTGGGGGGGGGGGGGGGGGGGGAGAAAGAAAAAATATCACCAGAAAAAATAAGCGGTTTGTGGTGACAGAGAAAACTGTCTAGAATTAAACTGTATTTGCATTTCAAGCACTGTGTGGACCTTTATCAATAATGTGCAGAAAATAGAAACACGGAAACAGTTAAACGAATGCTGAATTTAATATAATACAAAACATTTTTATACATATATTAAAGTGACTAGTTTAATGTAATATGATTTCTTCTTTTTTAATGTAATATGACACTAACAAAATTAATATGACTTTTTTCATATTCTATTTAATATGATAGGACAATTTAAAATGACATTTTCAATATAACAACAAATTATCTAATTTGATATGACCAAAAAGACTCCTCTGTTATATTAAATTAACATTCTTTTTAACCATTTATGTATTTGGGACTTGTTTTAGAATATGGCAGTCATCCTTGTTTCACTTTTTATTTTTTTTTTATTTTTTTTTAGATGTTTCATGGAAGTAATTTGATTGATTTGAACAAAGAAAATCCAAAACAAAGCTGATTGCCAATGTTCATGAGGATTTTTTTATGTATATTTTTAAATCAAAAGCATGGAAAGGTAAAAATTAAGAAACGGTAAATAAATGTAGATTTATACAAAATAAACATACAGAACAACACACTTGTTTTAAAAGGTCAACACAAAGAAAGTGCCAAGTTTTGTTGGAGTAGAAGCCTTTACCCTGGCAAAGGCCCTATAGTAAGAGAAGGCAAACACACACAATACAGTACAATACTTTATTAATACTAAATATCAAATTAGGTTTTCTGCCTGTGGCATACTTAATCAGTTGATAAAACAAGTAAATTAAAAAGTAAATACGTATAGTATGGGGGGGTGGGTGGGGGGGGGTGCATGTGTGTGTGTGTGTGTTTAGTATAGTAATAATACTAATTACTTAGAACGCAGCTTTATAATTATGTACCTGTTTTAAATTATTGTAACATCTCTCTGTTTTCTAGCAGTTTTTTATGCGCCATTTTACAAGTATTTGTTTTATATTAGTGTAATTTATTAGGTATGGATTATGAGATTATTTGTATATGATATGTTAGTAAATGTAAATGGTATATATTATGTACATGTATGTGAACAAGCACACTGAGCTCACTCAGCGGGGAATAGCGCTATAGAAAATTTATTTTTTATTATTATTATAGTTTTAAAAAACAAGTAGCAATTAATAAAACAAGTAAATTAAAAAGGAAGTAAATATGTATAGTTTTACTGACATGAATGAAAAGCAGCAATAACCTCGGTGTGCAACATCTTGTTTTGGTGATTGTTTAATAATAAAAGATAATAAAAAAATAAAAAGTGGAGATGCCGGGGATCGAACCCGGGGCCTTTCACATGCGAAGCGAACGCTCTACCACTGAGCTACATCCCCATCCGTTGGAAAGACGTGTAAATAAGATCTTATAACAAAACTGAACGAGTTGTCCATATGTTCATTGGGTGTAAGATTTCTGTTGAAACGTGACGATTTTTATCTGGTAAAAAGTGGACGGTAATACCCACTGTACGGAAAAGAAAATGTCTTCCACATACCCAAAAGAAACTGAACAGTTTGCTACGGGCAATAAACTGATCGGAGACTTTGTTTCACTGACGCAGTTATGCCCCTTCCTGATTGTAGCCTGTGCAACTCGACCCACGCCAGCTGTAAGCGTAGCCTGTTTACACGTCCAAGTCGACTCTTAATTTGTTGGTTTTGCGCTAGTCCGGTCAAGTGAATCTGTGTCTCTACTGATACAGTTACACAAGTAAGTCTACTGTGAGTCCCAAGTCAAATTATTGTGTGTGGCGTGATTTGTGTCTGTGTCAGCGTGCTGTGCTAGCAAAGACCGTACCGTGGGTCCGCTGTAGCTCAGGGGGTGCCGGCACTACCGAGGCAATCCTTAGAGGCAGTGCTATAATCAGTGCAAGTGACACTGAGAGTGCACCTTTTATTAGTTGTTGTTGTTGTTGTTGTTGTTGTTGTTGGTGGTGGTGGTGGTGGTGGTGTGTGTGTGTGTGTGTGTGTGTGTGTGTGTGTGTGTGTGTGTGTGTGTGTGTAGTGTGTGTGTGTTACTTTACTGTGCGTGTGTAGTGACTGAGCGGCGTACCGGCGCCGGGTGTCCGATGTGTCATTAGTGTGTATGGGTGTGTGTGACTGAGTGTGCCGCGTTACTCGTGCGCCGGTGCGTGCGTGTGTGTGCCGTGTCGTGTGTGTGTGTGTGACTAAGGCGACTCAGGTGTCATTTCTACGTGAATTCCGTGTTCCCTCAGCGGCCTCGCGGGCAAGTGAGTCAGTGTCGGAGTTCAACGGGATAAAAAGAAACGAGAGCTTTCACGGTTTGCACGTGCTAACAGGCCATGACTCTCAGTTTAACTGATTACCGGGTCAGGTGAGCCGTGCCGGCCCCCAGTCAGTACTCACACTCTAGGCCGACCGTGGCCCCGCAGTGGCGGCGTCACTGGACAGTCAGTGTGTCCGAGTCAGTCTCAGTGTCACTCGAGTGTCAGTGGCGGGTGTCGGCCATAGCGGCAAAGAACTGTAAGCTGTTGCCGTGAATGCGGCATGGTCAGAATATGTCTAGGTTTTAAGTGAAGCGGCCTTGCCGCACCTGACGTGACCAGCGTGTCGTCACTGAGATGGATACGGCCGTATCAGTCAGTAGCTGACCAGCACTGACTGTGAAACATAGCCCAACTGCCGGTGATTAGAGTTGTTGCCGCGAAGTCGGTGTTCCAGTCAGTCAGTTGTTGTGTGAACTGACAGTGCCAAGCTATCTCAGTCTTCCCGTAACTGTCACGACTGAGACAAAGCGGAATCACTGTCTCAGTTAAAAACTGACGGCGGGGATAAAGAAGAAGAAGAAAAGAAAAGAAAGGAAGAAAAACGAAAAAAAAAGAAAAAAAAAAAAAAAAAAAATTAAAGAGAGAGAAAAAAGAAGAAGAAAAAAGAGCGACTGAACTGAACAAAAAGTCAGCCATGACAGACCACGTGCAGCCTGGACAACGCTGAACTCAGTCGTGTTGCTGCAGCGTTCACTTAGCGGGACGGTGTTCGCATAGTTCATTCAGTCACGGGACGCTTTAGCCGTGCTGACACTGAACAGTACTGGTATAAGTGACATGGTATTCTAGACGTTTCTGCCGTCTCTGCGTCAAGCTGCAGTAAGCCGTGTCTGGTTTGTTTTTCGACGAGGAGCTATAATTCAGCTTGTGCTCCGTTGTGTCTGGTGACTCGCCACGGCCATGGTCGCGGGTCGAACGTCGTTTCAGCGGCCAAGTGAACTTCGTTAGTCTTTAAAAATCCCATCCTGCGAGATAAAACCGGGGACTATATTGACGCGACGTCAAAGATTCATTTGGACATTGAGTTCAGTGTTTTACGTCCACAGAGACCGTGCGGACTCATCATAGGGACGGGTAGCTAGCCCAGGACGTCCACCTCGACTTTCACACAGCTCCTGAGCTCTGCGGCATTTGGGCATGCTGAGTCAGTAACGCCACATCGCCAGTACTGTTGTGAGACCGGAAGTGGCCAGGACTTATAATCAGTTATGACTTGTCAGTTCCCGGGTAGTTTGAGAAACTCGAGTAGAAGAAATGGCCGAGATATGACACGTCAGTCATTAGTAGTTGTGAAGCTGTACTGGAAGAAATGGGCAATATCCACTTTGAGCCCCGTCGGTTCGCCAAGATATGACACGTCAGTCAGTCGGTAGCGGCTGTGAATCTGTAGTGGAAGAAATGGCCAAGATAGGACACATCAGTCGGTAGTTGTGAATCTGTAGTGGAAGAAGTGGCCAACTATGACACGTCAGTCAGTCAGTCGTCATGTTGTGAACTGTAGTGGAAGAAGTGGCCAAGATAGAACACGTCAGTCCGTAGTTGTGAATTTGCAGTGGCCAGGAAGTGGCCAAGATGGAACACTTCAGTCAGTAGTTGTAAATCTGTAGTGGAAGAAGTGGCTAAGCTATGAGACGTCGGTCAGTAGTTGTGAATCTGTTGTGGAAGAAGTGGCCAAGACAGGACACGTCGGTCAGTAGTTGTGAAGCTGTAGTGGAAGAAGTGGCCAAGATAGGACACGTCGGTCAGTACGGTTGTGAAGCTGTAGTGGAAGAAGTGGCCAAGACGTATATGACACGTCAGTCAGTAGTAGTTGTGAAGCTGTAATAGAAAAGAAGGGGCCAAGACGCGACACGCCACTGAGTCAAGCCGGCCGGCATCTGGAGTCAGCGTGAGTGACAAGGAGTGTGGCCACTCTCAGTCTCACCGACCGTGTGAACTCCTAGCCACAGGCGAAGCTCGTGGACATGTGCCAGTTCATTTTGCCGCGCCCACCATCGGCAACGTCGTCATTGAAGGTAAGAAAGTTTCAGCTTTTTTCGTCTTCTGCTACTTCTTCCCTTTTTTTTTCTTCTTCTTTTTTCCCCCTTCTATTTTCTTCCTGGCGCCGATCATCGAGGCCGGAACTGCGGAACAGGGGTCGGGGATAGCTCAGTGGGTAGAGTGTCCGACTGAAAAGCCACGCGCAATACTGACTCGGGTTCAGCCGGTCCCCGTTGCGGTGCGGCAAGGGATTTTTCTCCTAGAGTCATCTTCCAGTGCAGACTCTCTTACGGTTTCCGTACCGCCCCCACCGGCGTGCACTCGCCAACATCAACATCTGTGCGCGCGTTAAAAATCCCCAACACTGGCAGCCGTACCATTGTTTGGACACAGGAAAACACTGCACACTCTGCTAGGAATGCCAGGAAAACACTGCACACTCTGCTAGGAATGGGTAGCGCTGCTCTTGCAGCTGCTGTGCCTTAACCAGGTAAGGGCACCCGAATTTCCCGCATGGGACAAAGAGGCACTAAAAATACAAAATAAATACTAAAAGACTGTACAGTAAAGTGGCGTGCGAAACAGATTAAAAGAGTAATTATCACAGTAATTTTGAAAATCCGGTCTACATAGTTAAAAGCTGGTCAGCTGGCATTTTGGGTTAAAAACTAGTTTAAAAGATAACCGATTCTGATCGTGATTAGGCCTGTCCTTTGGGCAATGCCTCTTTTAGCCCCGTCGGTTCGCGGTCCTCAAATGGTATGAGAGAGAGAGAGAGAGAGAGAGAGAGAGAGAGAGAGAGAGAGAGAGAGGATAATAGTTTATTACACAGGGATTTAAGCACGCGTCGGCTTTTTCGAAAATCTGTCCCTGAGAGGGGGGGGGGGGGGGGGGGGGGAGAGAAAGAGAGAGAGAGTGTGTGTGTGGACGGCCGGAATGAACTTGAAGTATGCACTACGTTGGCATACCCACGTTATCAGCTCATTCCGTGCTATGCCAGTGCTATGCATAAGCACACGCACACACGCATCCCGTCAAACCGTTTGAGGATAGCGAACCGTCGGGGCTAAAAGTGGATATTGCCGCAAAGCCTATCGCATTTAACGGTCTCGTAGTCGTACCACGCGGTGACCTCGCCGGCTCCATCGTGCCTCCAGTGCGCTCACTCTGTACCATCGACTAGGCTAGTGATAGCTACTAATTATCAGTTAGTTTAGGAGGGTATCTATGCGCTCGGAAAAGCCCATATAAGCGCTCCACCCATTCTCACAGAAGTTTCCCCAACGTTGCCTTTGAAACGGTTCCAATGTTCGTCTGATTGACGATGGCCCTCTCTCGTCCTTTCAAGGAAGATCGTCTAGCGCTTCCTCTTTTGTCAAGCGGTATTTACTTAAAATGATCGCCCTGATTTAGCCATATCATATCCTACAATAATGATCGCCCTGATTTAACCATATCATATCCTACAATAATGATCGCCTTGATTTAGCCATATCATATCCTACAATAATGATCGCCCTGATTTAGCCATATCATATCCTATATCAGTTTACGTCTCGTAGGCTTTTTAGCCTTTTGCCTGCTAAGTTGTATTATTTTGGGTTTATATCCTGCTCAGATTATTCTTTTTAAGAGTGCTGCGTGTATTGACCTGGCTTGTTTTCGTCAGTTACTGACCTTGTGCTAAATATTTTCTGTTCCCAATGTTTATCTAGAAGGTTTTTGAAGAAGTTTAGTGTTCCTGCTAATACAGTGTTCCAATACTGTAAATGTAATACATCATGGTTGACTGGGCGTAAATTAAAAAAATCCTACTCATTACGTGGGCCT
The DNA here is from genome assembly GCA_963584105.1 of Alviniconcha strummeri. Lineage (NCBI taxonomy): Eukaryota > Metazoa > Mollusca > Gastropoda > Provannidae > Alviniconcha > Alviniconcha strummeri. The sequence continues at coordinate 20,966,545 of OY757551.1, forward strand.
AGTAATATTTGCTAATAATGATGAGATCATTCATGGACAGTTGTGTTATGTGCAGCTTTTGACGCTAGTAAGACGCCATAGTAATAAATCCCCCCCCCCCCCACCCCCCCATTGTCTCTTCGACCATTCAGCCACTATGCTACCATGGCAGAGGACCAAAAGCCAAATGAGGTAACCAAAGAACTTGACACTCGTTTTGTTGATGATGTAGAGCTTCATGTCCTCGGATGTCGGGTTGACATATTAGGGACAAACTGACCAATGCCAAAGCATGGTTCAATGTTGCTTTACGTCCACAGAAACCGTAAGGCTCATTAGGACGGAAAGCCCAGGACGGCCACCTCGACTTTCACACAGCTTCTGAACTCTGACACGCGTTTTGCAAGTAACCATGGACATGTACGTCCTTGACGGTCTGAGCTGTCGGTTTGGCCTAACGGTAAGGCAAGGACTTGCATAATTATATATGACTGTAGGTCCACGGGTAAGGTTTTAGGCTGGTACGTCAAGTTCCGGCGGGTAGACTCACACTGCAAGCACTGGTTGACGACATCTTTCCTCCAACCGCAGCTGTAATTTGTTACGCCGTAGGTCTCTGACGCACACGCACACCTGTTGGTGCGAAAATGTCAGTAAGTTTGTAACAGACAGCTCAAATTATGTCACGCGTTTCTTTCAGTTATAAACGCCTACGTTGCTTACGCCAGCACAATTGAAACCCAGATCATTCC
>OY757551.1:20967475-21101848 GCA_963584105.1 Alviniconcha strummeri
GCGTTTCTTTCAGTTATAAACGCCTACGTTGCTTACGCCAGCACAATTGAAACCCAGATCGTTCGACTCGGGACGATGATGATGAGTTGATGCTTAATGTCCTCAGATGTCATTTGACATATTAGGGACAAGTTGTGACCAATGCCGAAGCACGGTTCAATAAAAGCCACATACGTAAGGTGTATGCGTGTTTAGCTGTAACCTGCCACCTGCACTTTTGGCAGAATGACCGGGATTTTTTACGTGCTACTGTGGTAACACGGGGGGTGGAACGGATACCGAAATAAGAGTCAGCACAGAAAGTCGACCCTGGAGAAGAAAATTCTCCCGCCGTTCCAGCAGGGATTCGAACCCGCGACCTTTCAATCACGAGTCCGGCGCTCTAACCACTGAGCTATCCCCGCCCCCAGCGACTCGGGACGGTACTCTTTTTTCTTTTTACACCCAGAGCAGGCGCGCCTCATGTTTACGTGCGTGCTTCGACGCTATCTTGCTTCCGGCCACAGTCTTATTATTACAGTAGTACCCAAACCTTTCGGAGGGCGCTGACAGAGTCGCTGGACAGCTGCGCGGAGACAAAGATTGCCCCTTCAGCGGCGTAACCAGTTGTGGCCGAGTTCGGAGGATGGTGCTGGAAAGTGATGCTAGGAGTGTGCGGTTAGGCTACGATTCCCGTCGGTTTGATTCCTTGATTCCTCGCCTTCTCTTCTCGTTTCTCAGTCTTGTTTAGACCGTGGTTGTTGGTCCCGCCTATCTACCGTCTTGTGACTTAGTTTTGTCCTTTACAATTAATAAACATTAAAATTGCTTTGGTCATTGCCCACTTCAAACTCTCTCTCTCTCTCTCTCACACACACACACTGTGACACACGCACACACTGTGACATTGTGACGCACGCAAGCACACGACACACACACACACACACACACACACACACACACACACACACACACGCCCGCCCGCACACGCACACATGCACGCGCGCACCCACACAGTGTCATATACACACACACACACACACGCACACACACACACACACACACACACACACACACACACACACACACACACACACGTGGGCACTGACCCGACCCACACTGTCGTACTGCCCCGTACGATAGGCTGCTCTTATGAAGCTGGAAATGTCAGTTTCGGCTCTGCCAGGTCAGTCACAGGCTCATATTAAATACCTAACACGGACCGATGCCGACATTCGCACTGTGTCCGATTCTGCCGTGTGTTAGTGTGTGAGGGTCAGCAAAGATCGTACAGATCTCATGAGTGGTGTTTACTTTGGAGAGAACTGTCACAGTGTGTGTGTGTGTGTGTGTGTGTGTGTGTGTGTGTGTGTGTGTGTGTGTGTGTGTGTGTGTGTGTGTGTGGTGCGTGCGTGCGTGCGTGCGTGCGCGCATTTGATACATAAACATGAGTTGACAGACTGAAACATTCGTACATATGTTTTTTGAGGTTTCTCCACCATCGTCATCTCCTTCTGGTAGCAGCTAGACTAGCAGCTCGGTCTCCTTGTTGACTCGCAGATTGATGTTCCGTAACGTCACGCCACAAAAACAGAGCTCAGGAGCCGTGTGAAAGTGGAGGTGGCCGTCCCGGGCTCCCCGTCCCTAATAGACCGTACCGTCTCTGTGGACGTAAAGCAACATCGAAGAAGAAGTCGCAAAAATCCTCGTTTGTGACTTGTGTATTTCTGTTTCAAATGCCGTCTACCATTGGCTTTCCGAGACGGACCTGGACAACCATACTGACGTCCATGATTCCGACACGCTGTCGGGACGCTTTGGTTTGGTTAAACTTGTATATATATTTGTGTTGCTTAATGTCCTCGGATGTCGGTTGACATACTGGGGACAAGTTGAGACCAGTGCCGAAGCACGGTTCAGTATTGCTTTACGTCCACGGAAACCAGAAGCCTGGTCAGGACGGCCACCTCGACTTTCACACAGCTCCTGAACTCTGATTAAACTCGTGGCGGCAGTGTCTATACTTGTAGCACCCTCACTTCGCTGTCCTCGAATGGTTTGAAGATGCGTGTGTGCGTGTGTTTGCGTGTACACACCGGCATAGTACGAGATGAGGATACATGTGTTTGTGTGTACACACCGGCATAGTACGAGATGAGGATGCGTGTGTGCGTGTGTTTGCGTGTACACACCGGCATAGTACGAGATGAGGATGCGTGTGTTTGCGTGTACACACCGGCATAGTACGAGATGAGGATGCGTGTGTTTGCGTGTACACACCCGCATAGTACGAGATGAGGATGCGTGTGTTTGCGTGTACACACCGGCATAGTACGAGATGAGGATGCGCGTGTTTGCGTGTACACACCGCATAGTACGAGATGAGGATGCGCGTGTTTGCGTGTACACACCGGCATAGTACGAGATGAGGATGCGCGTGTTTGCGTGTACACACCGGCATGGTACGAGATGAGGATACGCGTGTTTGCGTGTACACACCGGCATAGTACGAGATGAGGATACGTGTGTTTGCGTGTACACACCGGCATAGTACGAGATGAACTAATATGTGGATATATCAACGTAGCGCATTCTTCAATTTCATTCCGTTCACACACTCACACACACACACACACACACACACACACACACACACACACACACACACACTTTATCATACCACTTGAGGTCCTCAAACCCACGTAGCTAAAGTGGACATTGCCAAACGCGTTTAAGGTCCTCAGTGTCGGGCTGACACAGTTAGGGACAGCGCTGCCCACTGCAATACAGGAGTCATTCTGGTGGCGGGATGTGTAGCGTTAGGTAGGCCTATAGTCTCCCTCTCCCCCCACCTCCTGGGATCTCCGTCCTCACCTGTACCTCTTCACACAGCTCGGCGTTAAGCCCCACGTCATCATCATCAACATCATCATCGTCGTCGTCGTCGTCATCTACCGTTTTAATGTCACTTAAAAAAAATAATTATTAGTTGTAAGGGACAAAGTCGCAAGACTGTCCACGGACGGAAACTTTTAAAGAGAGAGAGGAGAACGGAAGCGGAATCCAACTGTGGTCCTTCTGCTTACCAGCCTTCTCCTTCTTCTTCTGTTGATCATCCACCGTCGTCTTGTGACGATTGTGATGATAGTCTAGGGGTTCTGCATGCAATTCCTGGCAACTGCTGTCCAGGGGGTGGGGGTGGGGGGGGGGGACAGTATGGAAGTCTGAAGGTGGGGTTGGGGGGGGGGTATGAGGGAAGAGGAGGGGGGTGACTGGAGGGATGGGAGAGGGGTAACATGCCTTGGCCGCTAGTCCCATGGACCTGTATATATATATATATATGTCCATGGTTAAGTATAAGTGTTTTTTCCCCCCAGCCACACCCCTTTTTCTCGCACACCGTAACTATCAGTAATGATCAGACATTGATCCTGGATATTACTGGAAGAAGATCACAAGCCGCGGTTGGCAAAAGGGCTTGTGAGCCGCTTTGGCCTAGCGGTAAGGCGTTAGGCTGGTAAGCAGAGCGACCTCGGTTCGATTCCGCGTCGGCTCTCCTTTCTCTTAAAAAAGGTTGAGGTCTGTGGACACTGTCTTGTGACTTTGTCCCTCACAATTAATGAAACATTAAAAATGGCTCTCATCGCTGCCCATCTTAATGTAGGAGTCATTCTGGTGGTTACAGTGTAGCGATAGGTATGTAATCTACCTCTCCTCCACCTCCGTACTCCCTTCCCCCCGTTCACCCTGACTCTAATAAGCCTTATGGTTTCTGTGGAGGCTGGTGTCCCTAATATGTCTCATGGCATCCGAGGACATTAAGCACAAAATTCTCTCTCTCTGTGGAGGCCAAGCACGATGTTTAACTTTTGTTAAGGGTGGGTAGGTGGAAGGTACGGGCACTTCTCCCTCCCGTTCGTCCGGACGTGGACACGAGAAGTGTCTGTCATCACTCTACAGGTCTTCTTTCGTATAGTGTCCAGGTCTTCTTCTTCTTTCGTATAGTGTCCAGGTCTTCTTCTTCTTTCAGTATAGTGTCCAGGTCTTCTTCTTTTCCGTATAGTGTCCAGATCTTCTTTCGTATAGTGTCCAGATCTTCTTTCGTATAGTGTCCAGGTCTTCTTCTTCTTTCGTATAGTGTCCAGGTCTTCTTCTTTCATACAGTGTCCAGGTCTTCTTCTTTCGCATAGTGTCCAGGTCTTCTTCTTCTTTCGTATAGTGTCCAGGTCTTCTTCTTCTTTCGTATAGTGTCCAGGTCTTCTTCTTTTTCAGTATAGTGTCCAGTTCTTCTTTTCCGTATACTGTCCAGATCTTCTTCTTTCGTATAGTGTCCAAGTCTTCTTCTTCTTTCGTATAGTGTCCTGGTCTTCTTTCGTACAGTGTCCTGGTCTTCTTCTTTCGTACAGTGTCCAGGTCTTCTTCTTTCGTATAGTGTCCAAGTCTTCTTCTTCCGTATAGTGTCCTGGTCTTCTTCTTTCTTACAGTGTCCAGGTCTTCTTCTTCGTCTTCTTTCGTATAGTGTCCAGGTCTTCTTCTTTCGTGTAGTGTTCAACTTGAACACTCTGAAAACTTTGACACTTTTAGTACAGAAAGTTGACCTTGCAAAAAAGAACATTCTCCCGCCGCTCCTGCCGGGAATCGAACCCGAAACGTTTCGATCACGAGTCCAACGCTCTATACTGAATTTGTTGAGCGCCTCATCTCGAGACGAGGCCTGAGCGCTTCACTACAGCGCTGTTCTCTGCGTCTGTGCCTGGAGTAGGTCAGAATATAGCCACACATGCTTTGCCGACTGCCACGAATTTCTACCTTGTTCTAGTTTATGCCTTCCCGGTCCATTCACCCGAATTGTTTCCAAATCCTCTGCCATTTTATTTTTTATTTTTTATTTGGGCCTACGGAATAAAAATAGCCAAGCTGCCTTCGGTTCAGTGTTGCTTTACGTCCACAGAGACAGTACGGACTATTTGGGACGGGGAGTCCAGGATGGTCACCTCGACTTTCACACCATTTTCTGACCACCCTGCTTTTTTTAGCCAGTCACAAGCGATTTAAGCCGGTTCCCGTGGCGAGTGCCCACAAAATATAAATAGGTACCAAAACGCGTGTTATTGCATTGATAGATTGGTGGTTGGTTTTTGATGTTGTAGCAATGAATTACACAAACCTGGTGGTTGTTGAGCGCTTGTATACAGCGCTATTCTCCGCTCTCGAGCATACTTGTAACCGAGTGCATCTGCACATTTGTGTTTGTGTTGTTGTATGTACTGTGTGTGTCGCTCTGTCGGTGTTCTTGTGTGTGTGTGCGTCATTCGATCTTTTACGTATGTGTTGCGTGTTGTGATTTTGACGTCACTATAAGTCTTGAGTGAGACGGCGCGAGAGAAGGCGAGAGGGAATTAGACCTATCGTATGTACCATCTAAAAGAAAAGAAGAAATAAAACCAGGAACCTCTGGCTGTGGTTCGTTTGTTGTTCCTTATTTCCAACCCGCAACTTCCACCAACCATTTACTGTGTTTTGCTGCTTCTTATGCTGTGTCCCAAACCACGAGCCAGCTTTTCATTAGAGTTGGTGACTTGTATCAAATTTGGAATTGCATTACAAGAATTTTGAATCAGAATGTGGTTTGTGATTTGGGGACTTGCATCAAATTTGGAACTGGCATACACGAATTTTGAATCAGAATGAGATCTGCGATTTGTATCAAATTTGAAACTGGCATACAAATTTTTTGAATTGGGATGTAGTTTGTGATTTGGGGACTTGTATGAAATTTGGAATGGGCATACAAGAATTTTGAATCAGAATGTAGTTTGTGATTTTATCAAATTTGAAACTGGCATACACATTTTTTTAATCAAAATGTGTTTTAGTTTGGTTTCAAACCAGCTGTTTTTGTTTGCACATTTCTTTTTCAACTGCTTTGAGCATGTTCTGTTAATGTGGCAGTTTGTATGCTATAAAATTATAAATCATATGCAATGCTTGAATCATCCTGAGATGACCCTTCGTGGTTCAAAAGATGTTAAAAGCCACACACCCTTTGTGGTTCAAAAGATGTTAAAAGCCACACACCCTTTGTGGTTCAAAAGATGTTAAAAGCCACACACCCTTTGTGGTTCAAAAGATGTTAAAAGCCACTTTGTGTGGTTCAAAAGATGTTAAAAGCCACACACACAAACACACACACATACACACACCAAAATAAATAGCAGTAAATTGTAAGTTTATTTCAAGGCGATATTTCAATCAAAGGAGAGAGAGATATATATATATAGGAAAGAGAGACAGACAGGCAGAAAGAGGAATAAAATGTAAGATACAGGAAATAAAATGCAATTCATTTCACAAGGCCGTATACCAATGGTCAAATTGTAAAAAGTGTTTGATTTGTTTCAATGATAATGATAATCACACCAACAGCATAACAGGCTATAAACAGTACTACAGGTGAAGAGTACAGGATCATAAGGGATAAAGAGGGTGGGTAGGTATGTGGTAGGTGTGGGGGCATGACGTAAATGAGGACCCCCCCCCCCCCCCCAAAAAAAAAAAAAAAAAAAAAAAAAAGGACACTACATACAGGTTAGGTGCATTCTGTGCTACAATTACTGACTGTTTTTGGCCCAGATGTCAAACATGAGAAATCTCTATAAAAGCAAAACAAAAACGAACAGAAAGTTCATCGGGTGTGGTTGTTGATAACAGCATTTCCCTTGGGATAACCTGCTTAGTGCACTGAAGGGAAGAGGCAAGTTGACCTGAAAACGTGCAACTATTTCCGTCTTCATGCAGGCTTTGCTTGGTGGCTCTGGCACCACTTTCTTGCTTTGAGACTTTGAGTTTCACATAGCCACTGAAGAGCAGAAGGCGGGCTGGTTCATGGTGCATTTGATATTATGCAACACTTTCCAGCCATGTTCATATCACAGACACAGACTGCATGCTGGGCACAAAATGGCAGTTTTTTTGTTTTTTTGTTTTTTAACTCTTAAATGTCTTTCTTCTTTTCCGTGATTTTTAAGCAGATTTTTTTCTTCTTCTAAATGAACAAGACTGCAAATATGTATAATTTATAACATATAAAAACATTATTTTTTTTGCTCAGAAACAAACAAAAAATCTGTTCCTATTGACATGGCCCATCACGCTTGTTTGCTTCATTTTCCCTTTAAAGATTGTGTGCTGTAAAAAAAAAAAAAAAAAAATGAAACTCGTTAATTAAAAGATTTCATTCTGATGATGACATCTGAGCCAAAAAAGGAGAACTGAAGATCCCAGTAGTTAATTAAAGTGCTGAAAGGGTGAAAAGGGAAGTGTGCTGGTTTTTCACAACATAACACAATTCGGTGACTACAGAGTTGGGCTGGGGGGTGTGAAGACATTGAACCCTGTCAAAAGGAATAATCTTCAGACAACATATACTCTGCTCCTCACCTCTCAGGTTTCACTCACTCTCTGTGAAAAAAGACCATTTAGAAAAGCACAAGAACCATTTGCAGCAAAACGTTTTTTTAATGTTTTTTTTAAAGTTTTTTTTTAGTGATATCATTTACAATTCAAACATGCACACACACACAAGCTTACCAGCAAATTGAAATGCATCAAGTTTGCTAGTGTGTACAAGAATTAACAAACCCAGAACACTGACAGTTGATTCAATATGAATGATTGAAGGAAAAAAAGAAGAAAAAAGAAAAGAAAACCCCCAACCTTACAGATCATATTATTTCATCAAACAAAAATTGTCTTTATCCATTGGCAGTAACAGAGACCAAACAAACGACAAACGCACATCAGTTCCTCCAGGCATTACGCAGGGAAAATGTTCAGAAAAACATGTATCACCTATATTCAACTACCACAAGAGCATACTCCATTTGCAGCAACAACAAAAAACAAACAAAACCCCGACCAGATGACCCAAATGGGAAGGAAAGAAGTCACTTACAACCAGTTTCACAAAACAAGAATAAAGAACATGCAGTTGTCAGTAGGAACAATATTATAAACTTGACTGGTATTTGAAACCGGTCTGTGTACACGCAGGGAATGAAAGGAAGTAAATAAAATCTGGAATGGACCACCACCAAAAAGAATGCAGCAACTGGAAAGAAAAGGAAATAGTCTTTTTGCATAGTAAACTTCTGATGGCTTTTAGTTTTAAAAGTGAACACAAATTGTCCTCTTTTTTTTTCCTTTTTAAAAATTAACACACAAATCAAAGTGAATGTGAATCAAAGTGGAGATAGGATGAATCCATTTTTCAATGTTTGTAAAGTTATAAAAAAACAAAACACAAAAAACAAAAAAACAACAACAAGAAGAATGGAGAGGAAGATCACTGAAGCAAAGAGAAGACAGTAAAAATAAGAGTCAGTACCAAAGGCATTAGACATCAGTTTTCTTGCTGGAATGGTTACAATTAAAGTCAAATGGTTTTGTACTATTCATGCAGAAATTAGAAAAACAGAGTGGCAATCCAAAATAGAAAAATAGAATTTCACACAGTACAAGGAAAAAGCACTTGAACAGTTCAAACAACTAGGACAAAGGTATAATAAATGTCAATACTAATGAAAACAATTCAATCATTAATGATGGTAATAAAATGAAACACAATTTTTGAATCTGATGTAGTTAGGTATTATCTTATCCTTTGAAGGAAGATTGAAAAAACTGAAAAGGTTTTTCACAAAAGCGGAAGAGTAAAATTAAAATGTCATCCTTTGAAGAGAAACTTTCGTGTGACTCATGCTTTATTAACTATACAACTGTAGTTTGCTAAGTAGGAATTGCTTTTTACCCAGTCTTCCAGTCCAACATAGGCAAACACAGCTGTCTGACATTTTCATTTGTATCACAGCAAGATTCACACTAAACAACAGAACAGCTGACAGTCAAACTGAAGGGATTTTAGGGAATGTTTTAACACGGAACAGTAGAGGGGAAAAATGGGGCACATACACACACAGGACCACTGAGAACAATCAACTGTAATAAATATATCACCAGGAATGGAACAGATAAACACCAGAAACAGGATTTATGCTGGAATGCAACGAGTACACAAAATGAGTTAACAGTTTCAAAACGAGGAACTACAGCCAAGAAACACAACTTTGTGACCACCGTCAGAGCTGAACAGTTTTAAGTATAAGTCCACAAGTGGATACAGACAAGCGGAGTGGCGTCTCTTTAAGTGGGGTTCACTAATAAGTTCATTAACTCAAACCAGTTCATGCTTTCGTTGTGGGATGGTTTCGGTCACAGAAAAGAACAGAGGTTTATCTTGAGACTGTTTGTTGCAGAAGGCCCTGGCAAAAAAAGGATTGTCATGCCAACAGTCTTCCAAGCACTGGACACAAAAACAACATAGTTCAACCCAAAACAGGTAAGTGGCTTAGCTTTCCATCTCATTTTTCATTGTTTTTCACCATTTAACTGTTGTTTAAATGTCTTTCTATAGCTTGGTTAAAGGGGATTACCCTCCAAATTTGCATGTTGTGTTTTGTCCTGATAAATAGCATTGTTCTGAACCTTTTATGTGTTTGAAAAAAGAAGAGGAAGTTAGTAATATGACTTTAACACCCTGAGGGGCACACAGGGTCAGAGGGAGTTAGTAATATGACTTTAACACCCTGAGGGGCACACAGGGTCAGAGGGAGTTAGTAACAGGACTTTAACACCCTGAGGGGCACACAGGGTCAGAGGGAGTTAGTAACAGGACTTTAACACCTTGAGGGGCACACTGGGTCAGAGGGAGTTAGTAACAGCACTTTAACACCCTGAGGGGCACACAGGGTCAGAGGGAATTAGTAACAGGACTTTAACACCCTGAGGGGCACACAGGGTCAGAGGGAGTTAGTAATAGGACTTTAACACCCTGAACACAGGGTCATCTCCAGAGGCAGAGTGAAATGAGAGACTCACATTCCAACACTTTTCCAAGTTACAAAGTGTTCCACCACTGTCTGCATGGTTTCCTATCGCCTCCCCGAGTGTACAGCACTTTCACCCTGCCTTTTCTTTTAAAAAGGAAGTGGATGTATTTTTAAAGGAAAAAGAACAGAAAAAAAACAAACTGCGATTATATTAGGATGTTCATTTTGTGTCTTTCCCCTGTCACTGGGAATCTGGGTTAAAGGTGAATGACGGCCACTGGTACTTGTTGGGTCTTCATGTAGTCCCATTTCCCCTACCACACACTAGAAGATGAAGATAAAATTGAGCCATCATTGAATCCAGTGTGCAGACTGAGAGAAATGCTGTATGTAGCTGGTGAAAGTTGTGCTGGTAACCCCTCAACCACACTGTCTCCCCTAGTAAATAATAAGTAGTGTCCCCTTTTCAAGCAAGCATCGTCTTGGTTTTCAGAATGGCATAGTTAAAAATTGCGAGTCCACAATGACGAGTCAATGTATACTTTGGGAAAATGAGAAAACGGTCTTGGCAATGTTCAGGTTTGAACCAGTTTAAAAAATAAACGTACTGAATTCAGTTTCCCCAGTCATGGTCATGAAAGTTTATTTGAAACATATGCTGCAGAAAAACGTAATAGCACATAAAATGTAGGCTTTGACACTCGGATGTGCAGCTATTTCCTGATTGAGCCTGCAGCCAAATTGTTTTGTTAAACAAAAAACAAAACAAAAAAAAGCACAGCTGGAATCTTTCTGAGATTTATTTGAGTTGGGTTTACCAAGACCTTGTTCCCTCAGTGCTGCTTAACTTTATGTGAGGGGTATAGAAAAAGCCATCTCATCTGGACCACAAAAACAAAATCTAAAAGGGATACATGTATATGAAACAGTAACATCACATTCACAGCTTTGCTTTTAAAAGTACTTTCGATTACAGAACAAAATACAAGACTAACAAAACAAAAACACCCCACTATTCACATGAAATGAAGCAAAACAAAGCATGAAAACTAAATCAAGCAAGAGGAACAACTGAGGTGAAATTCCTCTTCACGTGATAATTTCAAACTTCAGATGATAGTTTTTCTTCTTCTTTTAAGACTAAGAACAACATGAGGCTAATAGTCTTACAATTGTGCGAATCTGGAAAAAAGATTAAATAATACACCATGAACTGCACTCTGATTGAATTGTATATATATACACAGTTATGCAGATTATTATTCCGGCCTGCCGGAGCAACAGTTGTGTAAAATGGATAACTGAACCGAAGAACGTTCCCAAACAACTTGAACACTACTAAACTAAAATACATGAAAAAAAGTTGATCTTAAGAATGTGCTCTTGAAAATTGAAAGTGGTCCCTGAACCATTGTTTCAGAACAACTCATTTTTTCACTCACTGGTGTTGTAGCCATGACAGTAGGTTGCAGTCATTGTAAGTAATCAGTGGTTGGAAAGTCTGAGTGCACAAGAAGGTAAATTTCACTTGACACTGAACTGAGTTGATGGGTTGTTAACCCTCAAGTGTTTGCCATGGCTCAGAAATAAAAAAGTTCCTAACATCCTTTTTTCTCTCAGTCATAATAGGTTTTGACCTTTAGTGAAACTGCAAAAAACTGATTTGCTTTAAATGGGAACTTGCCAACAAACTGTTTACCAATTTTTTTATTTTTTTAATAAGGATTAGTACTGATGACATGCAAATTTCAATTTTCTTGTGAGTACCGACACTGACCTTGAAAATAAAGTTTTGAACCAGACATTCAATAGCCAACATTGGTATGTTTTTCATCCCCAATGAGCAATATTGACAGCACACAAATTGGTGTCTGCACAGAAAAATGTAAGAGAACCAATATCATTATTAAGCACCTCTACTGTTTATGGAACACAATTACTTCAGTACCCACTCTTTTTAATGTAACAGTTCAACAGATCTTCACATTCACAGGAAGTCAGGTTGGCCACAGAAGTCATTATGGAAACGATTCCCAACACACTGCTCCAAAGACCACACATAGATAACAAGGAGAAAATCACAGACATGTACAGAGCAACTTCTGATAACCAGCACAACACATACATGCACTGGGTAACAACACAAAACTCCAACTTTCTTGGAAAACTGACACCAATAAAACTCTCGGACTAGAATCAATATGGACAGTTTGTAGCAGAAGTGGCTAAGAACTGGAATAGAGTGAAGCCCCACAAGGAAAACAACAAATAAACCCACCCTCCTACTCATAAGAGTTTGAGACAACTCTCAGTTTGAAAATGGTATCTTTCCCTTCACAGTAGTCCATGTAAACCTGAAAGCCCTCTTTTTATCGCCACTTCTGCTTGCTTTTCTAGTGGCCTTGAAAGATGGGTTCTACCCTAGCCATGTGCTTTATTCTTTTAATGTTGTGTTGGAAAAAATCAAAAAAAAAAAATCCCAGTTTGTTTTCAGAAGCTGATTATTTGATATTGGTTTAGAGGAGAGACCACGATAATGAAGGGCCATGGTGCTTTGGGAGTGGGTGAGGGAGGGTGAGAACAGGGGCAGGGACAGGCGGCATGGTGCTAACCATCAACAAGCTACAATAGGTGCTACCAAAGCAAAGAGATTTTGCCAGCAAACGGGCCATAAAGTGGTGACCAGAAGAAAAAGGTTTGGTGCTACACGTCTGAAAAAGAAAACACTGGTGTCAATAGGTGGCTTGGTTGGTTACTGGGTAGTTAGAAGTGACGCGTCTTAATCTTGACGGGTTCACGACGTCCACAGCAGTCATATATCCTCAAAGTTACGCAGGCCTGGCGAACTTCCACAGGAGTCATCGTCATTCAAATTCAACACTGAAGAGGATTAAGAGGAAGTGTTGTGACTCCAACATCAACAACGACACAGAAGCAGCCAAAAACCAGTCAATCCCAACTGACCGATTGTCCTCCCACACACACATGGATGATGGAGGGGAAAATGTATGCGCATGTATGGAACCTCTGTACAGTGTTGACATAATGTTGAATCTTGTCCACACCTTGATCCCACTGACATCATTTAATCCCATTAACAAAGAAGCATGCACAGAACACAAATTCAAACTACTACATGCATTGCGCTCCTTTATCATGTTAATAATAACCAAACATCGCCTCATTGGAGGCGACAATATTACTGTTTGAACGTCTGTAACTGAGCATCGTACTCGAGTTCACACATTCACAATCATCCAAAAGTCATGTCTGTGGTACTGTATCCAAGCAAATTCAAGAAGGCAAAAGCAGTTTGAGAAGGTAAAAAAAGGTGCATCCAACACACTTGCGTGTACTTTGGAGTAGAGGGCGGGGGAAGAAAAATAGAATAAAAAGTTGGCTCGTATCACACCTTACACAGGAAGCACACACATACACAAATGTTGAGGTTTTGAACTGATTTCTGGGTCACATCCCCCATGGCATTTAAAGGGCTGGTTCTTGCCCATTTCTTGGTGCCTGCTGTTCACCTGATATGAGCTGAACCGTCAACACCAACTGTGATTCATTATTTTTGGTGTCATTATGCAGACTTGAGCTGGAAATTAGTCCGCATTGGTCTTTTTTTATGTGTATATATGCAGGTATCACAAATTACCTGTGCACATTAAGACTGACCATTTCACGTTTCACTCGCATCAAGAAGGATAATAACACATATGAAGTTATATATATATACATCTCCTAGATTAATATTCAGTTGATATTGATTTTCCTCCCCCTGTTTCTGACTCTGCACTGTGGTAATGTTTCTTGGCAGCAGATGGTTGCTGTGCAATGATTTAGCAACACTGAGAACTTGACGTATATAAAGACACAGAACGGAACAAGGCAACAAAACAACGACAAATCTTGTCCGTTTTGGGGAGGAGTGGTGAAAAGACCAGAAGGTAGGGAGACTTTTCTTGTTGGCTCAGCGTCCAGTGGAGGAGTAACATCGACCGGAAGGTCCACATCAAATGAAAGAGAATGGTGTAGGTTTTGCTGACCATTGAAATAATAGCTCCAGTTACCAAGGGAGCCTTTCCCCTCAAAACTGGGCGTGTAGCAAATCTGCTGCAGAGAAAATGATGAAGGGGTTCCGGTGCTGTCAACTGTAACTCCAGCTGAACAAAGCGTTCCTTTGAGGTGGAGGAGAAGATTTTTATTACCAACTTTTCACACGGTGAAATTCTGAAACATTCCGATACTGTAAACTCCATTTGACAACTGTTGAGTACAGGGCTCCTTCACCGCGATGGAAGGTGACATTTTCACGGCCAACTTTTCACGCAGTTCCTCTAAGTGCAGCTGCACCACGCCAGGCCCACGACTGGAAACAGCTGCAGGTTGCAACTCCCATCGGGTCCACCTTCCAGGGTACTGTGGCCATGACAAACAAGTTCATCCATTCTGCGATGCAGAGGCAGGACCGCTCTTGGATTGCGTGAATAATTCAAATGTCCAAATGTTTCATCCAATTTTCTCCAGCTGACTGCTTTGTGTGACCCCTGCCGGGCAAGTTTCAGTATGAACATGTTTATAAATGCTGCAAATACTGAAAGAGGAACATTTGGTAAAGACCAACTCATTCACACACACACAGATTGTGTCTGGCACAGTGCCAGCTTACGCCTTACAAGCCACAGACACAGGTCCCACAACATAAGAGCACACCATGCAAAGGGGAAGTCGTCAAAAATTATCAAACTTGCACATCTCAATGAGCAAATATAAAACGAGCATAATTAACGTCGTTATCGAATGTAACAACAATAACAAATAGTAGTACTTCCATGTACTTTGAGAACACATGCCCTTCCACGCTTATTGAAAGCATTATTCGACCAAGCTCAGCCAATATCTGATCCATGTTAGCAAGAAGCGTGTTAGTGAATTCACTCAGCATAAGTGAAATATTCAATGGGCCAAGGGGTGTGTGTGTGTGTGTGGGGGGGGGGGGGGGGGGGGGGGGGAAGGAGGAGGAGACAGAAAAAAAAAAATCCTTGGTATAGTTTCACAAAACATGATGCTGGCCGTGCAATCAACACCAGTCATCATCCTCATCCGAGTCCTCTTTCAATGGAACGTTAATATCACTGCGCATTTCATAGCGTTCTTGCTTCCGACCTGTTTTAGGTTTGAACCCGTTGGGGAGCGTGGGGGTGGGCCTAGCCCGCCCTCGGCCACTGACCCCCGCGGCACCAGTCACTACGGCAGGCTCCGTCGGCGGACTGTCAAACTGGTGAGCTAAAATTCTCCTTCGGTCGCCTGTACGTAAATCTGGGGAGCGCCCGGTAGGCCCGCGTAGTCCGACCCCTTGATCGGGCCCCTGGTCTCTGTCTCTCTCCCCTCCTCGACCCCAAGAGGGGTCATCGTGAAATCCTGCTCCCCGGGCGGAAGTCCGAGAATAGGGTTTGTGGGGGCTGCCTCCGCCCACGTCCCCCTTGTTCAGATTGTTCCTCTCGGTGGGGCTGTAGGGTTCGGGGCGCGCCAGCCGACCCGGTGGGGGGACGTGGTGAGCGGAGGGTTGGGGCATCTGCCTCCCTGCTCCCCCGCCCCTGGACGGGTGGTGTTGGTGGGGGTTGGCCCCTCCCGCGGGTACCACCCCGCCCCCGCCCCCTCGGCCATCCTCGGCCCGAATGTTCCGGGGCAGGCGGGTGGGGGAGGCGGAGAGGCGCGGGAAGTTGATGTTGCCCGGCGACTTGGGGGCCTGGGGGATGGTGGGGGAGGGCATGACGCGCGGCATGGCCTCCTTCAGCTTGGGCTGCGTCAGGTTGAGCGAGACCGGCTTGGTGGCGGCCCCTGCCCCGCTTACCCCCCCTCTCCCCCCCACGGGCACGGCCACATGCCCGGGGCCCATCCCCGGGGGCGGGGTGGTTGGGACAAAGGGCACCGAGGGCAGCTTCCTGGGAGTTCGCTTTGGCGGAGACTGCGCCGGGCTGGGGCTGCGAGACCGGTCGATGAGATTGGTGGAGCCGTAGTACTCCTGCTGGGATGGCGACTGGGAGGTGGGGGAAGGGGTGCGCGAGCGGGTCTCCAGCGAGGTGGAGCGGTAGAAGCCGTGCTCGTCCCGAACCCTCCTTCCCACGTGACCGGGTGAGGGCAGCGGTGAACCCAGCACCGGGGACTGCGACTGTAGCGGCGGGCGGCCGGTCGACCGTGTCCGACTGCGTCCTCGCATCTGAGGGGACTGCACGCTCTCCTCGTGTTTCACTGGGGAGAAATATAACAAAACATGGCGTGAAATCGCGGCTCCTGCCTACCCAAAACGCTGGCTGCCCACCACGGGATGTGGAGGTGAACAGGGTCGTTCTGAAGTTGCATCAGGGGTGGACTCGTGGACCAAGCACGGCTCTTCCTATGGTGGTAGTGAACTGAAGAATGCAGGACAATGTTCAGTTTGACTTCTGTGTAGCGCATCATGCTCTATTTTCATGCTAGGGGGCTTGCACATTACAAATACTTCATTACTGTTTATCATCAAAAAGCACAAATATTTCATTACTATTACTATCAAAAAGCTTATTTTGTGCATCATTATGGTCTTGGTATTGACGATTTCTTTGTCTATACAAAAAAGGACCAGAGGACGTGATTTTTATTTTTAATGCCTGCAATATTTTGGGGAAGCGTAAATTATATATATATATGTGTGTGTGTGTGATGCCATTTTTAATCACAAAATTTTTAATACTGTTCCATCACCCTTTAAGCGTTTCAATGAAGTTTTGTCCCATGTCGCACAGAAGGCAACTGATCAAAACTACAAAGGGCAGATTGATTAAATTCAGCTGAAAGACAAAAATGTAGACCTTTGAATCAAGGCAGTGGATTTAAAAAACAAATGTCACAGAACCCTGCTCCAGAAGTCTGTCAACAAGGGGTCTCAACCCACTAACTCTGCCTTCAGCCAAGAGGGGCAACCTCAAATCACTACGCCCATTTTAAGATGAAAACATCGTCACAGAACCCCCTTTATTCTAAATAATGTCAAGTTACCGTTGAACCCCTTAAAACTAAAAAAAACTTCAAGTCACAGGTTACGCCAAGTTACTGTGGAACCCTCCTTACTGAGATGAAACATCAGCTTACAGGTTACTGTAGGTTACTGTGGAACCCCTTTAAAACAGAAACAATCAAGTTAACAGGTTACTGTAAGTTACTGTGGAACCCCTTTTAAAACAACAAAAATGTCAAGTTATACAGGTTACTGTAGAACCCCTTTAAAACAAACAAAAAATGTCAAGTTACAGGTTACTGTAGGTTACTGTGGAACCCCTTTAAAACAAAAAATATAAGTTACTGTGGAACCCCTTTAAGGAAATAGCAAACAAAAAACAAAATTATACATTACTGTGGAACCCACTTAGAACAAAAACAACAACAACATAAAGTTCATATTAAAATGAAGATAAAAGGAATATGCCAAAACAAAACAAACTCATCTCAAGCAGCATATCTATATGGGTTCCACTGCAGGTCAGTAAGCAACTAAGTGTTCAGCTGACAAAGCCAGTGCTTGAAGTCAAACCACGGCTTTCTCTGGCACAAGCATGGGAGGGTCGACGAGGGCAGCACTGCCCCTCAATACGCTGCCGCGTGCGTGATCAAAAACAGAGGAAGCACAGTCCCGGGACTGCAGGAAGAAGCAAAAACACCCCCAAAGCCTTGAGGTGTAAGAAGAAGCTGGGGACGGGGCCGGGGGGGTCCGTGGAGCACCCCCATCTGCGTAGCATCCCAAACAACAGCCAAGCGCCTGTGCGCGCAAAATCTCACCATAAGGCTTCTTGCGGTCATGGTCAGCGATGGTGTGCGCCTGCTCCACCAGGTTGGACACAGCAGCGGCAAAGCCCACGTCAAACCGCCGTGGCGACGGGGAGCGCCGGGAGGGGAGGGGCGAGGCACGAGGAGACCCGTAGGGACTGTGCCCACCCATGGGGGTACGAGGGGATATGGGGGTGGGGGGTAAGGAGGGGGATCTTGCCCCACCTCTTTGATGATTGTCGGAAGTCATCCTTGGCAGACTGCTGTGTCCCGCGTGCTCTGGCCGTAGCCCTCTGGAGAAGTCCTGTCGGTCGTGCGGCTGCGGGGAAGAAAAGTGACGTTTGAAACGTTAGACCCTGCTAACATCCAGCTGTTGTTTCGGAAAGAGGTGCAAGAGCATGGAACCAAATCGCATGAGGAGACTGGGGACAGAGGGGCAGTGGACAGCTCAACACTACACCGTTGCCAGCACAATGATTCAGCATTTAGCGGCAACGTCCCTTTCCAGTCTTGCTAACTGTGAAAGGTAAAGTCAGCAGACGACAGGTCTACGTACAGTGACTGCAGGTGATACTCAGTTAGAATAAATAATCTGTGTTGTTTAGAATAAATAATCTGTGCTGTTTAGAGAGCTGTACCATCAAAAGAAGAAAAAAATGATCAGACACGGCTACAAGGCCTGCTGTGTAATTCTTCAACAAGTTCATCCGAATGTGTGTGTGTGTTGGTGGGGGGGAGAGAATGGGAAGGGAGGGAATGGGGGGGAGGGGGAGGAAGGGGCTTTTCCTATGGGTCTGTTGTAGTGTGGTGGAACATCTGCATGGAAAGTATTTAAGTCAACATGCAATATATACAAGAAAAAAAAGAAGGAACAAATTAGAGTTTTATGCTGCAGTTTTTACGCCCTTTTGGGGGGAGGCCAGCCTCCTCCCCCCCCCTTTAAAAAAAGAAGAACATATTGAAGAATTATCACATTTCTGCCAGTTATACGAAGCTAGTCTGTTTGTGGGGCAAACATGCCAAGTCAATCTTCTCTAGCCAGGTAATCTGATGTGGCATTCAAACAGATCAAACCAAATCCAACTGTGCATTTGCATACATGTGAGAGTGCCTGAACACAATCTGTATTAACTGATCAAGAACTGTGCTGAACAAAAAGTGTATCAATCAAGTCAACAACGTGCTAATAAAACTGAAAATTAACAAAAACAATTGTCAAATGTCAATACAACTAATGCACAAACACACGAAAAGGTAGGTCAGTCACTGATCTCCTTCTGCTTAGTATAACTAACCACTTGCACTTCTTTCTACTCATAACCAATCTAGCAGTGTGCTAACTATGATCAATGTTACTGATAATTATTAACAAGGCAAATAAAAACTGAGAAGAAATGATCAGATTATCAATACTGACGACCATGCAAATAGCAAACACAAACTTAAATCTCTAAAATTCTAAACTAAAAACTATGTTCACACTGACAAACATGCAAATAAAAAGATAGATATTTTAAAAAAGGGCAACTGGGATCAAAAATGTAATGCAGGAAAAGGGATAATGCACTGAACATGAAGTTTTAAGTCACAGAGAAATGAATGCTAACAGGCAGACCATGCCACTGGCTACAAATACTTAACTGGGAATATCCTTTACTGAAGAGAGTGCTAGTTAACTTGCTAACTGAGCTAGAGATCGGTTACTAATTTCCCTTGTGCAAGTAGCAGTGCTGAAAAGAACACATGTGCTTCAAGAACAACAACCAAAGAAGAAAAACAAAAAGAGAGAATATAAAACACTGGGCTAGCATGCAAGCAGGGTAATCTAGCCAACTGTCACTTAACCTACTTAAGTACTTGCAGACAGAAAAACTATTCAGTTGTGGATCATGCAATAAGTAATCTAGCTGATTGTCACTTAACCTACTTAAGTACTTGCAGACAGAAAAGCTATTCAGTTGTGGATCATGAAATAAGTAATCTAGCTGATTGTCACTTAACCTACTTGAGTACTTGCAGACAGAAAAACTATTCAGTTGTGGATCATGAAATAAGTAATCTAGCTGATTGTCTCTTAACCTACTTAAGTACTTGCAGACAGAAAAACTATTTACAGTTGTGGATCATGCAAAAAGTAATCTAGCTGATTGTCACTTAACCTACTTAGGTACTTGCAGAAAAGAAAAAAAGAAAAACTATTCACAGTTGTGGATCATGCCGTAAGTAATCTAACTGACTGTCACTTAACCTACTTGCAGACAGAAACAAAAATCTCCCATTGTGGATCATGCAGTAAGTAATCTGATTGTCTCTATTAACCTATTATGTACTTTCAGACATTAAAAAAAAAATCACACTTGTGGATCATAGAATAAACCTATCACTATCACATTCTTGAGGAAAACCAAAGAACCTTTGTCTCTGATGTAAGATTTTATTGTCAATACCATGCAGTAACCCTTCCAGCCCATGTCTATTAAATAATTCTGTCATCAATTATTTGCAAGCATTATTTGTGCACAGCTCAAAAGTGTCCCTTTAGAGAGAGAGAGAGAGAGAGAGAGAGAGAGAGAGAGAGAGAGAGAGAGAGAGAAAAGAGCAGCCAAAGAAAATTTATTTACTCTGTGTATCCTGGACTTCTGGTGCTTAATTGGATGTTAAAATGTTTTGCACATATTCATTTACACAGCTGAGTGCTGTTATTCTTTTCTATAATAATAATAATAATAACAATAAATGACCCTTTCTATACAATAGAGAACAGTGGCTGCAGTGATTAACCACCATCAGGCACACCAATAGCGTACCCCCCACTGCCCCCAGAAAAAAACAACCCCTTTGTGTGTGCCTGAGAGCAGTTGGTCACTGCATTTTTCAGTTGGTCAGAAAGACTATAGCAAGTGTGCGCCACATGAATAGGGCTATGAACAGACAAAAGAACCAGTCAGTAGGTGAACCAACAATGACCATGGCCACAAAGAAAGACTTCTTCACTGACAGCAGAGAGAGAAAAGCAAAAGTACAGACAGCTACTGAGATCAGTAAGGGTTTTGACAAACTGTAAAACCCACAAAACATGGCAGTTTAAACTTTTTAATGCAGGAGCTTGACAACTACAATGGATGAGGAGACCTTGTGGACTTTCTCTACCTTCTATTTAGTTGCATGCTCAGGGGCAGTTATCACAGGTGATTCAGGTCTGTTGTGTTCATTGCCATAAGACCCAAGTCAGTTGAGTGCTATGAATTCTTTGTTGATTCAGAAACAGAACTGCATTTCTCTCCAAAGGTGAAATAAAAACAAAAACTGCTGCCTTTTGTGGCAAAATAACACGTCGCGTGCCTAGTGACGCTGTGCAAATTGGAGCGCAGATGTGACTTATCTGACGGGCCCAAAAGAGTGACAGACTCATTTTTGTATGTTTAAAAGCAGCCAAAATGTCCCATGAAAATGGCAGCTCTGATGCTGCCACTACTGACAGAGGCTATACTGCTGGGGAGAAAACAAACGCTTGTATGGATCAGTGCTATCCCACCGAAGACCACAAATTACTGAGGACCTTTTGGATTCACGCATCAGGACACCCCCTAATCAACAGGTACACCAGCGAGGGGACAGGATAATCTTGAGTGGGAAGTGGTCAGTGGGTCACTGGTGTCCACTACTATCAGAGTGATCTTGAAGTCTTTGAAACTGACAAAAGGCTGTTATGTGGTGTCCAATCAACTTTGAGTTTTCAAAGTCACATGCATTACACTGTTGGTAAAGCAATGGAGTTTCCCAATCCGAAAATGAATATACACAGATAGCTATTTTGGAGCCTTCTGATGACTCGTGCATGTGGAACAAGAGACAGACTTATGGAATCTAAAGCACATCAGGATTAGGGACTGTCTGCCTCTAACTTTATTTGTTGATCCTACATGTGGACCCTGGTTACAAACGCTGAGCCATTCAGAAGGCATTGTCAAGACCAACAAGTGATTCCACAACACTGCCCCCATCATTTCCGAAAGCAGCAGAAATGCAACCAGTACTCAAACTGCATTTGAAATAGAGGCTGTTGCAATGAAATGCAAAACGTTATGTGACCAGGTTTGGTAAGCGCAGCTTGTTTCGTCACATTGTCCATTCCTTTCTGAAGACCATGAAGTCTTTCCAGCACTAATTAATTCCCTTTTTGTTGACTGCGCACTCGGGCCTCCTTCTCTGTTCATGTAAATCTGTGTACTTGTGCGTTTATAATTATGTTGAGCCAGTTTTGAGAGCAAAGGATTACGTCCAGTCTTGAATAAAAATGGGTTCTGTCTGATAAGGACTATGTCTGGTTTTGAATAAAAATAGGTTCCGTCTCACACTTGCACACACCTGTGTTGCTGAGTGTGCCTCAAATACAGGAGCATCTTGAGCATCCCATTGGGGAGCATCCTTTTCTGAGGATTTATCTGGGGTGAAGTTTATGTACCTTCTATTTACACACAAGCCAGGTGTGAGCTACTGGTAACTTGGGTCTTTGCTGTTGTGCTTGTGAGCTGTCCTTTGCGCACTAATTAACCCCCTTGTGCGCTGATTCCTTTCTCAATATGTGGCTTGTGCAGTCCCCCCTTCAATGAGGACTGTGGCCCGATTGAATGAAATATTTCCTTTGTTCATTCACTAGCTTTTGCAAGAATAGCACACACACCTATAAAAAAACAAAGAAGTGTACATAAGCAAGAGCTTCAAAAAATGGATGCTGATTCTGCCAGCATTCATGGCATGTATTAAGGGATCTAAAAATATCTGAAGTTCTGGTCTGTCACTGCCCAACCAAAATATTTAATTGTAGCGAAGAAGAGGAAGTGACGTAAGAAAGTTGATTCCCAATTTTGTGAAGAAATGAAAATTTATTATCACGCAAAGGTCCCAGTCTTATCTGGTCAACAGAATTTGTATTCCCATGTGCAAGAAAAGATGTTTCCCTCAAAAGGAGTTTAACATATATATATGAGTTTATATATGTATATAGTTTCAATACACTTTAAAAAGCCACAAAACCAAGTCAGCACTCAAGCTTGGAAAACAGAGACTGACAAACACCAACACAAAACTGACTGAACAGAAAGGCTGGTCCTGAACACGAGCAAAACACTGAGCAGAAAAAGAAAAAAAAAGGGAAACTCTACAGCACGTGGAAACGGATGGAAGGAAACGACAGTGTCCAAAGAGTCACGAATACATTCTTGGTCGTCACCTCGTTCAACTTAGACAGAGAGGTGGTGATGTGATTGGCAGCAAGAGCGATTAGTGAATTGTCTTGGCTTTGCAACGACTGCTCGGAAACGCTCGGAACATCTTTTAACTCCAGGCTCTAGGGAAAGCAGTACAGCATTGAGAAATTAAACTTGCAAAAAATGAAGTCACAAACAAAAGGTAAAACTGGTGACAAAACACAAAACAAGGACACAGACGTCTAACTGATCAGCATCCTGTTAACCTTGGGGTGCATCTTCAAGCGAAAGAGAGAAGATAAAATATTTCTTGGGAAGTGCTCAAAAAATAATACCTGCAGGATGAAAAAAATAAATATATATATATAAAAAAGAAAAGAAAAAACAACAACAAACATTGTGTCATTTTCTCTTTAATTTAGAAAGAGGGACAGAGAAGAACAGTAAAAAAAGGTGAAACAAAAACAACAAAATTGTGGTTCTCTCTTTTAATTCAGAAAGAGAGACAGAGAAAGAATAACATTTTTGTTTTTAATTAAAGGTCCCCCCCCCCCCCCTTCATGTAAGCCAAAAGACAAAGAACAACAACCCCTGAGTGAACTGGAATGTAGAATCTTGAACTGTAGCAGCGAATTTCACTTGTAAGTTTTAACCCACAGTATCAAGCTTTCTTTTTCTTTCTTTAAATTGTCCCCCCCCCCCCCCCCCAACAGTATCAAGCTTTCTTTTTCTTTCTTTAAATTGTCCCCCCCCCCTCCCCCTGAAGTGGGCAGACACACACCTAAAATCACCATGTATCTATTTGAATTCTTATATCACATCAACACTTCCTAAATAAAAATAAATAAATAAAAGAAGTATGAAATTCAACAAAAATTGAGTTCATGCAATCCCTCCACCATCATAACAATTAACATTGACTATCATTGTAACACCTCACAGCTTAAGCGCTGTTCACACACAGCAGAGCCCAGACTGATCCACCACTGTCTTGCCACCGTCTTCAGTTCAAACAGCCCAACAAATGCAAGTTTTGCTGAAAATTTGCAAACTGTCCGAAAAGCATTCTGTTTCAACCTGCTGTGTGTTTTGGTCTGATCAAAACTGGAGGTTAGGAAAGATCAGGTGGCAATTAAGACAGTGGGAAATCACCTGGCCATTCCCAAGGCCCTAAATGGCTGTGTGAACGGCACTTTAGTTTAACGTGTTCATGGGTCTCTTTCCCATGCATACTGCATTCTTGTGAAGGAGATCCACGCTGTCACACTCAAGACATGAGCAGAACACTCCTTACACCTGAGGTCAGCTTTGTTGTAGCACCAACATTCAAGGAAAGGAACCCAACAACATGTGGGTATAATCTTTCTTAAAACTATTCACCAACAGCTGATCTTTCATGAATGAAATTTTCAACATTAAATTTGTGGTTGTTGTCGTTTTATAAATGGATCATTCATGAAAAGGAAATGTCCCAACCAAAATGAAACCCATGGCAATAAAAAAAAAAAAAAAACGAAGCAAGTTAGAAAACAACACTACAGAGCCAGACACCTCAGAAATGCTCAGCAAAGACAAACATAAGCCCAGACGCATTCTAAAATCACTGCACATAAACTGCAGTAATTAACTGTTCAAAGTGACTCATTGCTCATGCAAATTAATCCAAGATCAGTGATGGAACCAAAACACTGTAAGTTTGTGGCCAGTTGATGCACGGCAATTTCTACACCCAAACTGAATAATGCATTAGCAAGCCTGTGTACTCATTGGTCAAAAGCTCTCAACCCCATTGGGGGGGGGCATTACTGAAGATGCACATGCAATCATTAATCCAAAGCCAAAGATGCAACTAAAATCCTGCAAGTTTGTTGCCTACCAGTTCATGCAATTTTTACATCAAAATTCAATAATGCACTAGAAAGCCTGCGTACTTATTGGTCAAAAGCTCTCATCCCATTCTCGGGCTGAGCTCGGGTGCAGAACTGAAGATGCACATGCAATTAGCCAAAGAAGACGAGACCTAAGGTTTCAGTCAAAACATTGTCCCTATTTGCTGTACTGTCAACTCCAATGCCCTGTCCGCCATACACCTGTGCGTTTTTTCCGACTGTGTGAGCTCATGGCCCATAAGCTCTAAAAGCCTGCTGATGAGCACACACAATAATTCACTGCATCTTTAGTCTGTCTCAGATAAAGTTTTGTTTAAACCAACTGCCCTAGCAGACCACTGACCCAACTTGGGTACGTACAAAAACAGCTGACTGAAGAAAGGTGAGGAAATATACTTTGGTACCATCCACCTCATGCAGCTCGACATGAGTGACCCTTTTCATGCTCATCGTGTCTACTTCACCAATTTTCCACCTTTTCTGTCACTTAAAATATTTGGAGCAGCTGAAGCATGTAGGTGTACAGGCTAACAATCTACAACTAAAAGCAGGTGTAAGTACTGATACATCCAAGCGCCAGTGGTACAGGTAGCTCCCAAAATCCAGATGAAGAGGAGGGACCCGAGAGTCCGGCACCAGCCGTGGGGGAAAAACAATGAGACCCAAGAGACTCCCGCCAGGTGATAAAATTAATCTACCTGTAACGACTGGGAAAATACATCATCATCATCATCTCCCGCATGGGAGTAGGAGGAATTTACATAACCACCGTATTTTTTGCTGTAGTGTGCCTGTGGAACAAAAAAGTGATAGGCTGGAAATGAAACAGTTCATTTGCATTCATCTTAGAAACCAAAGGAATTTAATTTAAAAAAAGGGAGAAGAAAAAAAAAAAAAGTGAGTTCTACACACAACAGAACAAAAGATTATGCCATTAAGGTGACTGGTCCATCTGAGGTTAGCAATGATTTTTGTCACCACTTTTTACAGTGTTACTTTTACTTTTTTTGTTACTCATCATTAGAACAAAACAGATTTGAAATAAACAGAAATAAAGAAAAATGAACCCACAAAAGACGAGAAGGCAGAGGTCTTCATAGCACACAACTTAAATGTCTAAAGGGATTGATGCAAGCTGAAAACTGACCTCATCCAACATCTACTGTACTTTATTTAAAGTTATACAAAACTAAAAAAAAAAAAAAAAAGCTGGAGCTGGGGGTCTACTGTTACAGAGGAGGACAAAAGTATAATCAGAAGCTAGTACTCATCAATAGGTGTGTGTGTTTTTTAAGCCAGAAAAGCAACAGATAGGCAGTAATTTTTCCGTAGACTACTAGAAACCTTAGAAGGTCTCACAGACAATGTCGCAAAAACAAATAAAAGGGAAATAAATTCAAACAAACATAAATAAACATCCTGACACACATTGCAGTTCAAATGGATTTTTTTTTTTTTTTAATGTGCCAAAAATGGAACTCTCGTACAAAAAAACGCTTTTCTCACCTGCACACTAGAAGTATCGCTGTGGTTGCCCTGCTCCCGTCGGCGTTTACTGCTGCCACGTCGTAGAAAACTGAAAGAACGATGATCAGGATGCCCTTTATCAATGCTGCACAGATACACAGCACACAACTGTCAGTCACCCCAGTGGGGGTGGGGCCAGCACAGAATTGGCATGATTTCATGCCAAGCATCACCGCCACCACATGAATGCCACCAGACCCGCTGGGGTGACTGCAGGGAACGGAAGAATGCCGCAAGGAACAAAGCCAGAGGGAAGCAGAAAAGGAAAAGGAACAATGCTAGGGGAAAGGAAAAGGAACAAGGCCAGAGGAAACTTGGAAAGGAAAAGGAACAAAGCCAAAGGAAATTTGGAAAGAAGAATGAACAAAGCCAGATGAAAGGAGGAAAGGAAGAACACTAAACCAAAAGTGAAACCGAGTAAATAAGTAACTTGGTGTTTTTACATTGTTATACCAGGGTAAAAAATAAAACCAAACAAAAACAAAAACAAAAACCAACACAAAACCAACCCCAAAACCTAAAAAAAACAACTCACAACCCCACAACTATCCTAGCATCTGTACATACAAACCCCAGTGAAAAGCAGAATTCTTGTAGAAAGCCGAGAAGTATGTCAGCTTCAAGCTGGCATTCTCCCCTGCCCTTTCGGCATCGATTTGCCTAACAGCCTATCATCGTATCACACACAAAGCCTCTGACTAAACAGGACCCCCCCCCCCCCCCCCAAAAAAAAAACAACCCCAAAAAACACACACACACACACACAATCTAAGAAGGAAAAAAAGAAGAAAAAATAAACATACCCCCAACAAATGATAACCAGAGATTTCTAAACCTCTTGTAATTCAAAACGTAAAACTTCAGTACAGATTTAAAAAGACCCGAAGAAAGAATATGTGCGCATGAATAAAGAAACCACCTAATGACTAGGAGAGGAGAAGAAAGGAAGGAACGCAAAGCAGCAAGAGAGAAGCAAATGTATCCACCATTTTCCCCACAAGCACCATGCAAACCCACTGCACGCTGGCCTGCCTGGAGATTTTCAGAGGGGGGGGGGGGGGCAGGGGGCGGGACTGCTCCCTGGACCATTTTCAGGAAAGACCGTACCAGTGATGAGACCACCCTGAAAAAAGACTGCCCAGCCTGATGTAAGACCATCTGACCAAATGAGAGACCAATCTGATGGCAGACAACCCAAATGAGAGACGATTCTGATGAAAGACCACCACACTGTTATGACCATCTTTTTTGATTAATTTTTTTCCACATAATTGGGCCCCTGACCAAAAAGACCACAGTTCTTTAAGACCACTTTGGGTGGTCTTAGAGGAGTTTCACAATGCCAGCAAACGGCACTTTCAGTGACTGTGTCTAAAAATACAGTATTTCATTTGAGAAATTCCATTTCATTTAAGAGCATTCCATCATACAGAACAAATCCAGTCTGTCTAAAAATATAGCATTTCATTTCAGAAACGCCTGATAAAAAGACTTTGAGAGCATACAGAACAAATCCCGCTCAACACCTCCGAGTGAAAACACTAAACACTGACAGTGTGTCATGGAGGAAGAAGCAACAATTAAAGTACCAAGTCAACAGACAGAAACTGTATAAATGTTGGACTTTTGGACTTTCATGGTTATGTCCAGCTTAACAATTCTGTCACCTAAATAATGGCAAATCCAGTTATTTTATGGATGAAAACACATGCACATGCAGACTTTATGGGTAGAGAATAAAAACTATTTGAGGATATACCTCTGGTAGAGTTTATGTCCCCTGCAGAGAGTTACCTTAGGTGACTCGAGTCTTGGTTGCTGTGCTTGTGTTATTTATTTTGAGCGCTAATTAACTCCCTTTAATATTCATGGGTAAAGATTGGTATAAATTCATTCTGTGCACTCCAGACAGACCAGTGACTAAAACACAGGAGCAAGAAAGGTCAAAGCACCTGTGACCCCCATCTAAATTGTCATCAGAGTGTTCTGAGTCCAGACTCTGACTGGATCGGGCTGTGGAGGATGTTCTCATGGCGCCCATCAGACGCCTGAAGAGAGAGGGAGGTCTCTGCAATGACACACAAAACAAAACTGGTTAAGGGCATGGACCAATTCAAAATATTCCTATGAGATTTGTCACCTATCTTTGTTTAAAAGGTGATAAATGTACAGAGTTTTGGTAAAATAAGTAATCTGAGTCACATTTAGTCACGTGCTCATAGTCAATATCTCTTTCACACACTCACACACACACACACAGTATAAAAAAACAAAACAAAAAAACCCACACACAACAACACAGTTTCAGAACAAAACTGTGCATACCCATACATAGTCCTATGCACACAAACTCACACATACATAATTTTTGCATGTGCATGTGTACGCACACATACAGAGTTCTTGAGCTGAAATCAAAAGATTCACAGAGTAGAAAAAGGAAAACCATCTCATAATTAAATCACAAATGTACCTGTGATGTGCAAACCAAAATACAGATTATGGATGACATCCCCAGGAACATTGTTGAAAACAGATCAAAGATGGTTGGTCTGGATCAGTATCTTCCCTGACCTAACTCGTTAAGAGGAAAACAAATCTGAAACAAGAATGACTCTAGTGCCCAAAATCCAAACACATAAATGGCTGAAAAGGAATGCTAATTAGATGTGACAATACAAAGCTTGCAAATTTTGGGGTAAGCCCTTTTTTCAAGCGACTAAACAACAGCTAAATAGTGAAAAATGAAAAATGTGCTTATCCACTTTCAGCTGTGGTGTGGTCACTTTTCACTGTTTAACTGCAGGGACTTAACCCCCCCCCCCCCCCCCCTCATGAATATTCTTAAAATTTATAGAATGGTCCATACATCTCAGTGGACAGCCTACACATCATACTCTCATACAAACCTCAATGTATGACTACTAAAGTTGACACACAGTTTTCACCAATATTATTCAGGCGGGAAAGTGTGAAATACAGTAATCAAATAATTTACAGTTAAAGACTATTGAAAGGAAATACTCTTTTTGCGTGTGTCTAAATGGTTTCTATGAACATGTACGGATCAAACTTACATTAAAATAAACTTTTTAAATTAAAAGAACATTCATAAAAAAATTTTAACTGTTTTAAACAACAGAAAAATGACTCAAATATAAAAGTTTCCTTTTATGACACAATGTTCCTTCACTGACACCAGACAGACTAGGGCAGAAAAAAAGTGAACATGTAGACAGTTCAAGTGAGTTCAGCTGAACATCAACAATCAATCTGTCCACCAGAAACAAATCTGATCAAATCCATGTCCAGCATCTACCAATTTTCTTAGCAGTTCAAAAAAGTCATGCCAATTATTTTACTCTAAAAAACAAAAACTAGAAGTAAAAAAAAGTGCAGAAAGCATAATTATGCATATAGCATTCATGTGCAGAAATAAAGATTAAAGCCAGGAAATAAGATTCCAAAATCCACATGTTATCAGCAGTTACCTTGCAGCCCAGTGAGACACATCGAAGATTGGAAAAGAGCACTATCCTTGGCCAGACCAGAAGTGATCTTATTTGACTGCTTAAGTCCCTTCTTTTCAGCAAAAAGTGTGAATATGTGTGTGTATGCATGCATGCATGCATATGTGGTGTGCATGTGTGGGTGCATGTGCATGCATACTGTAACTACAAGCAACTACAGAAGAACGCCACACCACAATCACTGGCTCCCATAACATGGTTTCCAAGTAAAGTAACAACTGGTCCACTGTTCGTCCTCAGCAGTGTTGGTTGTTCGCTTTTCAATTATTTGTCCAGCTTTTCTTGATTGGTTGAAACATGGTAAAAGAGTGCAGGAAGTCTCTTGAGAACTGAGAGAATAGCGCTATATAAAAGAGAAGAACAACGGCAGTAACAGTATTTATGTATTAGGCTGTGAAAACACTTCATTGGTCGCAATCAGACCCTGGTTATTTTGCACTGCAACTGATACTGCTTTCTTCCTTTTGATGTGGGAAAAAGCAAATGTTACATTGTCTTCTTCATTAGCCTGGATAAAATATAATGAGAATATTTACCATTGCCGCAGAAAATGGTTGAAAGACTGCTGTTCTCATCAAAGGGGTGTTATACTGTCAGTCGTTAAAGGCTGGATGTAAAGTAACCAATCACAATTTGACACCTGTTACTCTTATGTTGTTGACACCTAGTTACTCTTATGTTGTTGCTATAAAACCATGCGTGCTAAAAGGACTATCCAAGACCATGTTACTCTGATCTTGTTGTTATATAAAACCATGTGCGCTAAAAGAACAACACTAACAACAGTAACACACATTGTTTTTGTTTTTGTGTGCACACAATCTGCCAGAAAACAGACAATGGAGCAGTAGTACCCTCACCATTTCAATGAACAGCGACAACTGAAGTGTTGGTCCTGTAATTACAACAACCTCCCCAGGCTCAAAGACCTGAAGCATTAGGTAGTTGGAACAACAGCCTCACCATGCAGGCACAGGAACTGTGGCACCTGTATAGTCTTTAGGTCACCTAATTAGTAAGCCACCTGACATCAGGTCCACAAATGGTGGCACCTGTGGTCTTGGCCACGTCATTAGAACACCTGGCACCAGGCCCACAAACTGTGGCACCTGTGGTCTTGGCCATGTCATTAGAACACCTGACACCAGGCCCAGGAATTGCGGCACCTGTGGTCTTGGCCACGTCATTAGAACACCTGACACCAGGCCCAGGAATTGTGGCACCTGTGGTCTTGGCCACGTCATTAGAACACCTGACACCAGGCCCACAAACTGTGGCACCTGTGGTCTTGGCCACGTCATTAGAACACCTGACACCAGGCCCAGGAATTGTGGCCCCTGTAGTCTTGGTCACCTGAACATGAATGCTGGCACCTGTAGTCTTGGCCATGTCATTACAACACCTGACACCAGGCATTGGAACAGTGGCACCTGTAGCCTTGGCCATGTTTTAGAAAACCTGGCATCAGACATAGGAACACTGGCACCTGTAGCCTTTGGCCATGTTTTAGAAAACCTGACATCAGACATCGGAACACTGGCACCTGTAGCCTTTGGCCATGTTTTAGAAAACCTGACATCAGACATAGGAACACTGGCACCTGCAGCCTTTGGCCACGTCATTAGAACACCTGACACCAAGTCCAGTGTAGTCTTGGGCACATCATTAGAACACCTCACACCAGGCCCGTGAACTGAAGCAACTGTGGCACTGGTGGACAACAACAACCTTGACCATCAATCACCTGAACTGAAGCAACTGTGGCATTGGTCAGCTAAAGGAACAAGAAGCCTTGACCATCAAGCAGGCCCAGGTAACTGTGGCACCTGCAGCGTTTGCCGAGTAACTGGTGCAGCAAACTCACTGGGCCAAGGAATCTCCAAATAAGTGGAGCAGCCCCCTCATCAAGTGAAGAACCATGGCACCTGCAGCGTTTGCCGAGTAACTGGTGCAGCAAACTCACTGGGCCAAGGAATCTCCAAATAAGTGGAGCAGCCCCCTCATCAAGTGAAGAACCATGGCACCTGCAGCGTTTGCCGAGTAACTGGTGCAGCAAACTCACTGGGCCAAGGAATCTCCAAATAAGTGGAGCAGCCCCCTCATCAAGTGAAGAACCATGGCACCTGCAGCGTTTGCCGAGTAACTGGTGCAGCAAACTCACTGGGCCAAGGAATCTCCAAATAAGTGGAGCAGCCCCCTCATCAAGTGAAGAACCATGGCACCTGCAGCGTTTGCCGAGTAACTGGTGCAGCAAACTCACTGGGCCAAGGAATCTCCAAATAAGTGGAGCAGCCCCCTCATCAAGTGAAGAACCATGGCACCTGCAGCGTTTGCCGAGTAACTGGTGCAGCAAACTCACTGGGCCAAGGAATCTCCAAATAAGTGGAGCAGCCCCCTCATCAAGTAAAGAACCAGGGCACCTGCAGCGTTCGGCGAAGTCACTGGATACTAGCATCCGAAACGACTTCAGCTTGTTTGATGCTTGCGAACTGATCAAGTACCGTTTGTGCATGCTTACGTGTGCTTGGATACGCCTTGCTTAGCAAC
Organism: Alviniconcha strummeri; assembly: GCA_963584105.1. Lineage (NCBI taxonomy): Eukaryota > Metazoa > Mollusca > Gastropoda > Provannidae > Alviniconcha > Alviniconcha strummeri. The sequence goes on from OY757551.1 coordinate 20,999,851, forward strand.
TGGAGCAAGAGCTTCAGCAAGCCCAAACACCAAACTCAATGGCCCCAGGAGCTGCGGTGTAGGAACTGGAGCAATGCTCTGAAAGGTGCATCCGTAAAGTGGTTGTACCCCCCCCCCCCCCAAACTAATCAGGGTTGAACAGTCCCTCACTGACTCTGATCGTGTTTGAAGTTGAACCCATGACCCCAAACTCCAAGCACTGGTTTATGACAGCCTTCCTCCAACCACTTACGCCATAGGTCTCTGAAAACTGTCAGCTAATGAACAGTTTTTCCTTTGTGCTATTGTGGCAGTAAATTTTCAACAGAAACTCAAATTGTATCAGACACAAATAAAACCCAAACCATTTGAATCAAGATGGAACTCTCTTTTTTTTCTACCTGGGGTGAACATGCCTCATGTTTACACGCTTGCTTGGACGCCACATTGCTTCCACAGTCTTGTTACACACCTTTCTAAGGGCACACCTTTCTAAGGGCACTAACAGCATTAGTGCACAGCTGTGTGGAGACAAAGAGTGCCCCTTCTTCAGAGGTGTAACCAATTCTGGCAGAGTTTGGAGGAAGGTGCGGAAAAGCGATGCTTGGAGTGTGCCCGTGACCTCCTGACATGCATTCTGAAGTGCTAACCGTTACAGTGTAGCTACCTCTCATCTTGGATCAGTCTATTTATTCTAGTACTACACTGTAGCTACCTCTCATCTTGGATCAGTCTATTTATTCTAGTACTACACTGTAGCTACCTCTCATCTTGGATCAGTCTATTTATTCTAGTACTACACTGTAGCTACCTCTCATCTTGGATCAGTCTATTTATTCCAGTACTATCACAAGGAGAAAAGCAGCGTGTGCAGCTTTTACGTGTACAAAATGGAAAACGTGCAATCTAAGACTAAGTGGAACAAAAGAAGAAAAATGAAAGAATCAAAGAAGCCTAGATGAAGACAAAAAGAAAGAGAACAAGAATGGACATAAATCTAATAAATCTGATGATCACTTCTCTGTCTACATCAAAGAATTTGAACAGCAAAAATGGCGACAGAAAAAAGCAGAGAGAGAGAGAGAGAGCGAGAGAGAGAGAGACAGAGAGAGAGAGAGAGAAAAGATAACTATATAGTATGTACTGTGAGGTGGTATATGTATATGTCATCCACCGGGCACCCCTTCACATGGGGCAATGGCCTAAAAACAAATAAATCTTCTGTATCAGAGAGAGAGACTACTGCAAAAGTCTAACACTAGTGACAGTGCTAAAATTAGGTGTCAAAGCTACACAATACGTACAACTACAACAAGTGTGAAATGGTGTGGAAAGTAAACAACTCAAGGAAAACAGAAAAAGAAGAGCAAAATAGAAGAAGAAAAGGAAAAGGAAAGAACTTAATTTTACCTCCTCTTCTTCATCCAGCTAAGGGAAGGAAAATATTTCTACTTGAGTAACTAATATGAACAGCATGTAACTAACATGAACAGCATGTAACTAATATGAACAGCATGAATACATAAACTGAACACTGAATTCAACATCTTGCTAAAGGTGTAGTGTAAAGACAGCATGAGGACTTTTGCAAACTAAACATCATCTAAATACTATAGCGTAATCTGTAATCAAGGTGAAACATAATCATTTGCAACATGAGATGGTTGATCAGATATATATATATGAGAGAGAGAGAGAGAGAGAGAGAGAGAGAGAGAGAGAGAGAGAGAGAGAGAGAGAGAGAGAGTGCTTTACCTTCTTTCACCAACTTTTCAAGGTGTGCATTTTTTGGCCTCAAGTCGCCTCGACTTAGTGTTTAGTATACCCCAGTTAGTAAAAATCATTCAGTTACTTATGTGGGCCAGACTTCCGCCACGTTATTCTGTCCAATACGCTCGTATGTCAGTGAATGTGCTTGTAATGTGATAATAATCACAGCACTATTAGCAATTGTTAAGTCTGGAGTGAAAACAAACAAAATACCCTTCACAGTAACTGCTGTACAATTCCATAACCTAAGTAAGTCGTTAACATGGAAAGTGAGCGTAATATGCATAAAAAATGAAATACATGAATTATTCAGAGAGAGAGAGAGAGAGAGAGAGAGAGAGAGAGAGAGAGAATTTCTAATAATGATTATTGATAGAACATCCACAATGAAACCTGGGGACATTCTCAGTGGTGTTTGTTTGCAAGGGTTCCAATTCCATGGACTTAATTAATGGGGTGCAATGCAGTTTATGATAATGGACTGTGTTAGTAGACCACGTAATAAGGTACAAAAACACAGGTGCAACAATCAAACACAAATAGAATGTGCCAATTACGACCACAACAAAAGAAAAATATGATAGTTAGAAACCAACTCCCTCCAAGTAAAATACTGACCCCGCCAATTTCAGAGAAAACGAGAAAGAAAAGTAAACAAAAAACAAACAAAAGGTTTTCAGTTTGTAACTGTATTGCCTAAAGAGGAAACGGGGAAAGTGTGGGGTCACAGATTGCACTCCATGGCATTTTTAAGCCTGGTAGATGATAGACTGTTTTCTGAGGCATTTTTAAGCCTGGTAGATGATAGACTTTTCTGAACAGCAGACAAACCCACTTCTTTTGTTAGCAAGTACGGTGGATGGAAATTTAAGCCCTTGTGAAAGTGGGTTAGATATGAAATCCATGCTCACAAACTGAAGCAAGACATTAGAACTAAAAACTAAACACCACTTCACTACCTGTGTACAAATGAAGTTTGTTTTAACAAGTGCATGAATATAAGTGAGTAGAATTTTGAATGAAAGTACCACACAGGCTTTAATATGGCATACACGTGTACATTCTTTGTCCAAGACATAAACATCTACTGAAAACGCACAGACAGATCTTTTTACACACTTCATTCCATTAATTACACAAATAACTGTTCATGAAGACAAAAAACAACAGTATATACAGACAAAAACATACATAAAACATATCACACACCTGATCAGCAAGACAAACATGCACATACAAAAAACTCACACATACACAGCTGCTGCCCCCCCCCAATCCCCCCCCCCCCCCCCCCCCGCCCAACCCTAAACATACTGTACATTATGCTAATGCTCACCAGGACAAATAGATGCATTCAATCACAGAATACAAACTATTTACCACGAAACACACAAACATTCACAAACACAAAACCTATAACATACTGATAATCTAAGTCACTTTCCCTGACTGATACTCTAAGTCACTTTCCCTGACTGATAATCTAAGTCACTTTCCCTGACTGATACTCTAAGTCACTTTCCCTGACTGATACTCTAAGTCACTTTCCCGGACTGATAATCTAAGTCACTTTCCCCGACTGATAATCTAAGTCACTTTCCCCGACTGATAATCTAAGTCACTTTCCCGGACTGATTAAAGACTTTGTGTTGTGCTCTTGGCCCCAGAGTCTGCGCCAACTCGTCACAGCTATTGCTCACAGCAAGCAAAATGCATCCACTACAGGTCTGCACCTATGGGTTTTATGTATCACAGATATTTCACACACACATACAAACAGTAACTAAAGAAGTTTCATCTGTGATAAAGGATTTACGTGCTGAAGTAAATACCCATAATCTGTGCCAGAGTTTTATCATGGATTTTGAAATCTATGTTTCATTTTATGTGCTATTTATCATGGATTTTGAAATCTATGTTTCATTTTATGTGCTATGTTCTGAAGTATTCTTTGCAGAGTTTTTATGAGAGTATGCATGTACAAGGTATTAAAAAACAATTAAATTCTGGTTGGTAGGTGGTATATGGGGTGGGTGGCTGGGTGGGTGTCAGATCTTGGATTTTATGTCCCATCTACGACACAGGATCATCTGAGGGTGAAAGGGAGATGGGGATGGTGGGGGGGGGGGGGGGGGGGGGGAGGGGAAGGGGGAAGAAAACATGTCAAATAGACAGCTACAGCTATACCATATTGTCACCAATGTATTAGTGAAGAAAGTTGAAAGAAAAGAAAACAAAGCAAGAGCAGGTTAGTCACAACAAGATGCAGATATATATGTATTCACGTGTTGCTAGTTAACATCCAGAGAATCAAAAATACATTGTGAATGGACCAGTAAATACTTTATAAACAAAAAAAGTCTGACCGTTATGTGGAATATCAGTGTTGCAAATTGCAGGCAAGGCAAGACAATAAATAGATATACTGTTGTGCAAAAGAACAGCACACACTGGAATCTGGACCAGAAACAGCGCTGCAAGAGAACCCTGACAAAAGACCACCCCAGTGACCAGGGGAAAAGTCTGGTCTTGAAACGGGGCTGATCCTTGGTGAAGGGTTCAGTCATAATTATGGAAACATAAATCCGACATAGGATTCCCAAACGACAGTTTCGATGGGAATTCACAAATCTGTTGCCCCCAAAACTGCGGCGGAAAGCACTCAAATACAAAATTTGTACATTTCTCTCTTCTCAAGAATGACCCCTGTCGCTGCTCAGTTCCGATGTGCAATCAGTGCAGCAGCTGACGAAAATCTGGGGCCAAGTTGTTCACTTTACAGACTACAATGAGCTGTGCATCACTGCTATGGGACCAAGCCCTCTTTTAGAAAACAACTTTTCTCTTCACATTTCTACGCACATAAACATCAAGTTTAAAGACTCCACATGGCTTCCAGTGTTAATAGTATAATACTCCCGTGCGAGAGGTTAAACTGTACACTGACCCTCGGGGCTTTCTGCATTGCGAGTGAACTTTTCTTCCCACAGGCAAACTAGCTTCCAACTCCCTACTCTCTGACCCAGATTCACAGGTGCTGCCAAAAATACGGATGTGTATAAAATGCAAAAGGTGCAAAAACAGGTTAGCAGGCATGCGTCAAATCAGTCGGGCATGACAGAGGCCTTCATGCACGACTGCCGCTGGACTTGCGGCAACATCACTAACCTCCTCCTTGTCTTCCTGCAATCGCCATGGAGACGCACATACAGCAACAGTAAAGTGTTAATAACCATAGCAGGATGTCATCATACTGGCATACTGAATTTACTATGGTGTCAAAGCCCCTCTACTTCTCAGTGTGTGTGTGCGTGTGTGTGCATGCATGCATGTGTGTGTGTGTGCGTGCACGCATGCTTTTGTACGTGTGCGTGTATGTGGAAAACTGCACCTAGGAAATTGTAAATCACAAAAATAACCTGACAATAAATTCTCAACCAATGACCAAAAACAAGACGTCCTTTTTTTCTTTCTGTATAATTTATTTAAAAAAAATAGTTTCAGGCATTCCCTCACGTCCCTTTCAACATTAGCAAATGCAAAGTACTCTCAGTTTGTTAAACAGAAACTTTCTCTTGCCAACCCACCCCCCAAAAAACCCACCTCCCACCACCACAACAGCAATCAAAAATGGTTGCACTGGAGTGAAAGCTGAAGGAAAATCCTTGAAGTCAGGGAAAAAGAAAGAACACAAGCAATTTCAACAGTTACCTTAAACAACACCTCAAGAACGGACAGTAAAAGCACGCCGCACGGTGCTTCTCAGCATTTTCTGGGCAGGACTGGACTACCAAAGGAGTGGGATATATCTGCCAGGGTGCAATTGGAACAGAAACGGGAGGGGGTGTGGGGGGGGGGGGGGGTGTCCTCTACAGCCATCTATAAACAATCTGAATCCAAAGCAAGACAAAGACCATGTTTCTGTATCATCAATACTTTGGAGGTGGCACCATGGATGAATGAAGCCTACCTGAAGCTTGGAGACTAACAAAAAGTAATAGTTTAAAGGCCAGTAACTGGAGACTGATGAAAAGTCATATTTTAAAGGCCAGTAACTGGAGACTGATGAAAAGTAATGAAGGCCAGTAAGTGGATATTGATGATAAGTAATATTTTAAAGGCCCATAAAGGCCAGTAACTGGAGACTGATCAAAAAGTAATGAAGGCCAGTAAGCGGATATTGATGATAAGTAATATTTTAAAGGCCGTAACTGGAGACTGATGAAAAAATAAGAAAAGCTGGCATGTAGATAGTGATGAAAAATAATATTTTAAAGGCCAGTAACATGAGACTGATGAAAAGTAATATTTTAAAGGCCAGTAACTGGAGACTGATGAAAAGTAATGAGGGCCAGTAACTAGATATTGAGGATATGAGGACAGTGATGAAAAATATTTTAAAGGCCAGTAACTGGAGACTGATGAAAAGTAATATTTTAAAGGCCAGTAACTGGAGACTGATGAAAAGTAATATTTTAAAGGCTGGTAACACTGAAGCCAAGATTGGGAAATCATGATGAGGCCCACGTGAAAATTACAGTGAAGAATGGAACCATGTGGACAATGAAATCCAACAGTTTGGGATAAAAGAACACTATATAACTAAGCATTAAACTGGAGCAAAGGACCAGGGAAAAAGTGAAGCCTTCATGACCATTAGCAAACTAGATCCAAGACTTAAACCCTGCAATGCATTACTGAGTACTTTTTGATACAGGACAGAAAGTTGGACGCTGCTAACGTAACAGCTGAATGTGAGCCCTGAATCCCTAGGAATTACAGCACAACTGCAGGGGTGCACAGGTCTGGGGATGGGGGTAGCAGCTGGGGTGGGTGGTGGTGATGTGGAGGTCGGGGGGGGGGGGGGGGGTAGGACAAGGTGGAATGTGACTCACAATCAGAGCTGATCACAAACACAATAGGATCTAGGTGACCCATCATACTGGTGGTCATTACAAGGACAGACAGAGGAGCAAAGGTACAGGCCCGGAAAGCCACTCGCTCGACAGGACTGGGGGGTGCGTGGTGGGGAGGGAGGGAGCGAGGGAGGGGGAGGACATAATAGGATCTAAGTGAACTCATCACATTGGAGGTCACTACAAGGACAGGCAAAGGGGCAGTGGCACAGCCCAACAAAGCAGAGCCGGGGCAGAAGTGGGGAAGAACAGACTAGGACCCGAGCAAACGAGTCACGCTGGAGGTCACTACAAGGACAGGCAGAGAGGGTACAGGGGGACAGCCCCAATAAAGCCACTGTCACTCAACAGGACTGGGGCAGAAGTGGGGAAGAACAGACTAGGATCCGAGCGAACGAGTCACGCTGGAGGTCACTACAAGGACAGGCAGAGAGGGTACAGGGGGACAGCCCCAATAAAGCCACTGTCACTCAACAGGACTGGGGCAGAAGTGGGGAAGAACAGACTAGGATCTGAGCAAACCAGTCACACTGGAGGTCACTACAAGGACAGGCAGAGAGGGTACAGGGGGACAGCCCCAATAAAGCCACTGTCACTCAACAGGACTGGGGCAGAAGTGGGGAAGAACCGACTAGGACCCGAGCGAACGAGTCACACTGGAGGTCACTACAAGGACAGGCAGAGGGGGCAGTGGTACAGCCCCAATGAAGCCACTGTCACTCAACAGGACCGGGGAAGGGGGGGGGGGGGAGGTCAGACTAGGACCTAAGGGAACAAGTCACACTGGAGGTCACTACAAGGACAGGCAGAGGAGCTTGGGGTAAAAGGAAAAGCCACTGAAGCCTAATGACACTTGCAGCCTCGTGCCCTCTCCCCCCAGGTTTCTGCAGGTGTCGGTCCCGTTCTTACCATTCTGTAGTTGGAGTTGGCAGACTGACTGGCCTTGTAGGCTTTCCAGTTCTCTGCGATCAGCAGGCCGGCGTAAATCTTGCCCACCGTCATTTTCCCTTCATCCAGTTCTGCAAAGACAAAGAATCAGACGATTGTAAACGCAGCTAGCAAAGTACCTGCATCAACCAGACCTTAGACCTTCCGCAGGCCGATAAGATGACGGTAGATGCAACTAGCAAAGCACCTGCATTGGCCAGACCTTAGACCTTCCACAGGCTGATAAGATGACGGTAAATGCAACTAGCAAAGTACCTGCATTGGCCAGACCTTAGACCTTCCACAGGCCGATAAGATGACGGTAAATGCAACTAGCAAAGTACCTGCATTGGCCAGACCTTAGACCTTCCACAGGCCGATAAGATGACGGTAAATGCAACTAGCAAAGTACCTGCATTGGCCAGACCTTAGACCTTCCACAGGCCAATAAGATGACGGTAAATGCAACTAGCAAAGTACCTGCATTGGCCAGACCTTAGACCTTCCACAGGCCGATAAGATGACGGTAAATGCAACTAGCAAAGTACCTGCATTGGCCAGACCTTCCACAGCCATGGAATCCCATTTGATGATGTGGGTATTAAGCCAGACAAGTAAAAGATAACAGTGAAGCTGGTGTTGTACGTGCTGAAGCAAAGAGAGCTGCCAAAGCCTCTTGAGAGCAAGCCGGAAAGAATGAATGCAGTCCGTCTCCTAGAGCGCAGCACTGTGAAATACTGACCGTCAACGCTGGGCATGAGAAGATCCAGCATCTTCCGTCCCTGCACAGACCACAGACGACGGATTGTCTCCCTCATCTCTTCGTCCAGTCTGTCCATTTCCTCAGCTGCACACAGTCAATCCAGTCATGACAATCAACCCCCATACAAAACCCAGTCAACTCTAATAAAACCAGTCAACCCTGATAAAACCAGTCCATCCTGATATAACCAGTCCTAGCCATCAATCCAGGTAAAAACCGGTCAGGGTGTGCTTCAGGTGCGCAGAGTCCTTGCCAGCAGAGCACGGGGTCTACACGCACTAGAAGGCGGAAGAGTCCAGTCTGAACACCAGCAGACAGACGGAAATGGCATATAATATACAGAGAAGCCACGGAGTCAAGTCTGCCAAGAACAGCTTTGAAAGTAAAAAACCTCTGTGTTCACATGATTTCATATGCTGATACAGTGATGATAATGAAAAAGATCCCCCCCCACCCCCCACCCCTCCCCAAAAGACACGCACACAAAACAACACACAGAACACATTTAAAGAGAAACACAACAGAAGCACAAAGAAAACATTAATATTCTGTACATCTTACTAATGACTACACATACTTCTGAATAAAGATACCCTTAATTTTTTTTGTAACATAGCTTCACATGAACTTGACCCCCCCCCCCCCCCTGAAAATCTTTACCATCATGATTAAACTTTAGTTTAAAACAGTGTTGCCAGCTCTGTATATATTGTTTCACTGTCAGAAAAGAAAAAAGAAAAAAAAGCAATTTCTCCCAGGAATATTACAACAAAACAAAACCAAAGCAATTTCTCCCAGGAATATTACAACCAAACCAAACCGAATGGACACAGAAGTGAAGAGAGTGCCTGTACAATATTACTGATACCTGGACCAGTCTTAATCATGAGGGACTCTCGTATCAAGGCGAAGAGAGTTGTTGTGAAGTGGACAGTCCCGTCTTCTGCTACAGGCATATTCATCCGCACCAGTTTCTGGACAAAGGGTAAAGGGTAACTTTACTGCTAAGTGACACAAGGATAAGCATAAATTCACTGGCAAGTGACCAGTAACAATAAGGATGAGGATAATTTTATGGCCAGGTAATCATTAACAATAAGGACAAGTGTAACTTTTTTTGGCCAAATGACTGATAAGGATAAGGGTAACTTTGTAGTAGCAACAAGAATAAGGGTAACTTTACTGTCAAGTGACCAGTAACAAGAATAATAAGGGTAACTTTACTGTCAAGTGACCAATAACACAAAGGATAAGGGTAACTTTACTGTCAAGTGACCAGTAACAAGAAGAATAAGGGTACCTTTACTGTCAAGTGACCAGTATCAAGAAGGATATGGGTAACTTTATTGCTGTGAATTAAATGGAGATTAATATAAACTCAACGCACATATTCAGAAGGTAAAATCATTAAGGACAGTTCACATAGGAAATGGTATATCACCGGGTTCTCTCAAAATTAAAGGGGAAATGATAAAATATTCCTGCCTGAAGGCTTCATTTGCTTGTTCTAGCAATATCTATACAAAAGAAGTACTTTTTTGCTTTGACTGTGAGCTCCACAGTGCACATGCAGCCATCTTGGTTCACACTTTACACCCAAGACAAGAAAGAAAAGGTTGACTCTCAACATAGTACTTTTCTTGTACACATTCTGGCCTCGCTAATGACATCACTGATACAGACTGCTGGGCACAAAATAGCAGCACCCACAGTCTATCTTCACAACTTTAAAATGTCAAATTTAAACAAATGGTAGCATGCACGCCCATAGTCCATTTTCACAACTTTTAAAGGTCAAATTTAAAGAAATGGTAGCATGCACGCCCATAGTCCATTTTCACAACTTTTAAAGGTCAAATTTAAAGAAATGGCAGCATGCACGCCCATAGTCCATTTTCACAACTTTTAAAGGTCAAATTTAAACAAATCAGGACCACAAATAAGTGAAAAATTGCTATTAAAAAAACACAGGTGGGTACAACCTCACACTGTTTCCCCCTTAAATTCCCCTCTTACCAGTCGCACAAAATCACTCACCCGATACGCCAGACGGTATGGACACTTTCTTCCAAAGCCGACTGGAGGCTCCATGTTCCTCAGTAGCTCGTACATGTCTGTGTAGTGTATTCGTCCCCTGAAAAATTCACCACAGCTCAGCCAACCATACCCACTAGAAAACAAAAGGTACACTGAAACCCTGTTAAAAACAGCCCAGCCACTACACAGATACTGGATGACCATGGATAATGGGTCACATTGGCGGGATTAATTTGCAAGCCTTCATATACTCAAAACACCATGATAGACAATCTCAAGCCAGATTTCTCCATTATTATGATTGTGAAGAGTTGTCTCATTTCAAAAGTACAGATCCTGAAGCAATGTTATAACCCATCACTGCCCCAGACTGTAATTTTTGGGGGGGTTGATAAAAAAACGCATCGCGCACATACACACAAATCCTTTCACATGCTAATGCCCGAGGGCGAGAAAGGCGTAAAGGATTTACAGTGTTACACTTTACAGGTTACTGTCAAGGGATGGTGCATGCAGCTGTGAAGGAGTTCACAGTCTTAATTAAACAACGTCCACCAAACACCGACATTTCTGCAGGGGCAGGAAACGTGTCCATCTTTTTCCTCGTATGTAACGTATGTTATCTGAAGTGCAACGGCCACACATGCAGCAGTCTTTCAAATCCCCCCAGACATTAACACTGAAATCCGAACTTGGTCAAAGTCTGTCAAGCAACATGATTGCAGTTGAATTTCTGATGCTGCTGTGGACATAAGGTGAAGGAAGTGAAGTTTAGCGACAAAAACAATTCTACAGAAAAATTTGGTGGGTGGGCCAAATAATTCTGAAGGAGACGCCAATGGGTGGCCAATGAAGTCTTACGTGGCTCCTGGGTCATACTCTGCCCAGCATCGGGTATACTCATCCAGGTGATGCGGGCCCAGGATGGAGGAGTCTCTGGTCAGGTAGTCAAAGTTGTCCATGATGACAGCGACAAACAGGTTCAACATCTGAAAACACACCATGTCACACATCACTGATCAAAGCTGCCATAGTAGTCAAAGTTGTCTAATGATGACAGTGACAAACCAGTTCAACATCTGAAAACACACACCATGTCACAAAGCATGTTCAGGTAATCAAAGTTGTCAATGTGGTTTACAAAAAAGAAGAAAAAGAAGAAGATGACAAAATAAACAAACAAATGAAGATGATGAAGTAGACTCACTAAGAAAGCACAGGAGAAGACAAAGACTCAAAAAGAAGACAAAGTAGACTCGCCAAGAAAGAATTGAGGAAGACAAAGCAGACTAGCAAAGAAAAAAGACACCCCCCAACACCACCCATCCGCAAGAAGACAAAGCAGACTCACCAAGAAAGAACAGAGGAAGAAAAAGAAGACAAAGTAGAAGTAGGCGATGTCCAGGCCACAGCCGGTCTCTGGCGATCGAGCCACGTTGGTGTTCTGGCTTATGGACTCCGGGTCACAAGGTTGACCACTCAGACAGTCCAGCATGATCTGCTGCCACGACTCTCCCGTCGCACACCTGGACAATTCAACAGTACTGGTTTCAATCACCACTCTACCTGAACTCCACCAGAGGTACATCCTCTGAGTAAATACAACTCTGCCTGAGGTACATACACAAGGTACATAAACTACACCTGAGGTACATTCTGTGAGTAAATACAAAGTATGTAAACTCCACAAGAGGTACATCCCGACTGACAGGTGAGGATGTACCTCTGGTAGAGTAAATACAACTCTGCCTGAGGTACATTCTGTGAGTAAATACAAGGTATGTAGTGAGTAAATACAAGGTATGTAAACTTCACCAGTGGTACATCCCAACTGACAGGTGAGAATGTACCTCTGGTGAAGTTTATGTACCTTGTATTTACTCCATTTACTGCACGTGACTCGGGTCTTTGTTGTTGTTTTTGTGTGATGTCTTTCAGGCGCTAATTAACTCCCTTGTTTGTCAATTCTGCAGGCGCTCTGGGCCTCGCTTTGTTTCAGACCGTGAAGTTTCCAAAGAAGGAGAGAAACTCACCTGAAGAGGAGCATCAGCGCCTGGAAGAAGGATCGGAAGTTGTTGTGACGATTGATGGCTGTCTTAGAATCCAGACGAATGTTGCCAAACACCTGTAAGCACAAACACTGGCATGTACAGCAGTTCACCGCTCAGTCAAGTCACGTTAGCAACTGTCAGCTGCACAGGGTCACATCAAGACGATCAAACACAAACGCATATTTCAAAATTCTTCTCATGTATAAATCACAAAAATTCAGGTCAATTCACAAAAAAAACCTTACAGAAAAGAAAACAAAACATACGTACACAAGCATTAAACACACATTTTCAAAGAGTCAGTCCCTTCGGTGTTAACCTGTTAAAACAGCATGTAAAGCCAAGACATGCTGGTTTTGTTGACCATTCTGTCTAATCTGGTTTCAAGACATCAGATTCTGAAGTATCAGTTTTCATGGAACAGCATCACCTAACTCTCTCAGAAATCAACACCAAAAATATTTGCATGAATTCACCAGAGTATATCATCAGCAGCTTGGTCTCATGTGGCTCATGACTTCTTTTTCTTGCCTTCCACATTGTGTCATGCTCAATGTTGTCTTCACTCTATTCTCCCCACAACAACAAGTAAAACAGTTCTTGGATTTGAACACATTATTTTTACGAACTATTTCAGGGCAAAGGTTACCAAATTACAAACCCCAAAAGTCATAGTCAGACACAGCACATTCTAAATATATCCACTCCAATTTATTTTACAACTGGTGAAAGATATTTTCTCTCCTTCAGGAACTGTGTCAAAAATACCTTGTGCACAGGTGTTCCTGAACAATGTTCTCAGAGTCAGAGAACAAGTTTGAAAGCATCTGTCTCTGACCCCTGCTAAATCCGCACAATGTAACAAAATGTGTTCTCAATGCAAGAAACTTATCACAGGGAATACACACACAGGGGTGTTCTTTTCCTTGTAACTCATGGGCAGTGTCCACTGTGACCCCTGTTGGTGCATGGTCCTCAAATGGTATGAGTGTGTGTGTGTGTGTGTGTGTGTGTGCGTGCGCGTGCATGTGGATGGAATGAAACTGAAGTATGTGCTACGTTGGCGTATCCACATAATTATCAGTTCATTCCGTAGTATGCCAGTGCTATACACAAGCCATACACATGCAACCTCAAACCATTTGAGGACAACGAACTGACGGGGCCAACATACAGTCAGGCTAGAACAGTTTCTTCTCTTTCACTTGGGTGGCAGATGGTAAACAATACCTACCTGCATTCCGATGATGGCGTAGATGAAGAAGAGCATCAAGATGAGGAGACAGACGTACGGCAAGGCCTGGGAACACACAGCAGAAAAATTGCAATTAGAACAGAGTGCATAGGGAGCAGGGACAGCTCAGTGGTCAGAGCGCCGGATGTGTGATTGTTGCTGGTTCGAGTCCCCACAAGAACTGTAGGAGAATTTTCTTCTCCAGGGTCAACTTTCTGGGCTGGCTTCTTATTTTGGTATGTTTCACCCCCATGTTGCCGTACACATGGCTTCAAATGAACCGACACTGTAAACTGGTGCATGGTCGTGTGGTGTATACAGCATGTGCGTTGAAACAGCAGCAGTTTGACATGGCACCAGCCATGTGACAACCAAACAGCGCTGTATGTACACCACTTTAGCAGATATAAAAAAATATGTGCTATAAAGGCATCAAAACTACGTGCTAATAAAGGCTATACAGTCACTCCTTCAGAACCATGTGCAACACGTGCACAGTGAGTCCGCTTGAGAGCAGACAACAGCGCTATATGAAAGCATCAATAATAAAAATTCAAAAAGGAGTATTCACTCCCTGCTTGATGCACCACCGTTTACCCCTCACCTTTAAGCACAATCTGCAGAGGAGATAAAGAAGTCATCATGCGTACTGGCACCACCAAAAAACAAAACAAGCAGAAAACGGATCTCCTGTCTATCAAGTCTATGAAACCCATGACCTGTGAAGTAACGGAGCACTGTACACTTGTAAATCCCTCCACATGAATCCCCAAAAGGCAGCAAAGACGAGTTCGAAACACCTTCTGAAACATACTTAGGATTTGGCTCTAAGGGATGACTGGCGTACCCAATTAGGCTCTTTATGAAGGGAGTAGGACTTTCTTCTCTCCTCCCACCTCCCCCTTCACTCTGTTTAAGGTTTTCCAGATCTAAACCTAATGTCTTGATCAAGCCCTGGCAACATTAACAGACATTTCCCACCGCCTCGCAAAAGGGCAGACACTGAGTGCTTGTAACGACTTAGAGCATGCACCATGCACACACACTGGCAGGACACGGCAGTGATGCTCTGGCAGTGGCTGTAATGGTACACAGGTAAGTTGATCCAAAATCTAGGTAAGGTGACCTTAATATTTTCACCAGGGATTCACATCCAATGTGTCTACCCCCCCCCCCCCCCCCCCCCCCCACAGAAAAAGAGGTACAGACCTTAAATGACTGGAAGAAGGTCCACAGAAGCAGCCTGATGGTGTAGCCCTGTCTCAACAGCTTCACCAGACGTGCCGCTCGGAACAGTCGGAAGAAACCAAAGCTCACTTTCGATGACTGAAAAACACACACACACACACATGTAAATACAGGCATGGTCACAACACATAACAATCCCACCAGTTCTCAATATCTCACTGCTTCGCTCGCACTGAGCTATTCATCAGCTATCAATGCCTTCACTACCTACAGGTGATGAAGGGCTTAGTGTAATTTGTAGTATGAGGGACCAGTAACGTAGAGAAAATTGATGGGATCTACAACGGATTGTTGTGTTTCACAGTATGTAGGACTTGTAAAATACTGTGAATTAGTGGGATCTACAAGTGATGAAGGGTATCCGGAACCAGTCAAATATTGAGACCTGATGGGATCTACACATGGTGAGGGCTAAGTGTATTTCACAGCTGCTCACCGCAGGACTAAACTACTGTGAATTAGTATGATGAATGGCTTAGTATTTGACAATATGAGGGACCAGCAAACTATTAAAAACTGCTAGAATCTATAAATGAGGACTTAGTGCTTTTTATAATATGCTGGACCAGTAAAACGCTGTGGATTAGTGGGATGTACAAGTGATGAAGGGCTTAGTGCAAGTCGTAGTATGAGGGTTTAGTAAAACAATTATTGAGAACTGACAGGATTTACAAATGATGAGGGCTTAGATTGCTTCAGAGTATGTCTAACTGATGAAGAGTGTTTCACAGTGTGAGAGGCCAGTAAAGTACTGAGCATGGGATCTACACACGATGAACTGGGTACTTCACAGTATGAGGGGCTGTAAAACACTGAGAACTGACAGGATCTACAACTGATGAACTGGGCTTAGGGTACTTCATAGTACGGGGGGCTGTAAAACACTGAGAACTGACAGGATCTACAACTGATGAACTGGGCTTAGGGTACTTCTTAGTACGGGGGGGGTTGTAAAATACTGAGAACTGACTGGATCTGCAAAATGTTTACTGTTCAGTTTTTTTGTGTTTCTTGGTAAGAGGGGCTGTACAATACTGAGAATTAGTGTGATCTACAAATGGTGAGAGGGCTTAGTATGACTTACAGAATGAAGGATTAGTCAAGTACTAAGATGGGAGCTACAGGTAGCAAAGGGGGTAGTCTGGTGGATTTCATGGCAGTATGGGGGCCCACTACCACCACCAACAACAAAAAACCAAAATAAAAATAAATGCTGCCTGTAAATAAACATGAACCAATTTGGTATACATTCAAATTTTACTGAAATTCATTTGCATGTGCAATGCACAACTATGATCATATATATATATATATTTTTTTTTTAATCAGTCTATCTTTCTTTTCCAAATTCCATGGCTTTGGCAAAAACAAAACAAATTTCAATAAAAATAAAATAAAATAAAAATAAAAAATCTTCCTGAAATCCAGTAGTCTGAAGTTGAAAAATACAGATTTCAGTGCCACTTCAGAATCAGGACTTTGGCTGTACACTGTACAACAAAAGATGGGCAACAATCATAGCCAAGATGACAAATGTCTCCCTTGCTCCCACTTTTTGTAAAGAGAAGCAGAAAGAAAAATAAGATAAAAAGGTTTCAAGCAAGTCTGCACTGACGACAAACCTCATTTAGCATCAGACACTCTGGAGGAGAGACAGTAGCTTCAATTTTAAAATGACTGAAAGTGGTAAACAAATGTCACGAGTGGTAAAAGCAGCACGGCACACCCACCAAAGTACATGTGAACACACAGCTTTTGCTGGATTGCCACCCTGGGGAATTGGGAGTGGAAACACGCCACCCTCACAGTCACAGACATGAAATCTCAACCATCATCTATCCAGGGTCAGCAGAGAATCAATGTAAAACCAAAATAAGCTCCGGAAGCTTGTAGAGATGCAAAGAAAAACAGCAACAAACCTTGAACAGTTTCCAAAATAAAACAAAAACAAAATTAACCATATATATATATAGTTTGTCCCTTTGTTTTGTCAATCATGCACCATCAGTTTGAAGACCGAGTGTCAACCAGAACCAGCTGCTTTTTTGTTGTAAATTTTCCACCCAGCCAACAACAACGAAGGCTACATCATAGGGAAAATAACCAAAATCATAGGTCATAAATATCTAGTTCATTCTTCACACTGCACTTCACTAGTACGTTATGGGGAAGAATGAAGTTGACTGAACCCTCAAGGCAGAACATAAAAAAGACTGAATTTACGGCAGCAGTTGAAGCAGACAAAGCTATAATCTGACCTCCTCATGCTTAAATTATTTAAACAGAGAAGCTCTAATTGTTCTGGATGGTCAGTGATGGGGGCCTGAAATTCTGTAGGTGCAACACAGAATTAGGGCTTTCGCCCTTGAAGTTTTCATCATACAACGAATGATGGATCAACAATCATAGCCAAGATGACAAACATCTCTCTTGCTCCAGTGAGAAAAAATAAATAAAAAAGGTTTCAAGCAAGTTTGCACTGACCATAAACCTTTAGCATCATACTCTCTGGAAGAGAGAGACATCCGGTGCAGGGACACAAACCAACAACAGCAAACAAAAAACAAAAGGGGCTTGGTGGAGTCGGTGGGGATATCACAAGAAAAAACAGTGAAAAGCCAAAGCAGGAAGGTGCAAGTTTTAAAAGCAAACTGGGCTTCTGATCAGTGGAAAGCAAAACCAAATTAAACCCTTTCTTTTTGTTCTTTGCCCACATGCATGTGGTCACACCAAACACTCTAACATGCCCTTTCACATTCAATAAATACAATGGCCAATGTGAACAAACATAAACTCCTCCCATGATCATAATAATGAACTCCCTGAATAAAAATAAACTCCTTTTGTGAAAATAAACTCCCTGAATGAACCGACATTACTCACCCTAAATTAAAATATAAACAAATGACAACCCAAAAACTCTAAATATTTTCAATGTCCCAAAGAGAAAAATGTCTGACTCATTCTTCCGCCACCTAACAATCGAACTAAAAAGAAAACTACATGCTTCTCGACACTGCGCACTTACGGCCTGTTTCAGCCAAGTATTATGAGCCTGAAATCAGTGAAAAGATGCACAGCACATCATAGAAATAGCTCAGATCTAAACACAAAGCAAACTAAATAACTCATTAAAATCTCAGATCTAAACACAAAGCAAACTAAATAACTCATTAAAATCAACTGGTACCTTCATGGGGGATGAAACTGAAGAAGCATCCGTCAAGAATGACGGCATAAGTTATAGGATTTTTTTTTTTTAATTCAAAGAAAGAATTAAGACATGCAAGAGTTTCTCACTCCATTTCATGTTCTGTTTGTTTGTTTGATGTTTGAAAGTTGTGAAAACATAACTGCAAGAGCTGCCATTTTCTGCCCAGCAGTCTGACTCAGTGACGTCAGAAACTAGGCCAACAGTCTGACTCAGTGAAAGAAACTAGGCCAGCAGTCTGACTCAAAGACATCAGAAACTAGGCCAGCAGTCTGACTTAGTGACATCAGAAACACTTTTTATTGTTAAAGAGCAAGCCAACATGACTGTGCCCCGAGAAACAAAAAGTACTTGCTATGTAAATGTTTTTGCACAAATATTGAAAGAATAATGTAATGGAACACACAGACAAAATGATTTGCACAGCTTGTATTTCTACGGGCATCTTCAGTTCAGTTCCCCTTTAATTTAAAGGCTATTCAAGACTCAAGACCCTCCACAGTGCACACAACAGCAGTACAAAACAACACTGAACAGCATACCTAAACTGCTTTCTATATAAAATCAATACACAACAGGCAGTGTGCGACATTTGTTAATTGTGATGTGTTTTATGTATATATGTTAAACCAGGGATCTAATTTCTCGGAGGAGAAAATAAAGTGATCCACAGTATATGATTTTTAATTTCCTAAAATTCTGAAACAGCACGGTCATGGCAAGATGATTTGAAACCTGTCTCACAACAAAGTTTTTTGTTTTAATTCAGAAAGGAGGAAAAACTACACAGACATGTAGACTAAAGTACTGATGCTACTGGCACTGCCCGTTGTGTTTTGTTGTGCCACACTTGCCTTCATCTACAGTGATATTATTGCACAGTGAGGCACCTGTCACACAACTGTGCACATTCCAAATCAGTCCATTTCTACGAAAATAATTGTGCCTAATCTAGGAGAGAAAAGAAAGATGTTCAGATGTTACAAACGTGCACAATAACTGCATGGGTGGAAGCTTCTATTCTGTGAAACGAATGTTCACACATTTGTGACCCGTTCTCACGAAATGAGTCTTAAAATTTGACAGTTTGAGATATCTGCATGTCTCAAATGCTGCAAGTTCTGCTTGTATGGATGTCTGGAGCACTCTACAAACTAACAATCGTCACTGAAGACGATGCTATGGAAGATCAGGTGGGTCAGCTGACAGCATTCTCCAGTGCTGATGGAGGTTACTGTGGGATATCTTTTGAACTGATATCCTCTCAGTCTCACCATTATGTGTCAGTGACCACTGATGAGCTACACAGAAAGCGAAACCTTTCTGACCTGGGTGACCGACACAATAATGGTCCTCACCAGGATCTGATTTTTGACAACCCTCTGCTCTCTGTTTGGCTCTGGGTGAGCAAAAACTGGATTTGGCTCTGGTAAGGATTGACCTACCCAACAGGCTCTCTGTGAAGGAAGCAGGACTTTCTTTTTTCGCTCTCTCTCTAAATCTCTTTCTCCTTTGTCGACTTACTCTGATTAAGGTCTTCTAGCACCTGCTGTCTACAATCTGTGTCTACAATCAGTTACTTGCTTGTTTGTTATTCTATGTACACTTCAACCTAAATAACATTTACCATTGTTTTTGTTTTTCTGTTGTTTTTTAACGCACACAGTATGGGACATCTAACAAGATATGCAATGTCCCGGCAACATTCCCTCTGTCCCTCTTTTGAAAAACTCATGCAACTTTGCAGATTATTGTAATATACAAAGATTATTATAATATACATACTCCGAGAAACTATTCACCCAAGGGCAACTGAAAGGGGTGGAGGGAGAGCAAACCAAAAACAAGAAAGCCGGGTACATCCTGCACACAGTGGGGAGGCTGGGAGGAAGCGCAGCTCAGGCACAAAACAACAGGACAGGACACGGCTCACATAATCTGATCATCACCATCCAAGTACCCCTTGCTGGTCATCCATGAATGGTGGTTTCTACACCCACCAATATGTTTTCGTTTTTTTTTCTTTTCTTTCTCAAAATGTAATAGCATTTATGCAGGACAGTGTGCAACTCTTATACTATTAGCATCCATACAGGAGTAGATCTGTGTAACTCTGGTAACAACATTCATAAAGGGGTAGAGTGTAACTCTGATAGTGGCACCCATAAAAAGATGGTGCATGTGCAACTGTGGAAGGGTTGTAACACAGTCATCCATTCTTTTTTCTTCTCTTTTTTGAAAATGTAACAGCGCTTACATAGGACAGTGTGCAAGTCTGATACTACCACCCATAAAGGGGCAGATCTGTATAACTCTGGTAACTGCATTCATGAAGGGGTATAAATGTGTAACTCTGATAGTGGCACTCATAATAAAAGAACAGGGTGCAACTGTGACAATAACAGCATTCATAAAGGGGTAGATCTGTGACAATAACAGCCTTCATAAAGGGGTAGATCTGTGACAATAACAGCCTTCATAAAGGGGTAGATCTGTGACAATAACAGCCTTCATAAAGGGGTAGATCTGTGACAATAACAGCCTTCATAAAGGGGTAGATCTGTGACAATAACAGCCTTCATAAAGGGGTAGATCTGTGACAATAACAGCCTTCATAAAGGGGTAGATCTGTGACAATAACAGCCTTCATAAAGGGGTAGATCTGTGACAATAACAGCCTTCATAAAGGGGTAGATCTGTGACAATAACAGCATTCATAAAGGGGTAGATCTGTGACAATAACAGCCTTCATAAAGGGGTAGATCTGTGACAATAACAGCATTCATAAAGGGGTAGATCTGTGACAATAACAGCCTTCATAAAGGGGTAGATCTGTGACAATAACAGCCTTCATAAAGGGGTAGATCTGTGACAATAACAGCCTTCATAAAGGGGTAGATCTGTGACAATAACAGCCTTCATAAAGGGGTAGATCTGTGACAATAACAGCATTCATAAAGGGGTAGATCTGTGCAGCTGACAGCAGCAGCAGCCACACAGAGTGAGGTGGGAGACGGGCAATCGGAGAATAAATCCTTCAAGTAAACATCCAGGCACAAAATGCTCCTTCATCATCTATGTCATTTTCAAGGGACAGCACTCACCGAAAACTCTGTGATGAAGACGTCGATGATGCTACCGATGACTGTAGTGAAATCGAACACGTTCCAGGGATCATGGAAGTAGTTCTGAAAAAAGAGTAAAATGTGAACACATCAGAAGAAATTATCCTGAAAAGGGTGCTGAATCAGTATGTTGTGTCATATAATCAGTCCTTCAGGTACAAGTACATTGCTAGTAAAAAAAACACCATAAAAAACAACAACACACTTAACTGCATAATTGGCTTTTTTTAAGCAAACAGCACTTTTAGTCTTGCCTGCGAGGTCCTGCACAACCCCTACAAAACAGAAAACTAGCAAAAAAAACACCAACTCACAACTGAGTCTACATTATATTAGAGGCAAAATACACCATGAGCATTAGATTCCAAAACATCACCTCTGGTAAAATTACTAATCTTTTGCTAAAAAAACAAACAAAAAACAACAACCAACCAACCTTCCCCTAGACCGTAACCAAAGTTTAAGATGCTTTTGTACATGTCATTTGTACATTTGTCATTTGTACATGTGTCAAGGATAGCCTCCAGCTGCCACTCCACAGCTGACAGAACTCCATCCATGGAGGGTAAAATCTGACGACTCAAACATGCACACATACTTACAAACTACAGTAGAGAACAGGCTACACTGATTTCTCTTTGCTCAGATAAAATTGAGTGAAAAAACAATTCAGAAACCTTTGCATCATGCTCAAAGTAAAATCCCTGCAGAAAACAGGAGATGCAAAAACAAAACAAAAAAACCCTGATCTATTTTACCCCTTTCCCTGATGGAAAAATCCTGATCTATTTCAACCCTTTTCCTGCCAACAAGTGTGTACTGTAAGTTCAGATTTTTTTGCAAAGACCCACCTGTCCCAAAAGGTTTAGCATGCCAAAAATGTTTATCTGGAGTAATGTTTCTGCCATGAGAAGGCACACTATATCTGAATTTAAGCAGGAATGCATGTGGCATCAAATAACCCTGCATGTGACATCAAATAACCCTGCATGTGACATCAAATAAACTGGAAATTTCCTGGAACATCGTGTGATGTCTTATGGGCAGAGAAAGGGTTAAAATAAAAAAATAAAAAAAATAAAAGTTTCCCACAATTCACCTAGGCATTCTCTTATAAAAAGCTACGTGTATCTGCTTCTTTTTTGTGTGAGCTGGTTCAGCCTAACAGTAAGGCGTTACGCTGGTAAGCAGAGGGACCTCGGTTTAAATCCGCTTCTGCTCTCCTTTCTCTCCAAAAGTTGTGGTCTGATGACACTGTCTTTGTGACTTTGCCCCTCACAATTAATGAGACTTTAAAATGGCTCTCATTGCTGCCCATCTTAAAATGCAGGAGTTCTTCTGGTGGTGACAGTGTATATAGTGTTAGGTACAGTCTCCTCCTAACCCCCACCTCCTCGGATCTCGGTCCCCTCCAGTACCTCTTCAGAGACGACTCAGCGTTAAACCAGTTTAACCAACCAACTGTCCATTTCTTCCCTCCAGTTATAAACTCCTCCTTGACAGCAGTTTTTACTGTCGTCTCTTTCGAAGTGTGTATATACCCTTCCATAAGTGTTTCTAAGTTGTCTAGTTTTCTGTTCTTTTCTGGTGCCTGTGTTCCCCCCTCCCCTTTCCCATCTATATGTTTCTGAACGTGTGAGATTGTTGTTAGCGTTACTGTCAACCACTCAGGTCTCCCACCTTGCCTGTGAAAACGGGTGCTACACGAGTACCCTTCATTATTACCATTTTACACACCGCCACTGTCAACACACCACACTAAAACTACATCACTGATGTCAACACACTACACTAAAACTACATCACTGATGTTAACACACAACACCCACCAGTCTCATACATCCTGGTGACTACACAACACCCACCAGTCTGATAGATCCTGGTGACTACACAACACCCACCAGTCACATACATCATCAACAGGAACACACAACACCAATGAAGTACAGTCACGTGCATCAGTCAGTCACATGCACACACAAATCATACCCCTCAGGGCGAACAGAATGAAAATATGACTGCTGTCTTAATTTCCAGCATCTGACTCATGAGTTTTGATGGGAATTCACAAAATCTCTTTCCTAACCTGGCCTATGTCCTAGAATGTATTCCAGTATGGTTCTGTGCATTCCTCTCTTCTGGAAAATGCCCCCAGCTGCTAACCAGCTGCCAAAATTGTGTCTTCTGCAGAAAATCTGGTGTTTGCGGCACTGCACAGATCAGGACAGAGTTCTCCCAAACAGGTAAACTCTTTTTTGGATTCTCCCGATTTGCTGCAAGGTACCCCAACCAGGAAATCAATGTCCAAGAACCCAGAGCTGTCACAGCTCTCTGCTGTTTAAGTGGGTTAGAATATAGCTTTACATGCTTGGCCTGCTGCCAGAGATTCTGCTGCTCCAATTTCTATCTTCTCAGTTCCTTCAATTCCCCCCCCCCCCCCCCCCTTCCAGTCCTCTTCAATTGTAATGTGACATGTAACATGAAGAGTGAATCAGACTCTTATTTGTGATTTGATGACCTGTGTGTCATCCTGACATCATCCTCACAAGTATTTGGGCATCTAGAATGAATCGCTCAATCATTGTCAGATTTTCACGAACTCACCATGGAAAGACATGTACACACTTTGACACATAACCGTAACGAAAAATGTAAAAGCCAAAAAGCACTGCCAGCATTACTTGCAGTGTTCAGTTCACTTTAAAGCGGGATATACACGTTCAGGAAAGCCCACATCTCTCAAAATTGGTCCCCAGCGTTGCCTTCAAAAATATTCTCAGTTGCTGTGTTGTGCAATTTTGACAAGCACACTTATGGAAGAAAATCTCCTTCAAAACAAAACAATTGGGACCACTACAGTTACTTCTTTTAACAGAACTTTCTTCTGAAAAAAAAAGAAAAAAGCTCAGAAAGAATAAGTACACGAATCATTTCAGCAGCAAAAATCTGAAACAAGAATGACTGCTAGCATTGTAAAAATGTGTCTGTGTCATAATAAATAAGCGTTCATTTGAATCTTTTATATGTCTGGATCTCAGCAGCAGCAGTGGACACTTTTAGTCAGTAGAAGATCTTTAGGAATTAAGGATGGCCTTGCTGCGTTGTACGTATGTAGTCATGTGCACCACCCTTGCAATTTTCAATCTGGATATACATCTGATTCGCATCCATCTTATGTCCTTTGTTTATTAAGATTATTTTCTAAGTATCACAATTTTGTATCATTGTCCAGAAAGTTTTTAACAGTTAGCTGCAGTGTTAGCTGCCAATTTTTTTTTTTTTAAACAGGACTGGGAGTGAATTCCAGTAGTATGCAGTCCTATCATGGAATGAATGATACAGTGGGTATAAAGTGTTACATTGCTCAGTATATATTGTTGAAGTGTTCATTTACTAATCCACATTCTTATACATCTCTGTGTGACTGTAATTTCACTGCCATGACTTGGGGCTGTGTCACAACACATCAACACCAGCAAAAGCACCAAGGCTACATTACAAACATGTGCTATGTATGCCCTGCATAGTTATGTGAGGACCATTTTCATCCGTCTTGCATAACAGCAGTTATGTGAGGACCATTTCCATCCGTCTTGCATAACAGCAGTTATGTGAGGACCATTTCCATCCGTCTTGCATAACAGCACCCACCCTCCAGAAAGGGAGACAAATCATCTGAAGACACCATGTAGCTGTGGATAATAAAACACGGTCATGTACGCAAATATTTTTGCCGTCCCTAATAAACCTTATGGTTTCTGTGGACGTTAAGCACCATGTTTACTTACTTACTTAAATATTCTCTCAACCTGTGAAATACATCTGCCAATGTACAATTGCCTGTACTGGGTGATGCTGGGGAACGTTACAACCACCACCACACAGCCTGCGAAGTACAGCCTCAGTCCCGCCAGCGTCACATTCAGCGAACACGTCATGCCAGTCGCAAGACTCACGAACATAAGGACGTTGCCAGTCCACATACAATGTTCAAATTCACCACACATGTGACACGATTGCACGCAAATACAGGAGGGAGTAGGTACCTGCTCACAGGCTGGTTGAAAACGGCTAGCTTAATCATAATTATTTCACATTTAGACAATAACAAGGAGAGGAACAACAACAAAGAAC
This sequence comes from Alviniconcha strummeri, assembly GCA_963584105.1. NCBI lineage: Eukaryota > Metazoa > Mollusca > Gastropoda > Provannidae > Alviniconcha > Alviniconcha strummeri. The sequence continues at coordinate 21,025,246 of OY757551.1, forward strand.
TAAAACAGGTGTTTCAAATTAGTCTTGCTGGGTACTCCCACATTAAAATTTAAATTAAAAACAAAAAACAAAAAAAGAAGAAAAAACACACACACACACAAACACACACCACCACTCTCTAACACAAAGAAGCCAAAAAAGGGGGAAACGTACACCCCCAAATTAATGAACTACACAGCAAAAAAAGTGAAACACTTCCAGATCAGAAGTGCAAATGCAAAGGCAAGGTTGAGACAGCTCCACAACATCCAAAATTACTCAGCTGAGAGACAATGAAAACTTATACACAGCACACGCTGAAAGCCACAAGGAAATCTAGACGAAAACGGAAGAAAAAAAGACAACCCGTGACAAGTAAGCGCAACATCTACAAAACCAGCAAGCCAACCTTTCCAAAAGCGGCTAGTTTGAGGAGAAATTCTAGCGTGTAGAGTACAGTGAAAACTGTGTTTATAGTGGTGAGGATCTTCCCAAACTTTGGCCCTTCCTCAGTCTCTCGGGTAGGGTCGCTGGGCTCAAACTGAAAGTCAAGCAATTCAAATGTACACCGTCAAAACAAGTGGAAGAAAAGACAAAACAGATGTCTGGCTGAACTGTGAGACACTGGCGTGGAGAATGGCTGCCAATCTGCCGGAAGTTGAAAACTGCAGCTCTGTAGCTCACGTCAGATCAAAATCAGATTCGGCCTGCGAGGAACAATAGCAAAATGAACCTTCAGAGTTCTCGCTTCAATGCTTGGCTTGGTGCAAAGAAAAAGCTTGTGGACATATTCAGTGTCATGTGGAGGAAAAAAAAGAAGAGAGAGAAAGAGAGAGAGAGAGAGAAAAAAAAAAAAAAAAAAAAGATGGGAAAAAAAGAAGAAAGAATGACAATACTAAAAGCATCAGCTCCAGGACACAACCAAGCATACAAAAGCCTTCTCTGGCATCGACCAGCCTTCTCCGGCATCAACCAGCCTTCTCCGGTGTCAACCTGCCTCCGCATCCAAAGCTCAACTGAGATCAGAACTGGTCAATGGCATAATCACACTTCCCTGCAAGTCAAAATCCTCTGATGTCATTTCCACCTCATCGGAAGACACAAAGGCATTTTCATCAGCAAGCCTGCATCCTGGGATATCCAGTTCCTCTCCAGTGACGTCACCTATGTGCCACCAAACCATTTTCCCATCAGCACGCCAAAGTCCCACGATGCCATCACCTCTTTAAAACATGTACCTATGGTGTGGTTTATGTACTCTGTGTTTAACTGCATGCCAGGCAAACCTCCCCCAGGCTATTCAGATCTTTGATGTTGTTTTCATGGGATGATGTCGCTTGAGCATGAACTGACCCCATCTGACTGTTGATTTACCGGAAGAGGTGTTTTAACAATGCATCATGAAACCATTTTCATGAGCAAGCAGCTCTTTGTTGGGAACATGTTACCGACGTGTCATTACAACCGATTCCATCAGTACGCTGAAACTGTGAAATGTCACTGACACTTCTCTGGAGATGTTAGCTAAACCATTTCCATTAGCACCTCATACAGGATATATGTTACCACTGTGATTGTGTGACTAAATCATTTTCATCAACTAGCCCCAAATCCGACACCTCCACTCTCCCCAATGGGGAAATGTCACCATTGTGTCACTAAATCATGACACCTCCACTCTCCCCAATGGGGAAATGTCACCATTGTGTCACTAAATCACAACACTTCCATTCTCCCCAATGGGGAAATGTTACCATAGAGTCATTAAATCATTTCCATTGGCTAGACAAAATCCTGTGACATCACAGTCCACATTGTTGAGGATATGTTACTACTGAGTATTGTGTCAAAATCATTTCAATCCTCCAATGCCAAACTCACCATTTGGGATATGTTATCACCGTTTCATCAAACTGCTACCATTGTGTCACTAAATCATTACGCTCCATTCTCCCCAATGGGGAAATGTTACCACAGAGTCATTAAACCATTTCCATCAGCTAGACCCAAACCTTCCAACAGAACCCAGTTTTCGATGCTCTGTGTATTTGATTTCCAGCCATGAGATGTTCCCATGGTCCATGTATCGCTGCATTGCATGTCTGGGTTGCACTGACTGCTCCGGGATGTGTGCATGTTGGCCTGCGCTTTGCTGTTGACGTTGGATCGTCTGGTGTATGCATGTTTGTCTGCGCTTTGCTGTTGGCGTTGGATCGTCTGGTGTATGCTTGTTTCATGTATTGATTCTGATGTCCATTCTTGTTTTGAATTGAGAAGTGCTTTCAGCCAGTCAAGTTGGATTAGGCGCTATATAAAAATTACGTATTATTAGGCAAAATCTGCAATGTAATTCTACCCATTGTTGGGGTTGTCACCATTGTGTCACTAAATTGTTTCCACCAGCTAGTAAAAATCCTGCAATGTAATTCTACCCACTGTTAGGGTTGTCACCATTGTGTCACTAAATTGTTTCCACCAGCTAGCAAAAATCCTGCAATGTAACTCCCCATTGTTGGGGGTATGTTAATACAGTGCCACTAAATCATTTGCATCAGCCAGCCAAAATCCTGCAACATCACTCTCCCCATTGTAGGGGATATGTTAATACTGTGTCATTAAATCAGTTTCACCAGCCAGCCAAAATTCTATGATGTAATCATCCCCACTGTTGGGGATATGTTACCACTGTGTCAGCAAATTGTTTCAATCAGCTAGCCAAAATCTAATTCTTCCCACTGTTGGGGATATGTTACCACTTTCAGCAAACTGTGTCAATCAGCTAGCCAAAAACCTGCAGTGTAATTCTTCCCATTGTTGGGGATATGTTACCACTGTCAGCAAATCATTTCAATCAGCTAGCCAAAATACTGCAGTGTAATTCTTCCCATGGTTGGGGACATGTTCCATTGTGTCAGTAAATAGTTTTCACCTTCTAGCCAAAATCCTATTATGCAACTTTTGGGGATATAGTATCACCGTGCCACAAAATCATTTCCATGGGCCAGCCCGAATCCTGCAGCAGAACTTTCCACGTGGGGGTGCATTACACGTGGGGGTGCCACAACAATATCTCCACCTGTATGTTTTAGACCTGTAGAGTTATTTCACTGCTCTCCTTCACAACAAGTATAACATGTATGAGATCAATTCCATATCAACAATCTGTCCTACTCCTCTTGGACCAGGTGCTACAGTCCTGCATTGTTTGGGGATGTGAATGTGGAGTTATTTCACTGCTCTTCTTCAGAATAAGTATAACAGGTATGAGGATGACGCCATATCTACAAACTATCCTCCCCTTGGAACAGGTGTGACAGTCCTGCACTGTTTTGAGATGTGAACTGTAAGAACACATACAGCTCTGTGTTGAACAGGACGAAAATAATTTGAAGTGCATGCCTTGTGTTTTGCTGTGGTCAGAGTACTTGCTGTATTGCACACTCTGTTTGCCTTATTGCATGCTTGATCACCATAAAAACCAAGAACCTTCCTCTTTCAGAATGTGAAGCACGAGGGAACAACTCCTCCGCTCTGGGAGGAAGACGATCAGGACAGGTCTGGGTGTGAGCTCAAAGGCTGCTGTCCCCGCAAAAAGGGCGTAAGCACCCACCACAAGGCCAACTCCAGATGTGAACCGAACAGATGAGTATACACTCACAGCCACTGCCAAGTCCTGTTTGATGACAACGACCACGCAGTTAACAAAAGCTGCAAGCTTATGTATAAAGATGCGTAAAGAGCACACCTGCTGTACTCTGTGGCATTATAGGATGCGGACAACAAGACAGCAACTGATCCTCTCCTGTGGTATCGACCACCTGCGCACGGCCCGAACCAGAGCACAACCGCTGGGATCTTGAAGACTGCGCTGAAGGGCAACTGAGCCCCGTGATCACGCATGCCTCATGCCTCTCCTCGACAGTTCACTCCAAAGCAACACTGCAAGGTGAGGGAGGGAGAGAGAGAGAGAGAGAGAGAGAGAGAGAGAGAGAGAGAGAGAGAGAGAGAGAGAGAGAGAGAGAGAGAGAGAGAGATGAGCAAAAGAGGAGTCCAGCCAAAGACAGAGAAAGACTGATGGAGCCTGCATGTACCCCATGCAGACCAGCCAACCAGAGGGTGTGCTTCAACTCAAAAAGTTAAAGACGGCTGCAGATCTCATGCATTTCTACGGGAAAGGTGTAGGTAAGAGTCTTGCAAAGGCATATATACATACATATATACATATGTACATATATATATATGAATGCTAGCAAATGAACCAAACCAAAGAAGCCCTTAAAACCCACAGTACACAGCTCTCAAGGAAGCCTGGCCTGGCTGGAGTCAGTGTGAGGAGTAAGCGTGAGGAGTCAGCGTGAGGAGTGAGCGTGATCTCCTACAAATCTCAGTCTTGTAGAAATCTCAACCTCAAAGAAAGCTCAATCTCACAGAAAGCTCAATCTGGCAGAAAGCTCAATTTCGTAGAAAGCTCAATCTCATTGGAAGTTCAGTCTCATACAAAGCTCAATTGGACAGAAAGCTCAATCTCATTGGAAGTTCAGTCTCATACAAAGCTCAATTGGACAGAAAGCTCAATCTCATTGGAAGTTCAGTCTCATACAAAGCTCAATTGGACAGAAAGCTCAATCTCATTGGAAGTTCAGTCTCATACAAAGCTCAATTGGACAGAAAGCTCAATCTCATTGGAAGTTCAGTCTCATACAAAGCTCAATTGGACAGAAAGCTCAATCTTGCAGAATGCTCAATATATCACAGAAAACCCCGTCTTGTAGAATGCGTCAATGTTAACGTTAAAACAATTTATGTCTGTGTATTCTTGTGTAATTGGAAACATCCCCCCCCCCCCCCCAATCTACAAATGAAACCAAGAAGCAAACAAAATCTGACATCAACAGACAGCGAAATGTTCGCCGCTACACACATTCACACACATTCTGACCAGGCCAGGCTACCTTCTTGTTAAGAATGGTGGCGTACAGCGACTAACAGTAACACTGTCCCAGAGTCGTGCACACCTGCTATCATTCTCCACAACTCTCATCGTGCACAGCTACTGACAGCCTCAACAGCAACAGCGTCAACGCCATTCCAGAGTGGTGCAAAACCAACAAAAGAAGGGAAGAGGAAAAAAGAAAAAAAAAGAAAAAGAAGAAGAAATAAATAAATAACAGGGTGATCCCCGTCCACCATTTTCCGCCACCAAAACCACTGCCGTCCCCCGCCGTCGTTTTCTTACCCTGATGCCCAAGCACAACATCTTCAACACGCTCTCAATGGTAAAGAGAGCCGTGAATGCCGCATTGAGGTATTTCAAAATAATTCTGTATTCATCGGGTTGGCCGTCGTACTGCGAGGCAGAAAAATCACACTTTGAGATAGAAGCAAGAATGAAGGATCATCCACCAGCATCAAAAATGAACCTCATGTTAAATCAGGCAGACATCAAAAAGCATTAAAAAAAGAAAGAAAAAATGCAGCATCCCTTCTTGTGCATGGTTCAGCAGGTTGACTTCATCTCAGCTAGCCTGGACCCGCAGTTTATCCTAAAATCATTTTTGAGTTCTTCCCCACCTCTGATAACATCTTCCTCAGCATCCCGTTTCTTTGCTGACGGGGTGAAACAGTCTTTGTCCATTCTTCTTGGGGGTTTTGTGTTTCAACTCCCTTCAAAGCACTATTCAGGAGCCAAGAATTAATTTTCTAATTATAATTATAAAAAGAAAAGAAAAAAGAATGGCACTTACAAAAACATCAGGACAATAGAAAAAGCATTCTCTTATGTCATTGAATCTTGATGCAATAATCATTATGGGCAAGGGTGGAAGTTTGCTCCAAATTTTTTAACCTGCCCTAAAACCACCAGAAAAAGAAATATTCATGGATGTAACTGGATGCACCATTAGTATTTCAAATGTACAGGAAAAAAGCAGGTAGAATGAACACCATTACCATAATGAAATGAAGACCTGTGAATTAAGGCAAAATTGCATGAGTCAACAAAACCCGAATCAGTCCTTCACTGAAACCCATGCTACCTTCATACTAACTGGTCTAATGTTCCTCACCTTCTTCGCAGCTACTGTCACGCATCTGTACCACTGAGCATCAAGGTAAACTGCATGGTCACACTTCAGATGGACAAGAGGTACTATGCACTCTACAACGACTGATGCACGGATTCTCAATCTCACTCCATCAAAGGTATAGGTACTATGCACTCTGTGACTGGTACATGGTTTCTCAATCTCACTCCATCAAAGGTAGAGGTACTATGCACTCTGTGACTGGTACATGGTTTCTCAATCTCACTCCATCAAAGGTATAGGTACTATGCACTCTGTGACTGGTACATGGTTTCTCAAATCTCACTCCATCAAAGGTAGAGGTACTGTGCACTCTGTGACTGGTACATGGTTTCTCAAATCTCACTCCATCACAGGTAGAGGTACTATGGACTCTACAATGACTGGTAGTGTTACATGGTTTCTCAATCTCACCTTCATCACAGGTAGAGGTACTATGGACTCTACAACGACTGGTAGTGTTACATGGTTTCTCAAATCTCACTCCATCACAGGTAGAGGTACTATGGACTCTACAATGACTGGTAGTGTTACATGGTTTCTCAAATCTCACTCCATCACAGGTAGAGGTACTATGGACTCTACAACGACTGGTAGTGGTACATGGATTCTCAATCTCACCTATCACCACAGGTAGAGGTACTATGGACTCTACAACGACTGGTAGTGTTACATGGATTCTCAATCTCACCTTCACCATAGGCGCAGTGCTGAGCCTGGGAACTACGTCACGTGGACATCTACTTGAGATGAGGTGAACGACACTCAGTCAAACATTTAGTTAAGTCTTACTGGTCTGAGCCTTACCTTCATCCCAAATACAACAGAGCACTGGGTATGGCCAGAAATGACTCCAACTGGAGCAAGCCATTCAACTTTCTTGAACACTGGCAGGTATGACACATAGGTCGTGACAACATTCTTCCAAGCACTGGACGGGAAAACAACACGGCTCAACCAGAAACAGATCAGTGGTTTAGCTCTCCATCTCATTTTTTCATCGTTTTTCACACTTTAACCTTTGATGTGTTTGGATCACTGGCTGGTATGGCTCACGCCTTCCCCTCTAACATGGGTATGTACCGCACAGGCCCCGTAATGCACCCTTCAGATCTCTGAGCAAGGTAGGAACATTATCTTCACAGGCCTGCAGAAGCTGAAAATTGTACTGCTACTAGTGCTAGCCTGCTTGCCAGCCCATAGAAAATTCCAAGGCTCAGATTTTTCCACCTAAAATTGTACTTCTAGCCCACTCCGTTAGTGAATCCGAAAATCCTTGAGCCCTAGGAATCTACAAGGCCAGTTTTTCCCCCATAACTTCTGAGATCCCCCCACCCCATTCCACACTTGGCCTAGATTTAGCAGTTTCAGCCAAGTTAAAATTGTGATGACATTGCTTTGCACATGGTGTTGCTTTGACAGTTTTCTCTGATGATCAGAAAGGTTTACCAGTTCAGCAAAATTCACCCTGATATAACTGTACTGGTTGACTGGGTGTAAAAGAAGTTACTCACAGAAATAGTCATCATTCAGAGAAATTTGCCCTGATATAACTGTACTGGTTGATTGGGGGTAAAACATAAAGTTACTCACAGAAATAATCATGGCAGAAGGCAATACTATGGCTCACTTGACAGGGCTGGTGGTTTTGATTCTGACTTGCCCAGAGGCGTTTCTACCTGCCTGGAGTGACTGCATCAGGGGACATTTCTGCAGCCCTGTCTTCAACATGCTCACCTGACTCTCACCTCCTGCACCCTCACCTGACTTTCACGTCCTGCACCCTCACCTGACTCTCACCTCCTATACCCTCACCTGACTCTCACCTCCTGCACCCTCACCTGACTCTCACCTCCTATACCCTCACCTGACTCTCACCTCCTATACCCTCACCTGACTCTCACCTCCTGCACACACACACCTCCTGCACACTCACCTGACTCTCACCTCCTGCACCCTCACCTGACTCTCACCTGTACACTCACCTGACTCTCACCTCCTGCACCCTCACCTGACTCTCACCTCCTATACCCTCACCGGACTCTCACCTCCTGCACCCTCACCTGACTCTCACCTCCTATACCCTCACCTGACTCTCACCTCCTATACCCTCACCTGACTCTCACCTCCTGCACACACACACCTCCTGCACACTCACCTGACTCTCACCTCCTGCACCCTCACCTGACTCTCACCTGTACACTCACCTGACTCTCACCTCCTGCACCCTCACCTGACTCTCACCTCCTATACCCTCACCGGACTCTCACCTCCTGCACCCTCACCTGACTCTCACCTCCTATACCCTCACCTGACTCTCACCTCCTATACCCTCACCTGACTCTCACCTCCTGCACACTCACCTGACTCTCACCTCCTGCACCCTCACCTGACTCTCACCTGCACCATCACCTGACTCTCACCTCCTGCACCCTCATCTCTCACCTGTACACTCACCTGACTTTCACCTCCTGCACCCTCACCTGACTCTCACCTCCTGTACCCTCACCTGACTCTCACCTCCCATACCCTCACCTGACTCACCTCCTATACCCTCATCTGACTCTCACCTCCTGCACCCTCACCTGACTCTCATCTCCTATACCCTCACCTGACTCTCACCTCCTGCACCCTCACCTGACTCTCACCTCCTGCACCCTCACCTGACTCTCACCACCTGCACCCTCCTCACGTGACTCTCACCTCCTATACCCTCACCTGACTCTCACCTCCTGCACCCTCACCTGACTCACCTCCTGCACCCTCACCTGACTCTCACCTCCTGCACAGACACTTGTGCTGAAATGCTGAGTGTGACAAGCACCAAGATGAAGTGCTTGTACCCGAGTAAGACACAACTTAATGGCTAATGCTGACTCATCTCATCCTCACCTTCATCATCAGTACTATAGTGTTGAGTGCAATAAGCACCATGATGAAATACTCAGACTTGGGGGAAATGATACCCAAGTAAAACATGACTTAATGGCTAACGCTGACTCATCTCATCCTCACCTTCATCATCAGTACTATAGTGTTGAGCGCAATAAGCACCATGATGAAATACTCAAACTTGGGAGAAACGACCAGCTGCCATATTTTATACTTGACGGACAGTCGATTCTTTGGCATGAAGCGGCATAACGGCTTGGCGTTGATCGCAAAGTCTATGCATTGTTTCTGAAACAGCGAAGAAAAGTGGTGGGTCAACACACACATGAAAACAATTCACCCTTAATTTTGCAAGGACCGGCACTGCAATGCTGCTGCGATGCAGGTTACTAAGCAGAATGATCGACGAGACCTCAGGAAGGGAGAGAGACGACACCGTGGCACAAAATCTCGCCGCGTGAACAAAGAATGGCAACGTGAAGGAATTTGATATGGGTTTGCATGCATGCATGCATGCATTCGAGTCAAATTCCTTCACTTCACCGACCGTCGTTGATGCAAGAGCTGGTGCACACAGTGACAGCTTCTCTCCCTTCTGCAGCAGGAAAACCACCCGACAAATTATGCCTAGCACACACACACACATCATACTTACAAATACTAGTTCTACAAATCTAGTAGCACAGAGTTTTTTTCTTCTTCTTCTAAAAACTCCACAGCAGGAAACTGTTGTCCTATCAAAACATTCTCTCACTAATGGTGTCCCAGCACAGTGTTAGCTTGGCAATTAATTAGGCTGGTAGCACAGCCCTAGGGTGGTGGACTTTCCTGGCACTAACCTTAAATCAACAATAAAGTATACAAAAGGACATGACTACTGATAGTGACAACAAAAGAATGCCAAATTTAAAACACTCTTAAAAATAACAGATGGGCTTATTTTTCTTTTCCTTCTTCTTTACTAACAGAAAAATGTTTTGATTCTTACTAATGGTAAAAATAATAATAAAAGACACCCCCCCCTCCCCCCAGTAAAATGTTTACTCACACTAGCAGCCAAGTAAAAAAAAAAAATCCTCTTGTCTGAGGAAATAATAATCCACTCTGACACATTCTTATTGTTTTTATTTTATTTACTTACATTTTTTATATATATATTACAATAGTAAAATGTTCACTTGCTCTATCCAACTTTTATTTTCCCCCTGCATAATCTACAAAAAGATAAAAGTACATGCAGAAATTGAAGGGCAACGTGCAGTCATTTTTTAGAAAGGATGGTCCGGAAGTGCTCCAAGCATTTTTTCACTAGAAAAATGGTCAGTTATTTTCAGTGAGGAAAACTCGACTGGCTAATAATGCTCATGCAAGGAAATGCTGTTAGGTAGACAGTGCCATACAGAATATATGCGTTATAATGTCAACCCACTATTCTGTGTTTTCGTTACAGTTTGCTAAAACTAGAATGCGATATAATAATTTGAGGAGAAGAGCATGCATGGAAAAAAAGTCAACCAGAAGTCCACTGTATTGCAAGTTCAAATCATAGAAAAAAAAAGAAACAAAGCGGTTACACTAGAAGGTGAGTATTTACACAAAAATCTGAGTATGATTTTAACATTTATGCCTTTGAGTCTTAACAGGGAATTGATTTCACACCTGAACCCCAAGCAAATGACTCTCACCTCGCCTGCCTCACCTTCATACAAGTTAAAGTCTGCATCACCCAAACATTCCAACATCAAAAGGACATAAACACAAATCCCCCCCCCCCCCCCCCCCGAAGGGCAACTAACAACATATTTCTGGTAGTGTATGTATACATATACATTTTTTTTTAAACCCCAAGATTTTGTCATCATCTGACTGGTTCAAGAACTTGGATTTGAAGGGGAATAAAGTCAAAACTGGTATTGGCTACATAACAGGAAGTAGATTCCAAAAGGGGAGTTTTATTGAAAAATTCACAAATCTCTTAGTGTTAAAAAACAAAAAACAAAACAAGAAACTGCCATAGAAAGTACTCAAATACAGATTGTGTCTACTGACAGAAAACTGTGAAGCCTGAAATTAATTCACCGCCTAAGTTATCTACAAATATCTCAATGTGGATGTAGTGGAAGTGGGGTGAGGGGAAGGGGCCGGTGAAAATAATCCTTTTTCTCAGTTGTACACCTGTTTCAGGTGTGATACAAACCGTCATCTGACAGAAGGAATGCATACATATGCAAAAAAAGCCCCTTTATTCCAGGTGCCACAGCCTGCGAAAAACTTTCATTTTATGAATGATAATTAACTGCTTTAATTTTGCTGACTGAGTAAGTTTATTAGTCTCTTCCCTTAAACACATCAGAACATCCTCTTTTTTCTTGTTCTCAGTTTTATATATTTAATATTGCCTCAAGTCAGGAATAAAACAATAAAATAAAAAAACATTCCAACTTCTACATCCTGTCTACAAGTCAAAACATATTTTTTACAATTTTGGACATTTCCCTCCGGTCATCAGGTCAGTGATACAAAACGGCATTTGAATAGCTACAATTGTGCTACCACCACCACCACTGAGACAAAAAAAGCAAACAAACAAAAAACCACCTGTTCATTCCAAATGTTACATCATGTGATGTTTGATTTTACATGGGGCTAACTCCCTTAAGTCCACAAATGAGTAATTTTAATAGGCTAACTCCTTTAATTCCACTGGCAGAGTAATTTATGTAGGACAACTCATGGTTCACATTTTCGTGTTGGAAAAAATGGAGCACCAGAAAAAAGCATTAAAGCCTTCTATTTCTGGATCATATTAATGACATTCAGTTCTACAAAAAAATTGCCTTGCTGAAGAACAGAGGAATGTGCTGATCTCAAAACTAGCAGCACAATAGCACTAAATGTTACATTTTGTGGAAATGGGACACAGATGTTGAAGTAATGAATGTGCATCTGAGTGAATGAACAAGTCAGAATTGTGTGCATGTGTGTGTGTGTGCGTGCGTGTGTGTGTGTGTGTGTGTGCGTGTGCGCGCGTGCGTGCGTGCGTGTGTGAGTGAGTGTGTGCACATGTGCACGTGTGTGCATGTGTGCAGACATTTGTGTGGGTGTGTGCACATGCACATATTAGTGTGTTTAAGTGTTTGTGAATTGTGTGTTCAAGTGTTTGTGAATTGTTCATTTATTATTACATATTTGATTACAAAAAAGCCTAGCTGCAAATCTACCAGTACTCATAGGCATCACACAGAACTATCTTACCAAAACAAAAAACAAAAAAGCCCCTTGTACCTCTACCCTCCAGCAAACCTGAAGAATAACATACATCCAGACCACGTTTACTTTCATACAACAACCTGCCACAGTAACAACCTGAACAACACACACACACACACACACTGGCAAATGACGGCTGCTGTGACGCAGTTGAGAGCATGCAGACTCATGACATTGGTACAATATCCAGCTGAGCCACCGGGAAACATGGGGAAACACTCAATGATGGGATGATCTGCACCAGTAATGTTCATGGAAAGGATCGAGCCACTATGAAAAAAAGCTTGTCCCGATTCATTACAGTAATTCTAATGCATCCATTCATTCCTGTAAACTAGTAAGCGTTCATGTGTTTGCATGTGTGTGTGTGTGTGTGTGTGTGTGTGTGTGTGTGTGTGTGTGTGTGTGTGTGTGTGTGTGTGAGCATGCATGCATACGTGTGTACATTTACCCATCAGGTTTTCTCCAACAAATGCCAAAATTTTGATAGGAGCAAATAACACTTGGCAGAAAAAAAATCCACCCCAACAGATCAGAATCTTATAAGTGTTAAAACAAGAAGGAAAAAAACTATAAAAAATATATAAAAAAAGCAAAACAAAGGAGCAGAGTGCAAAAAAACACTCACCAGCATTCAACTTAAACAGCATTGTTGTGTTCCAGCCGCTAAGTGCCAAACAATATCCTGCCTCACGTCAATAAACTCCCTCTCCCCTAATCTCTACAAAGGGGGGGAGGGGGGGGGGGGGGTGTTGGGGGGGTGGAGGGGTGCAAGTAGGTCCATCGAAAAAAATACCAGTAGGTAAAAGCAGACAGATTCTGGGTCAAACCAAATCTGCTCCACTTTCTCTTTGAAAATGGGGGTTCTATCGCTAGTACTGGGCTGATAGCCTCTCGCCATTATGGTCTGCTGGTCGCTGACGAACTGTCCAGTTATGGAAATGCGTGTCTGACCAAGGCAACCAACATAACAATGGTCCCCACCATGGTCACATTTTTCATAACCCCTCTGCTCTCTGCGTGGCATTGTGGGCCAAAAATCGGATTCGGCTCTGGGGGGGGACTATGCACCCAATAGGCTCTTTATGAAGGGAGTAGTACTCTTCTTCTTTAAGGTCCCACAATCAACACTGTACAATCTCTCTCTCTCTCTCTCTCTCTCTCTCTCTCTCTCTCCTTTTTCTGCTTCTGTCAGATTTACTCTGTTATGGTCTTCCAGCTCTAACTATAATGCCTCAACAATTAATTACTTGCTTGATTTTTTCTACACTTTGACCTAAAATATATATTAAAAAAATCATGAACCTGAGTGAGTCTTATGACCTGACCCTCAAAATTAATATTTAAGTGGCTGCTTTTTTGAGGTGGGATTGTGTCACTTTTCCCCCCTTTAAATTATATATATATATATATCACCACATCATATCATTATTTTTCAGTGAATCAGTATTGTTAGTAGTCATTACTATGCTTGAATAAGCAAACACCACATACAAATTTATCTATACTAAAAAATAAAATAAACAAATAAAAAGAGCAAAAGCAAAACCAAACAAAAAAGTGCATGTGCACTCAAAAGCAACCCAATTATAATTGTTCCCTATAAAAAAATATACTGCTGACCACTGTCACAAGGCCTAGAGAAGCCTATAAAAATATACTGCTGACCACTGTCAGTGTCACAAGGCCTAGAGCAGCCTATAAAAAATATACTGCTGACCACTGTCACAAGGCCTAGAGAAGCCTATAAAAATATACTGTTGACCACTGTCACAAGGCCTAGAGAAGCCTATAAAAATATACTGCTGACCACTGTCACAAGGCCTAGAGAAGCCTATAAAAATATACTGCTGACCACTGTCACAAGGCCTAGAGAAGCAGATGGACAAATTCTGTCATTTTGTTGTTGTTGTGTTTAAACTCAGTTAAATAGCTTACACCACTCAGCACTGCTATGCAGCCAATCTACAGATGACATGATCTAGCCCCCCCCCCACCCCCTCCACCCACACCCTCTTGGAATCTTGTCCTCCAACTAATACCTCTTCGAAAACAACCTGAAATTTAAGACCTCTAACTTACAAACAAACTATCATTGGATCATTAGTACCTCTTTGAAAACAACCTGAAATTTAAGACCTCTAACTTACAAACAAACTATCATTGGATCATTAGTACCTCTTTGAAAACAACCTGAAATTTAAGACCTCTAACTTACAAACAAACTATCATTGGATCATTAGTACCTCTTTGAAAACAACCTGAAATTTAAGACCTCTAACTTACAAACAAACTATCATTGGATCATTAGTACCTCTTTGAAAACAACCTGAAATTTAAGACCTCTAACTTACAAACAAACTATCATTGGATCATTAGTACCTCTTTGAAAACAACCTGAAATTTAAGACCTCTAACTTACAAACTATCATTGGATCATTAGTACCTCTTTGAAAACAACCTGAAATTTAAGACCTCTACCTTACAAACAGTCACTGGATCATTAGTACCTCCTTGAAAAGAATCTGAAATTTAAGACCTCTAACTTACAAACTATCATTGGATCACTAGTACCTTTTTGAAAACAACCTGAAATTTAAGACATCTAACTTACAAACAATCACTGGATCACTAGTACCTCTTTGAAAACAACCTGAAATTTAAGCCATCTAACTTACAAACAAACTGTCACTGGATTTAGTAACCACTGGATTTCAGGTTGTACCTCTTTGAAAACAACTTGAAATTTAAGACACCTATCTTAAAACAAAAACAAACTATCATTGGACCAAATGCCTTTGTCTGTTTCTTTCTTTCTTGTTTAAAAAAAGAGAGTTTTTATTGCTTTTTGTTTTGTTTAATTTTATTGTCACTTTAAGTTTGTTGGCTTAGTTTTATGTTTTGTTCTTTATTTGTTTGATCAGATTGTTGTTTATATTGTTTATATATTTTTTCCTTCATTTTTAAATAGTTTTTTAAAGCCTGTCTGTGATAGCATCATATATACAAGCCTCAAGGCTTGCTGATATGCTGATAAAACATTGTATTGTTAATGTGTATTTCAATACATTTTTGTTGGAACCATGTAAGACCAAAAATACTGTCTCTCAGAACAACCCATTACCTCTAATCTGTTTGTCTCTCTCGCCCCACCCTAGTTACATAGAATTATGATCTTTTGTCCACACAGAACAGCTGAGCCAAGATAAAATCACAATGACAAAAACAGATGATCAGAATCAAAACGAAACAAAACCTGACAAGTAGCCCCTTCGACTGCTCTTGAGAAAAATCCGAGAAAAGTCCGCACACAAAAATGTTAGTGTGAAGTGAAAGGGATTCAAGTATAAAAGACATTTTGTGACAGAACACCAAGGCTGTTCAAGACGTCGGCCACCAAAAGACGAAAAAATGAACATACAGCGTGACCAAAGACAAAATAGCAAATGAGGCAGCAAAATGAGAGAAAAACCCGAACCAGTCTGAAAGAAACAGACCAAAACCACAAATGCAAAACAACGCAGCAAATGAAAGACGACAGGAACATAAAAGATGTATATGGGATGGTATGAAAAGATGTTACACTTGATTGCACACAAAAGGGGAAAGTCCAAACAAAAAAAGTGAAAGAGGAAAAGTGTTCAGTCAATGTGCATTCCAAGAGGATGCACAAACGTCTGTGAGATAATGAAAAATGCTCACGGGGCAGAGAAAAAAAAATCTAAAAAGAGAAAATAAACCAGTTAGGCAAGTGAAACACACACGAAAAAAAGAAAGAAAAAAAAAAAAAAGAAGAAGAAGAAGAAAAGGAACAGAGAGAAATTCAAGACCAAGTGTCGATCAATCAAAAACTGGGTAAGTCACAAACCAGAAGCCCAAGTGGGATTGGAAAGGGGGGAGTTTGGGAAGGGGGAGTGGGAAGCAGGGAAGTGGGGAGGTGGGGGGTGGGAGCAGGGAAGGGGCGGGCAGGGATGGGGGGGCGGGATACCTGATTTTTGTCTAAGTCTTGGTCTATCAGCTCATTGTCTCCCTGCTCTTGGAAAGTAATGATGATCAGAGCCACGAAGATGTTGACGAAGAAAAATGGAAACACGATGAAAAACGCGACGTAGAAAAGCGCCATTTCCATGCGGTTGCCGGACTGGGGACCCATGTCGGCATCAGTGGAGTCCATGGAATGTATGAGCACACTGAAAAACAAGAAAGCGGGTAGGAGGCTAGATTAGCTACAGGGGGTCCGACTAGCGACGGGCTATCCAGCATGCTCGGGGCACTCTCTGTATACCTGGTTCTTGTCCAGGTCCTGGTCTATCAGCTCCTTCTCGCCTTCTTCCTGGAAAGTGATGATGATCAGGGCCATGAAGATGTTCACAAAGAAAAAAGGAAAGACGACGAAAAAGACCACGTAGTACAGCGCCATCTCCATGCGCGACCCGGGTTTTGGCCCTTGGTTCACGTACGTCGAGTCCATGGAATGCTTGAGGACGCTGGAAAACAGCACATGGCAACGTGTCACACTCTAGCCTAGAGCATCACACAGGCAACACTGTTTGGCATTTACTTCCTCATACATTTTTGTTATACAGAAAATCAAACAAATACTGTTGGCATGCACTGAACAGCCAAGATCAGATCGGAATCAGAATTATTTGGCATGCAGCTGTCCCCTTCCCACTCAGAGCGTTTAGTTTACAGCTGACACCCACTCACCTACTCTTCTTCCTCCCCATCTTTCTCCTTCAATCCAGTTTTTCAAATCAAAGTACATATATGTTGGATTTTCTCCAGTTGCCAGTTTCAGTAATTTATACCCAGCAAACGAGTGTCTTTAAAGTGGGCAGAAAGGTCTCTAACAGATCATTTCAGACCACACACAGTCTGCCTTCTTTTCTTTTCTTCCCCAGGAAAAAAAGAAAGAAAAAAGAAAAAAGAAGAAGAATGTATCTGAGCAACACAACGACAAAATCCTTAATCATGAGTTCCTGGAACTTGTCTACAGTGAGCTCAGTGAGTGTCTCATGTAGACTTGGCACTGTTCATGACTGTTTATGGATTTCCTAGCAGATGCTACTTTACTGGATAAGCATGAAACTGAAACCGCCTAACTGCAGTGTGGCTCACCAGAAGAGTGCCCACAACCTGTGTGACTCACGGTGTCATGACATACCTCTCGTACTCACCTTACGTGCCAGAAGTTCTCGCACAAGGAACCATTTGCTGCTGGGTAACAGTTCACAGTTCAACACAAAAGCATAAAAAAGAGATTCCTAATTCCCTCCTCCCCCCCCCTCCCAAAAAAATTAAGAAGTTAATTCTTGAGGGCAGATTTGCAGAGACATGCACTTTGCAAGACTGGGTGGTACTTTCCAGGTGCTACTATGAACAAGAAAATCAAACAGTGACACATTAATGAAAATCCAGGTGGCCAAGGTTTAACTGACTCCTGGATGTGACTGGCTGAAGGATCATTTTGACAGGGCGAAGGATCATTTTGACAGGGTTAAGGATCATTCTGACAGGGTGATGGATCATTTTTTAGTTCTTCTGGGTCAACTTTCATACAGACTTGCCAGTGCTTGTCTCACCTTTGTGGGCACACCACACACTGAGATCGATGCACACATTAAAGACACCAAGTCCGTCTTTTGGATAAGAGATAGCCTAATGGCATGAACACACAGAGAGATAATGTGTAACAGCAGCATACTAATCAAAACTGATGCTTGTGGCTGCCTTGTAAGGAAGAAGACAATTCCTCATTTGTAATCAGAACTGCAAATAATCATGTTTGTGCACTCTTCATTTAAGAACTGTACACTTTGGTTCTTTTACAAAATACTTACGCTGTCACTCTAAAAGTTACAACAATTATTAGGTTTTCATTGCAAATGTACATTCTGAATCTGACACTTTAACTAGTTTTTAAAAGTCCTCCATACTTTGGCCATCACTCTCTAACTGACACACTAATTCTGACACTTAGTTCTATACCTTGGCCACCGTCCTCAAAACCGGTACCAATGACTAATTCTGACCCTTTCAGTGCCCCATACCTTGGCCACCACTCTAAAGGTTATAACAATTCTGACCCTTTCAGTGCCCCATACCTTGGCCACCACTCTAAAGGTTATAACAATTCTGACCCTATCAGTGCCCCATACCTTGGCCACCTCTCTAAAGGTTATAACAATTCTGATGCTTTCAGTGCCCCATACCTTGGCCACCACTCTAAAGGTTATAACAATTCTGATGCTTTCAGTGCCCCATACCTTGGCCACCACTCTAAAGGTTATCACAATTCTGACCCTTTCAGTGCCCCATACCTTGGCCACCTCTCTGAAGGTTATAACAATTCTGACCCTTTCAGTGCCCCATACCTTGGCCACCACTCTAAAGGTTATAACAATTCTGATGCTTTCAGTGCCCCATACCTTGGCCACCTCTAAGTCACAATAATTCTGACACTTCATGTGATCCATGCTCTGGCCACCACTCTCAAAGTTAATACAATTCTGACACTTTCAGTGAACCATACCTTGGCCTTCCAGGTTATCATAATTTTGAAACTTCAGGTGATCCATACCCTGGCCATCACTCTCAAAGTTAAAACAATTCTGATGCTTTCAGCGCACCATACCATGGCCACATCTAAGTCATCATAATTTTGACACTTCAGGTGATCCATACCCTGGCCATCACTCTCAAAGTTAAAGCAATTCTGACACTTCCAGTGCACCATACCTTGGCCACCCCTCCCCAGTGGTAACAGTGAAGAGGGTCAGCATGGCGTTGATGATGTCGTCGTAGTGAAAATCCTGACGCAGCCACATTCGATCTTTCACAGTGGGCAAGTCTGCATTGCCTTCGTACTCAAAGTACTGACCCCTGCAATGAAATGAGGCTTCACATGGTAGAGTTTGCGTTTTCAGGGCCTCTTTGTGGATTCTAATATATATATATAAAACCACTTACAAACAAATGCAATCCTCGCCAAATGAAAAACAATGTTGGCATTGCACAGAATATTCACATAATACCTATCATTTCATTCTGATTTCATTTAAGACTGATTAAACAACTTTTTGAGGACATAAGATTCTGATTATACTTAAGACTGAGTAAAAACCTATGTTGGTATTGCACATAATATGAACATAATAGATTAAACAACTTTTTGAGGACATAAGATTCTGATTATACTTAAGACTGAGTAAAAACCTATGTTGGTATTGCACATAATATGAACATAATACTCCCTAAGTAAGATTCTGATTTTACTTAAGACTGAGTAAAAAAAAAGCTATGTAGGCACTGCACAAAATAAGAACATAATACTCTTTAAGTACTTTTGTGGACATTAGATTTTGTTATGGCGAGTTCCCACTGTGCATATACTTCTGGACTGTTATTACTAAAGCCTATTATACACAACAGTCAATTTGCATTCGCTTCACTGTTCTTGTGTGGATTTGTTGTGCAGTGGAACACATTTTTACACCTATGCACGCTCACACATACTTAAGTCTTACCCATCCATGACTTCCTGGGAAACTGGTGCCACCCACCCACCCACCCACACCCACAGATACCACCCACCACAGCACGTTAAAATTTGCTCAAAATTGAGTGCTAGCAGCACTGCTACACACACACACACACACACACACACACACACACATGACACACACACCATCTACCACAGCAGGTTAAGACTTGTTTAATACTGTGTAACTGGCTCAGGAGAGAGGTACTGGTGGGGACTGAGAGGTTAAGGGGGGATGGGCGGTGGGGGGATTGGGGGCTGGGGCTGGGGGGGGGAATAAGCCTAACGCTGCACCGTCACCACCAGAATTTCTGCATTTAGTGTTACACTGATTGTGAGGGGCAAAGACACAAGGCAGTCTCAATAATGAGTGTACTTGGCACCACAAAACATTCCTCGTGCAACTGTACTGACACTTGGCAATCTCGCAATAAAGTTATATTGTACTGCATATTGTATAAACCAAATCTGATGAAAAGAAAAAGACAGCCAAAGTGGATTCAAACTGATGTCGGTCTGCTTACCTGCCCAACACCTTACTGCCAGGCCAGGCTGGCTCATTACCCCATCACAGAAAACAGAAACTAAGCCTTTTTATCTCACCAACTCCAACCCCAGAATCTCAGCTCACTCCGGCAGTGTGTTTGCTTGTGCAGACTCTCAAAATGTATCTGGACTGATACTGAAAAAGAGAGAATTTACGCCGAACTACACTGAATTTCTCCATGTCCTCCGCGCAGACAGCCTTCAGCATCGACTTACTGGCACTCGTCTCTGGTGGTTTTTGACTCGTCAGTGCAGTAGAAGAAGCGACCGCTGAAGAGCTGAACAGCGATGACGGCGAAGATGAATTGGAAGAGGATGTACACGATGAGAATGTTGGACACGTTCTTCAGCGAGTTTACCACACAGTCGAACACCGCCTGGGGATAAAAATGACAAGGTGAAGGTCATCTCGCAAAGGGCGTAACAAACTGACAGCAGGGGTGGGAGGAGGGGACGAGCCCCATTTAACTAAGCAAAACGTCATTGTCAGGGGGCTGAATCTTCAGGTCCCCCAAGGACCAGTGAACAGTTTCAGGGCATTTCTAGCCCCATTTTAACTACGCAGAACATCATCGTAAGGGGACTGAATCGTCTGGTGACCACATCGACCAATGAAAAGTTTCATGGAATATCTAGCCCCATTGACTAAGCACATCATAAGGGGACTGTATCTTCTGGGGACCACATCGACCAATGAAAAGTTTCATGGAATATCTAGCCCCATTGACTAAGCACACCGTAAGGGGACTGTATCTTCTGGTGACCACACCGACCAACGAAAAGTTTCACCCCCGTGTAACTATACAAAAAGTCATCGTCAGGAGGCCTGAATCATTCTCCAGAGACAAAACTCCGCAGTTGGTTACCTTCAGCTTGGGCACCCTGTTGATGGTTTTAAGCGGCCGCAGCACTCGCAGTACTCTCAGGGACTTGATGGTGTTGAGGTTCTTTCCCGCGCTATCACTGCACACAGGACATTCAGGCAACCCGCTGAGCAGTCTGACCTTTGACCTTTTCACTTTGTCACACAGCCCTTGCCTACACTTGCGTAGTAGACACGGACAGCCATGAGCTACATCGTCCAGGAAATTCAACAAATGCTTTGCATGCATGCACAGTCTCTGGAATGGAAGGGGGATGGAGGGCGGAAAACCCCCACAATAAAATAGGATGCTCTGTACAGGCGTAGCACTGGTCTTTGCAAATGTGTGTGTGTGTGTGTGTGTGTGTGTGCACATGTATGTGTGCGACCATCACTTGTCTGGATTAACAGTTTTCTTCTGTCACTTGTTTGGATTAACAACCAGTTTTCTTCTATCACTTGCTTGGATTAACAAAGAGATTTCTTCCATCACTTGTCTGGATTAACAGATTTCTTCCATCACTTGTTTGGATTAACAGAGAGATTTCTTCCATCATTTCTTTGGGTTAGCAAAGAGATTTTTCATCACTTGTTTGGATTAACAAGGAAATTTCTTCCATCACTTGTTTGGATTAACAGATTTCTTCCATCACTTGGTTGGATTAACAAAGAGATTTCTTCATACAAAATTCCTCTCTAGCACTTTGGAGACAGTGTGCTCCATGCTGGATAAATATTATGAAGTGGAGTCCATTCCTCCACATCTATATCTCTCTCTCTATATATATATATATATATGTGTGTGTGTGTGTGTGCGCGCGCGCGTGTGCATGTTTCTTTATGCACATTTGAATAAAATAAAACAAAGTTCTCTGTTTGAAAACTTAGTTTTCTGTTTATTTATTTGATTATATAATGTGTGAGTGAGAAGAACAGAGGATCATGTAACGCAGCAGAATGACGTCACCACACTGAGGACCTGGACGCTTTTTGCTGAGCACTCACTGCTCACAGAGCTACTACTGTCTGAAGAAGATACACACCTGTACATAAACAACACGCATAAGACAAGTGCAGCAGCTGAGATGGACATAAGGCACCAGACCTCTGACCTGTCAAAAGGCACTAGACCAGTGATCTATCGGGACTGGCAGTAGACCATTTCATAAGACACAGCTAGTCCCCTTTGTAAAGCTGTTCCTATGTGATCTACTACTAGCCAGCACGATGTTTCTTTTTCTAGAGATGTGATTTATATTACTGCTTTTTTGTTGTCACTTTTAATATCCAAAACAAAGCAAAACAAAAAAATGTATAAATCTCAAGTACTCTATTTGAAAGAAGAAGAAAAAATGCACCCCAAAAACAGTAGCGGGCAGTCAAACAAACACGACAATGAAATTTAATGAAGAAAAAAAGTGAGGGTCTACGCTTCAGTGATCTAGAAATCTTGTTGGTGCAAATCTGCATGAAAAACAAGAAACAGCAAAAATAAGAGCAAAATTCAAAGAAAACAATTTACATACCAACAAAAGATGCACTATCCATTTCATGAGTCTGTTTCAATAAACATTACCAGAAAAAAAGTTTCTGTTAAATTATACTCTGTGTGTGTGCGTGCGTGCGTGTGTGCGTGGTGTGTGCATGCATGTGTTCATCCATGCATACCTGTACATGCACATCAGTTAAATTGCTTGTATGTGTGCTTGCTAGTGCAATATGTATAATGCTTGTGTGAGTATGCTGAAGAATTCAAAACCATTAAAAAAAAATCCAGTTCAAAGGGGAGAATAACAAAACAAAAATCAAAAAAGAAAAAGGAATGACTTTTTACCCCAATCTGTGCTCTTGTTGAAACATAACTTGTCAGTTTATGTTTGGCGTGAATGCGTGAGCAAAATGACTCGGCACTATGAAACACTGCAAACTACTGGTGAAAGGAAGGAAGAAACTTTTTACACCCAGTCAACCATGATGTTTGTATCAAGGCAATTCTAGGTACCTGGCCCCTAACACCTGACCAACAAAGTTGAACTGTATGCAGTTCCATTTCTTTTCATGAAAACTAAAAACAAAAAAGCAAAAAACAAAAAAAGTAGAAGAACAAAACCCAGAACATATTCAAATATATCATTCCAAATTCATCTGTCATCCAACCACAAAAAACCCCACCTTGTGGCGCTTTAAAAAAGACAACACTACAAAGTCAGATGTGCAAAAAGTGTAAGTTTTTTGTGTGGATAAATATAAAATTATGGGGTGCTGTGGATAATGTAAAGTACAGTGCAGAAGTATAAGACAGTGTCAAAAGTTAAAGACAAATAAAAAAAATAAAAAAATGTAAAGAACTAAAAAAAAAAAAAAAAAAATTCTTAGAATATTGTTTCAAACACAAACCAACCAAGCATATCTACTCATGTGCAGTGAGAAGAAATAAAGAGAAACAATCTGTGAAGAAATATTTACGATAAAATTATGTCAGTAATGGATTTTACAGACAAAGAGAGGGAGAGAGAGTGTGTGTGTGTGTGTGTGAGAGAGAGAGAGTGTATGTGTGTGTGTGTGTGTGTGTGTGTGTGTGTGTGTGTGTGAGAGAGAGAGAGAGAGAGAGAGAGAGAGAGAGAGAGAGAGAGAGAGAGAGAGAGAGAGAGAGAGAGAGAGAGAGAGAGAGAGAGATTGTTAATATTATACACAGATATTCCACTACACATTATCACACTCTTCACAACAAATACAGGAATATGTGATTTACAGAGACTCCACAGTCCCCCACCCCCCTCTCCCCACTTCCACCCCTTGGTTTCCCTCCACAGACCAACGAAACCGTTTACATCATTCCCACCTGAGTAGATCTATTACCTCAAACAAAACCCTCAGTTGCAACAATACAGTTGTAATTTTTCTTTGTTTTTTTTTCCTTTTTTTTTTTTTCCTGCTGGGCTTCTCACTTCCTTCTTTTCCTTGCAGAGAGAATGTGACTGAGACGAAACCAGTTCCACTTTCAAACCGCTAGTCAGGTTTGTGGTTAAAAAAGAAATGCTTGCACTGGGATCCCGGCCTTCGTTCCTGATAGCAGGGCCTTAAGATCATGGACTTAAGCTAACCATTGTCTGGCGGGAGAAGAGTGGCACTGGTGGTGTGGGGGGGTGTCACAGGTGTACTGTGGTGCAAAGAAGTGCACATGTGCATTTCATGTTCTTGTGTGTGTGTGTGTGTGTGTGTGTGTGTGTGCATGCATGGAATGTATGCTTGTGTGTGTGTGTGTGTGTGTGTGTGTGTGTGTGTGTGTGTGTGTGTAAGCATGGCATGTATGCTTGTGTTTGTGTGTGTGTGCATGCGTGTGTGCATGTGCGTGTGTGTGTGTGTGTAAGCGTGCATGTGTGTGTGCTGAGTGTGCAAGCGTGCATAATGGTGTGTGTGTGTGTGTGTGTGTGTGTGTGTGTGTGTTTGTGTACAAAAGATGATCAGGAAGGTGTGTGTGTGTATGGTGCCAGAACTGTGCTTGAAGACTGTACCACGACACAGGCCAGAATCAAAACACATGTGCCCACATGGAACAAAGTTAGACAACTCTTGCTCTTTAGCTGCACACAGTCTTGCATGGTGCCAGTCCCTTAAGCCGATAGTGGGATCGGAATTTTAAAAAAAGAAAGAACCTGAAATGGAAAAGAAGAAAGCAAAGAGTTTTCTATTTATAATCTGGATATTTTAAATTTTGGATACTGGAATGTAGCAACCCAATATGCTGGATCCCCAGCCCCATGCCCACATACACCCCTGATTTGAGTTCAGCACCTGTGACCTTGGGAAACCACCTACCTGACCATACACCCCTGGTCTGAGTTCAGCACATTTTCAACTTGAGAAACCATGTATCCGACTGATTATTTATAACATACCAACCACTCAGACTGACCACCCAAACTCATCTTTGTCCAACGGTAGAAGAGATCCTTGGATGACCAACACAGGCCTCTAAAACTACATCCTTTCTTGGGAGATTTTCCTCTGATCCTTATACCTGTTGGAGAATTTTTGTTTCTTGGTCGTTTCCGTTTTGAGACGCTCATTCACTTTAAAAAACCCACACACATCCAGCAGCTGCACTGATCAAGAAAATGCTATCCTTAGCAATGAGCCGTGTAGACACGATGCCAGCAAGCGTATTGGTTAGTAGAGCAAGTGTCATTTGGAAGCAAAATCCGTCTGTTCCAGGCATACACACAAATGCAATGGACAAAACAACATAAAATGTCGACTATCTAAGGCTAGCATCACTACCAAAAAAGACCACACACGTAACAAGATATCGCTGGGCAACGTCAGTGGGGTGTCAGTGTCACGCTTTAACTCCCGTCTTCAAATAAAATTCACCAGAGCTTCCGTTAAAAAAAGAAAACTAACCACATCTGATTGACAAGATCCTGTACAGAGATGGCTGGGGGCATGGAGGGCTTTAACCTACAGCATACTCCTTTCATTTATTTATCTATATATAGGCTTATTTCTCATCAGGACAGTACCACTAAGGGGTGGGGGTTAATCAGGATTTGCAGCATTCGCCTTTCGTTTATCTGCTTAGTTCACTTCATCAGGGAAGTTCCATCAAGGGGGTAGATGGTGGTGGGGGAGGGGGGGGGGGGGGGCTTTAATCTGGATCTGCAGCATACTCCTTTCATTTTTCTATCTGTTTACTTCTCCTCATCAGGACAGTTCCATTAAGTATGTGAGGGGTGGGGTGGGGGGTGGAGGGGAGGTGGTGGTGGTGGGGGCTTAATCTGGATCTGCAGCATACTCCTTTCATTTATCTGTCTGCTGATTTCTCCTCATCAGGAAAGTTCCATCCATGCACTGTATCCACAAGTGATTTACAAAATTATCCTCTAGCATCAGCGGATGGGCATCTTTTCCTGCAAGTATCAATTAGACCTTTTTTTCTTCTTCTTAAAAAAAGAAAAGAAAAGTGCAATGACTCATTTTCTTCTGTACTTAAATGCTGATGAGGAAGTCGAGTCAAAGCATTGCAATGGCAAGGGAGACAATGGCATAGCCTGCCATTGTCTCCCTTGCCATTGCAGTGCTTTGACTCCCAGGGTGGGACGGAGTTGCAAGTCTTGGGAGAGAGCCAGAAGGGCAGCAACTTTGATCACACTTTCACACACCCACAGTACACAAGATAACACTTCTTACCACTCTGATGCTGATACAGTTGCCACAAAAGATATTGCTTCAGCGTGGTGAGGATATATCAAGGAGTGCATTAGTGTTCAAAGTAATGAAACGGGTAAAAGAAACTGCTTTAAAAAAACAATTTTTAAAAAAATAAAAAAAAAAAGGGGAGAAAAAAAGAAGAAGACCAATTCATCAAAATACAAAACTATGGATTAGAAGCACACACTAACTGCAAAATATCAACATACACATGCAAAAGAAAGGGAGGAGAGTGGAGGGGAAGTGTGTTAAAAAAAAAAAAAAAAAAAAAAAATCCGTCAAAATAAATCCACCTCTCTGGGTGATAATTACCTTCCCGAACTGTCGGATCTTGAGACAGAGAACAAAAGAGATAAGCATTAAGCATAAACTATGGACACAACTACATCCGCCAACTGAACAGGTCACAACCAAACCATCAACTTACCTATTAATAGCGCTGATAACATGAGCAAGACAGAAAAAGATGGAAATTAAAAAACATGAAATGAAAATGGCAAAGAAAAAAAAAAAGAAAAAAGATGAACAAAAATGAAACTAAAACAATGAGAGTTTTATTTATTTTTAATCCATTTCCGGTCTGTAATTTTTTTTTTTTTAACTCTCTCTAACGGCCTGGAATAAAAGCAGACAGGAAGCACCCTGTAAGTGAGACTGGGGCACTCATGGAATTTGGACATCCTGTAAGTGAGACCTCATGGAACATGGACCCAGAACAAAAGCTGAAGTTCACAGCAGTTCACCGCCATGTCCTGCCTGTTGCTTCTGAATGCGCTGAAAAAGCTGAAAGAGACTGTGAGAACTTAGCTGCACAAGGCCAAGCAACAACAGAACAGCCAGTCTCCAAAGCCAGTCTTTCGGGGTGGTCTTTGAAACAACATGCACCCTGCAAAAGCGCTCTCCAGCAAACAGACGTCCCTGGCCCTGTGTGACCAAAGAGGCAGCAGCAGTGCCCGCCGTGCTACCCGTACTGGTCTGTGTGGACATGAATATCATTCTTAGTGGTCAAAAATGAAAGAAAAGAACAAAGAAATTAAAAATGTTGAACAAAAAAAGAAAAAATATTTTGGCTTGTGCATAACTAACAAATTTTTATAAAAAATAAAACTTAGAAAAAGCTCTAAAAAAATGTGTGTAAAAAAAATTGCCCAAAGAGTGAAAAGGTTGCAGATGCATGCTTAAACCCTGCAGCAGACACACACAGCGACAGTCATGACAAAAGTAAACATATACACATATGTGTATATATGACCAGGTATGAGCAACCCCAATGAGATGCCTTGAAAGCACTCTTAAAGGGCAGTTGGTCCATGGAGGGGGGTGGGGGAGGTGAGGGGTGCCGAGGGGAAGGAGCTGGGAGGAGAAAGTCAAAATGATATACAGACGCAGAATCCTCTCAAGGCAAACCAGTAGGGACTATACAAACGACTCCTTCCTGACCGGAGCTGCACGGTGGTATGGAAAACCGTCCCAGTACAGTAGTAACATATGGACTCAGAAGCCTCCAAAACTTGTCAGTCTCCCATCAGTGACCACTCTTACTCTTTATACTGACTCAAAAACCTGTCAGTTTTCTCATCAATAGCTGCTTATTCTTAATGCAGCTGTGCCAACCTGTCATTTAAAAAAAAAAAAAATCAATAAATGGCCAGTCTTGCTCTTAACATAACTGCATGGGCCAACTTGTTAATTTTTTTTGTATCAACAGCTGCTCTTGCTCTTAACATAGCCAGGCCAACTTGTCCATTTTTTCAACAGCTACTCTTACTCTTAACATAGCCAGGCCAACTTGTCCATTTTTTCAACAGCTACTCTTACTCTTAACATAGCCTGGCCAACTTGTCAGTTTTTTTCACCAGTGGCTGCTCTTACTAGCCTCAACAACTTGGACCACCTGCCAAGGTCATCTTCAGTCACTTCAGTTCCAAACAGCAGAATGGTAGGCTATCTATGCCGAAATGTTTGGCAGTTTGTGCAGAAGCAGTCACATATTGTTTCGTTCCAAATTTCTGTCCTTGCAACTGTGACAGGTCCCACAGCCTCCACTGATGCTCCAACAAGACAATGACGACACCAGTCTCAGTGGTGGCACTGGCAGTCTCTTCTTCCATTGTTCACAGGTTGAGAGTGTTCTAAACAAAGGCTGATGACCATGTGCTAACTAGCCATGCAATCTCCCTGAGCCATGATATCACTGATAAGCTAACCAGCCAATCTCCCTGTGCCATGATAAGCTAACTAGCCAATCCCCCTGTGCCATGATAAGCTAACTAGCCAATCCCCCTGTGCCATGATAAGCTAACTAGCCAATCCCCCTGTGCCATGATAAGCTAACTAGCCAATCCCCCTGTGCCATGATAAGCTAACTAGCCAATCCCCCTGTGCCATGATAAGCTAACTAGCCAATCTCCCTGTGCCATGATAAGCTAACTAGCCAATCTCCCTGTGCCATGATAAGCTAACTAGCCAATCTCCCTGTGCCATGATAAGCTAACTAGCCAATCTCCCTGTGCCATGATAAGCTAACTAGCCAATCTCCCTGTGCCATGATAAGCTAACTAGCCAATCTCCCTGTGCCATGATAAGCTAACTAGCCAATCTCCCTGTGCCATGATAAGCTAATTAGCCAATCTCCCTGTGCCATGATAAGCTAACTAGCCAATCTCCCTGTGCCATGATAAGCTAACTAGCCAATCTCCCTGTGCCATGATAAGCTAACTAGCCAACCCCCATGTGCCATGATAAGCTAACTAGCCAACCCCCATGTGCCATGATAAGCTAACTAGCCAACCCCCCTGTGCCATGATAAGCTAACTAGCCAATCTCCCTGTGCCATGATAAGCTAACTAGCCAATCTCCCTGTGCCATGATAAGCTAACTAGCCAATCTGATGCACCACGTGGGCAGCTTCAGTCACTTTGCCAACAGGGCACAACGAGACATGTGACGTGCCTTGGGCGAAAGACGTGCCTACGGCAAAGAAAGGCCTTGGTGAGGGAGTGGCAAGTTGGCAATGCTGCAGCCTTTTCCTAGCAGGTTGATGATCACCGGCTCAGTGCACAGTCTCAAAACACAGCTGATTTTAAAAACATACACCTCTGAGTCTCAAAAACATACACCTCCGAGTCTCAAAACATACACACCTGAGTCGCAAAACATACACACCTGCAACTAAGAACACTGTGAGAAGGCAATGCAAATAATGACTCAGCATTTCAAAATTACAACAAAACAAAACCAAAAAAAAGATGCATCAAGCTTTCTACTCTTAAAATGGGCTGTGGAAAAGAAAAGAAAAAATTGTTTCACCATACAAAAAAAATTAACCATAAAAAAAAATCTTTGCATATATAGGGTTGCTCATAATCATAAGGATTACCACAAGGGCCACACAGAAACAGCTGCACAAACAAGCAAGCAAATGTACATACACATAAAACTTGTAAAATTACCTGCCAAACAGACTAGGTTCTTGTGGGCAGTGGTGGGTGAGTGGGGGGTTACAAAGAAAATAGTTTTTGGGAGGAGTGGGGGCTGGGGGAAGTGGGGGGCATAAAATCACCAGCAGTCATTGTCAAGAAGAGTAACAGTTTGACCTGAATTCCAAAGAACAAACTGAAATAACCATGTATCACCATTTCCCTGTATGACATCACTGGCAGAGAACCTCCCCCCCCCCCCCCCCCCCACCCCTCCCCATTTTCTTGCAACACTTCGTACAACATCCTGCTTCAGTTCTGCCAACATTTGTGAAGCCCCATGCGGAACAAGTGACTTAAAACTTAATGCACCTTGTTTGCTCAGACTCTCTTTTGATCTCTGAGACCCCTTCTCAGGTGGAACTAGAACTGGCAGTGCAAATTGCCCAGCAGGGAAAGGGTTAAAACTGAAGAAGCAGAACACCAGAGTTGGCTTCACATCGACCGGAGGGATTTGCGATGATGGAATGAATTAACAAGGCAACAGAGGAGCAGATTCAAGACATGTACTCCGGTAACATAGGCACTTATGCTTTGGTCACTTTGAGTTTCAACCATTTATTAGAATTTTCTGGAGTTTTTCAGCCTTCATTGTGAAACAACATTTGTGAGAAAGCTACCTTCTAACAACTGTCTGCTTTCTACTTGATGAGTTTCACCGCAGCTACTGAAGCTATCGTCAAATCTTTGTGCACATTTCCACCCCACATACACACTTTTTTCTGTCCACACTCATGACGAGAAGCAAATTAGCTGACATCTTCTAACTGCTCAACAGTAACAGATGAGCTTAAAGTCCCACACACCCAACTTCTCTGCCAACAGTCATAATCAAAATAAAACTGGATGACCTGTTCTAAATGTTCAACTGTGAGAAAACTGAAAGTAATTTTCATTTTCAAATTTAAATCAGATAGCTTGCAGTGATAGCACCAACTTACCTAAAAACAAAACAAAAACAAAGACAAGAAACACCAAAGAAATACATAATTAAAGGACTAAGCTTTAAGCCAAGATGGTAATTAGAGATGCACCCATCACCCAGCCCCCCCCCCCCCCCCCCCCCCCCAGTTTTTTTAAAAACAAGGGCTACAAAAGTAAATCATTGTGCAAAGAAAGATAAATCTGTTTACACCTCAATTATATCTAAATTCTATGAGGAAAAAAAAAATGGTCTACTTAACACTAACAGCCTCTTCATTCAGAGCAGCTATGGAATGGAGTTCCTCAATATCACTTGCAATAATACTATAGTAAATCATACACTGTTATCCAGAAAATACACAGAGAGAGAGAGAGAGAGAGAGAGAGAGAGAGAGAGAGAGAGAGAGAGAGAGAGAGAGAGAAGAAAACTGACTGTTAAATATTGACTGCGAAGCTGAAGCAAACACACACTTCAGCAGATGAATAAACACGCCACCACTGGCTGCGTCGTCCCTTAGCCTAGTGGATCGATTTAAATAGAACAGGCCTCACTTCTCTTGTCACCGCAGAGGTGCCAACCTCGATTTAAATAGAACAGGCCTCACTTCTCTTGTCACTGCGGAGGTGCCAACCTTATGTAACACATTTGTTCAACGTGTATACTGTTACTGTATATGAATCTGACTATGCCCTGTTCAACTTGATGCATGTGTGTGCTGTGTTTGTGTGCTTGTAAGTGCACGTGAGCAAGTGTGTGTGTGTGTGTGTGTGTGTGTGTGTGTGTATGCATGCGTGCATGCGTGTGTTCCATGTGTGTGTGTGTATGCACGCACCTGTTGCTTCAGTAACACTCAATGTATATCATTGTGTATCACTATAAGTTGTGTTTGGTTCTTGTACAGGTATATTAACCCACTCCCCTTCCTTCCATCAGGTTCCTTAGGTGTTCAGAGCTTTAAAAGAATCCGCCTTTTAAAAATGACCACTACTACTATTATCATTTCAACTATACAGTGTTTTCTCTTTTCTTTTTTCTTTCACTCCCTTGGATCTTAGCAACAGTCTTGCAGTGCATGTCTGTATGCACAAATAAAATTACCAAAGGTAACGGGAACAAAAATCAAACTGAACTACACTGCACACACCAGTGGAGGGCAAAGACGGGTTGGGAATCCTGCACAGTGAAAGAAAAGTTACAATGGCAAAACATCCGCAAGGGGGAACTTACTTAAAAGCAAACGCCACAAGGGCACAGATGACGACAGTGGCATCCAAAATGTTCCACAGGTCGCGGCAGTAGGAGCCAGGGTGAAGCAAGATGCCCAAGTCGATGATCTGAAAAGAGCAAACAGCGATGTTTTGAACAGGGTCAGTGAGGGTAAAGCGAGATGCCCAAGTCAATGATCTGAAAAGAGATGTTTTCAACAGGGTCGGTGGGGGCGAAGTAAGAGCTAAATGTTTTTTTTAATTTTACCCAGCATGAACATCTGATCAAATGCCAAGCAACTGGTAAGCATTGTGTGGCTTATTATGTGGTGTGCCATGTTTCATGTCATCAATATGCATGCTTACCTTGATTGCCAGAAATATTTCAAGAGCACCATGTATTACAAATCAAATTTCAGTGCACTGACCCAAGGTATCACAGCACTGACCCAAGGTATCACTGCACTGACCCCAGGTATCACAGCACTGACCCCAGGTACCCCTGCACTGACACCAGGTATCACTGCACTGACCCCAGGTATCACAGCACTGACCCCAGGTATCACAGCACTGACCCTAGGTATCACAGCACTGACCCCAGGTATCACAGCACTGACCCAAGGTATCACAGCACTGACCAAAGGTATCACAGCACTGACCCTAGGTATCACTGCACTGACCCCAGGTATCACTGCACTGACCCCAGGTATCACAGCACTGACCCCAGGTATCACTGCACTGACCCCAGGTATCACAGCACTGACCCTAGGTATCACAGCACTGACCCTAGGTATCACTGCACTGACCAGATCATCAGTTTAACTGCACTGACCGTAGGTGTCATTACAATCATAAGAGACAGAAAAGCCTTTGCCAAACCTTGAGGATCATTTCAATGGTGAAGACCCCAGTGAACACGTAGTCAAAGTAGTTGAGGATGTTGTTGCGCTCCGAGTTTTCCCGCACGGGGTCCTCGGCCGCTAGAGCCACGCTGCTGGCGCAGATGACGATCATGATGAACAGGTCAAAGTAGCGCAGGTTGACCACGAAGTGACAGAAGCGACGAATGCTGAAACAGACAGGGCTGATGGTCACTGAGGCACCTGGATCCACACCCCTGCATCCCAGTGTGATGATGTGAACTGACTGAGCTATTCCTGTATCTGACCTCAAGGTTCAAGCTGAAGCCAGCACCCTATAAATGGGACTGGCCATCTGTCTCAGTTCAGCTCAGCTCAAGATGGTATCTCTGTGCTCGGGAAAGCCCATATGCACTCCACCCCATCTCTCAGAAGTTTCCCTTTATCCTGTCTCAATTCCTCATTCCACGTCTCATTTCGCCTTTCTTACACAATCTTTCCCACCGCTTTCTCTTTCCCAACCCCCACGTAATCCTCCGTGTTTTGTTTTTTCCTCCTTGGGTCTCTAACGGTAACCCCCCCCCCCCATCCACCCCCATTGTCTGTCTGTTCTCTGAGATAGCATTCATACTACCTGGGCATTAAAGGGCCCCTGAACACTGATTTTAAGTCGTAAATATCACTTACTTTGTACTATATAAATAAAGTTTAACATACACGCTGTTCGTTTGATAGATTGACATTTTTCTGAAGTACGTAAAAGTATTGATTTGAATGAAAACAAACACGACGCTTCGAGCATCTGCGTCATCTGCAGCTGAAAATCCTGCGTTTCAGTCACGTGACCTCCATGACGTCACAACAAGACAACTGACCCGCATGGCTCAGTAACGACTTGAACAAAACTTAATTGAAAGTGGTCTGGCAAATCAGTTTTAAAGCATGCCGAGTGAGTGTGCTGCAGTTGGTTGCAGTGAAAGGTTGACAAAGGAGTTTTCTTTCCATGCTTTTCCTTATTTTTTATATGTTTTTAAATGAAGCCAGAAAATGACAGTGGCAAATGGCAATGAATCGATGGGACCTAGCCACAAAGAAATGGGAACCCAAACACCACGATGTGCTCTGCTCAAAGCATTTCCAAAAAAATGCTTCACAGTTCGCACCCTGCTGAGCATTCAGTTTGGGCTCAAATACATGTCCACAGGGTAACCGACTTGGAAAGATTTCCAGTTCGAATCTCCAAGGATGAAGCTCCGATGCCACTGCCAGTAGTTGGGCTTTGTTTATTTCCCCCTTGTCATTCCATCTTTCTCGAGCCTTGTTAGGTGCGTGGCGTTTCGATCTTTTTTGTTCTGTTTAGCTTTCACAACAGGCTAGACCTCATCAGGGAGCCTGCCTTTTATTGGGTGTTTTATTTCCCCAGTTTATCTGTGTTTGTTTCATTATACGTAAAGATGAAAAAGTTTTGTTCGTTCTAGTTCAATAGACTAGCGATTTCGTGGCCTCCCTGGGTTATGGTTTGGGGTTGGGCCGGTTCTTGCCATTGACTGTTTTTTCTCTTTCAGCTCCTTTTGTTTCTCGGGTTATATCGTTCATTTACGATGTACGAGTGAGGGGGGTAGTCTTGTGAGCGTCTGCTGCCCCGCAGTGTTGTTATCACTGCTAAGTGGGTTGTATAGTGTACACGGATTACGTGTATCCAGCCTTTGTCACGTTGCTCGCTGACATTTCCTGCCTCCTCTTTCTTTTTAGAAAGTGTTTGTTGTTGTTGTTTTGTTTTCTCTCTCTTCTCTTCCACCATACGTCTTTCGTTTTTATCTTTGGCTTATTGGCCAATTCGTAACCGCTGTTAGCTTGCCTGATTAGGGCAGCCATTTTGAATTTCTCTTTTCGTCTGCATTTGTTTACATCCTGATGCTATGTCATTGGTAGTCCTGATTAGCGATTTGCTTTATCAGTCTGCAGGCATCGTGTTTCTAGATGGAGGCCGGGTTAGTGAGGAGTTAGTTATGGTTAGTTTGGCTTTCCATCTATTTGTCGTTGGCACAGTTATTTTTGCTTCTGTGCTCTTATGTCAAGTTAAGTCAAGAATTTGTTTATTCCTTCAAAGGAAAACGTGCCACACATAAAGCCCCAAAGACAGTGTACATATGTAAAAGATTAACACTTAAGAAGTACGCAACAACACGTAGTATCGCACACATCACAATATACAATAAACACAAAGCATAACCACCACTATTCTCATGACACTTCTTCGTCACTTGAACTCTCCCAGTCGATGCCAAAACTGATATCCGCAACTGGCTCATACTGGAATGGCCGTATTCCAGTTGCCATTTCCAACTTTTCAGGCAAATTTATCTGGAGTTTTGTGCACTGAAACTGTAGAAGCAACAATGCCAATGGCAGTCGAGTGTTATCGTGACATCATGATTAGCCTTTGACTTTACGGCTCCAAGTAAACTCTCGGCCAAAACACGTACAATCACGCGGCTGCAGCGGTTATTTCCCTTGCCCATTCTGCAGCGGTTATTTCCCTTGCCCATTCTGCCGTGACATATTGGTCTTGTTATGCGATTCATAAGCATTTAAGACACTTGAAAAATATGAAATGACTACTGAGGCACAGGATATATACCTGTATTTACTGTGTGAAAATATTTAGTCAGTGGAATATACCAAAGTGGAGATCTGAAGCTAAAATCGGTCAAAATCAGTGTTCAGGGGCCCTTTAACAGGAGAGAGAACTTATTAACTGAATGCTCCATTCAGTGACATAAAGTCTGACAAACATTTGTGGCGGCACACATGTGTTTGAAAGATTTACTGCAACAGTCTTCCCTCTTGCTCAAGTAGGCTCTACAATCAACTTGGCGCAGGGCCCTTCTGGTGAGTGAGAGTTCACCAAAAAGGAAATGATTCTGAACCATCAGATAAAACTGCCAGTTGACAGTGTAGTGGCTGTGTCTTATCTGTATGTACTGATTGGCTAATCATGGCCTGTCACTCAAATCCTGATGACAGGCTAAAAGAACAAATTTCTTTCTGTCTCCCTGCAGACTCTGGCTCAAATCCTGATGACAGGCTAAAACAACAAATTTCTTTCCTTCCTCAGACTCCTCAATCACCCCCACCCCCCACCCCCATTTAAACAAAAAGTTTGTTCCTGTCCATCAGGCATAGCACTACAGTTGAGCAAGGCTGACCACTCTGAACCTAGGGGTGATGTAGCGATGCACTCACGGATTGGTGGGCCCAAAGATGAACATGGAGCTGTACGGCAGCATGGGCTTGGGCCCAGACATGGGGCCCCCACCTCCATTGTCCCCCTCCGTCTGGTCACTGTGTCGCGGCTGGATGTCAATGGTACTGGTGCTGGTGGTGCTGGCTGCAAAAGGGTTAAAACA
This sequence comes from Alviniconcha strummeri, assembly GCA_963584105.1. Taxonomy (NCBI): domain Eukaryota; kingdom Metazoa; phylum Mollusca; class Gastropoda; family Provannidae; genus Alviniconcha; species Alviniconcha strummeri. Next base: position 21,061,511 of record OY757551.1, read on the forward strand.
CATCTTCATTTCTGTGATGCAGGCTAGCCAACTGGTTTAGTGGTTTTGTTTTTGTTTTCTTGTTCATATATTCATGTTGTATGTATGTGTATACTTGGTGTATGCACTTTAGTTAACATGCTTAAAATCTGAATACAAAAATACGTCTTTTTAAATGAGAGAATAAGGCATTAAATGGTGGCCAGTGATCTGAAAAACAAAAACAAAACAGTCTTAGTTTTTCTGAAAAAATGAGCACTGAACAATTCGAAGAAGAAACCAAAACCAAAAAATAACTAGTATTTTGACCAGTAATAGCTTTTCTGCCCCACAAATTTGGAACTCTCTCTTTTGCTGTTTATCACAGCTCTTCTAGCCCTTGCCTTCAGTTATGTTCATATTCATCTTTGCTAAACCACTGAGCTGAATGGCACCCCTTAATACAAACATGTGCTGCATTTGAGTTCAATGTTGCTCTACGTTCACAGAAACCTGCGTTCAAGTTCAATGTTGCTGTATGTCCACAGAAACCAGAAGGCCTAATTATAAATTTTAGGTTGAAGACTTAATTATTAGGGATGGGGAGCCCAGGACAGCCACCTCGACCTTCACACAGCTCCTGAGCTCTGAGGTTTAAGTGTTGCTTTACGTCCACATAACCCATAAGACTTAATTATTAGGGACGGGGAGCCCAGGATGACCACCTCGACCTTCACACAGCTCCTGAGCTCTGAGGTTTAAGTGTTGCTTTACGTCCACATAACCCATAAGACTTAATTATTAGGGACGGGGAGCCCAGGACGACCACCTCGACCTTCACGCAGCTCCTGAGCTCTGTTCAGTGTTGCTTTACTCCAAAGAACCCACAAGGCTTAATTACTAGGGACAGGAAGCCCAGGACGACCACCTCGACCTTCACACAGCTCCTGAGCGCTGTTCAGTGTTGCTTTACTCCAAAGAACCCACGGGGCTTAATTACTAGGGACAGGAAGCCCAGGACGACCACCTCGACCTTCACATAGCTCCTGAGCCCTGAATGTCCAGCCACAACTCTCTTGAACTTCCACTGGCATTAGGCATGGACACTATCAAAGCAGGTTACCTGTAATTGTATACACAAAAACATTTGGCAAAAGATCTTTTTCATTCTGGCCTATCCGTTTGGAACCGTGCCTCAAAGTCAAACACTCTGATTCTTTTTCCTCTTTCAAAACTGCCCTCACAATGCACCAGTTTAATATATATTTAAAAACTTTGTTCACAGCCGTATCTGTCCCAACCATTACTGTTCTAATTTATATTCCACTGTGCTACACATCTAGTTGTCTCTGATGTCATAGGTAAAGAGAAAGTGGAATTAAGAGCGATCTTTAATTATTTTTAATTTGAAGAACAAAAACTTTAAAAACATTTTTAAAGCACATCTATGAATAAACATGTGGAGACAAAACAACGTGATCTAAATTACGATCTAAAAAAGGAGAAACAGTACTTCAAAGATAAATAGATTGACACAGAACAGAAATGTCAAGAGAAGTATGTAAAATTGAAACAAATGAGGATTTTATTTTTCCTCCAAAAAAATCAGAACATGAATTCATAATTGAAAACTTGATTTGAAATATAACCATGCAGAAAACCTGTGCTGTGAAACAAAGCTTCTCTGCATTAGTACCAAGGGCATGCACATTAGCAAACGTGATAACCCCTCTCCATCAAAAAAAGAATAACCATACGGCTGCTTTGGCAGCATTGTTAATTTTCTTCACTGTCTTGTCATGTAACACCCGTACCATAAATAATTTCTATAAAATTCAAAAGATCAATCAAAGAAGAAGAAGAAAAAGAAGAAGAAAAGAAATTCTTATACGCATGCAAATGACCCATAGAAATGAGCTATGTGTAAAAGAGAAGGCTAAATTATAAAAATTATAAAAGACAGGTGTTTTAGTTTACCAGAAGTGATCTTGAAACAAAACTTCTTTCTTTTTTAAGGCCGGTCTTCTAGTTCTACCAGAAGTGATCTTGAAACAAAATGCAATTTTTAAAAGACAGGTCTTCTAGTTCTACCAGAAATGATCCTGAAACAAAATGCGAAAAAAAAGGAAAAAAGTTCTTAGTTCTACCAGAAGTGATCTCGAAACAAAATGCAATTTTTAAAAGACAGGTCTTCTAATTCCAACAGAAGTGATCTTGAAACAGAATGCAATTTTTGAAAGATGTCTTCTACCAAAAGTGGCCTTTAAAGAGTGTTTCTAGGATATTATGGAGATGACAAACAACAGCAGCATCTATGTAACAAAGCATGCCCTGACTAAAACCTGTACTGTCACATCAAGAACAGGTCTACATAAACGTACACAGTAAAGGTTTACAAAGTTTAATCTCTTACTCTCTTCACAGTCAGAACATAAAGGATACATAGTTAAAGCTTACAAAGTTCAGTCTCTTACTCTCTTCACAGTCAGTTCCTTTGACGATACACTGTCAGTTTTCTGCTTGTCCCTTTTCCCTGTCAAGCTATGTCTGCTAGTTTATAATCTAGTGATAATAATCACTTTTATAGTGCTAAGTCTACCCTATTCAATAGAATGGACAAGCACAATTTATACACACGTACAACACTCACACATTCCTAACTTTGCTCTCTGATAATCCCACATTTTCTTAGGCATAATGTAAAACATAATGTACAGGAATATTTATAAAGCGCCTACACGTAACACAAGTTATGAAGCGTCTCAAATCATTAGCATACTGGTATGAAAGAGTCATACTCACAGTCATAGACTGCCATACACTATACAGCTTTTGTTAATGGGATACAGTACAACAATCTTCTCCTTTCATGGAGCTTTACAGTCAAAGAAACCATAACGCTTATTAGGGACGGGGAACCCAGGATGTCCACTTTGACTTCCTCACAGCTCCTGAGCTCTGAGCCCAGACACAGTTGACTTGCTTTACATTGACAGAAACCGTAAGGCTTGTTAGGGACGGGGAACCCAGGACGTCCACTTTGACTGCCTCACAGCTCCTGAGCTCTGAGCCCAGACACAGTTGACTTGCTTTACACTGACAGAAACCGTAAGGCTTATTAGGGACGGGGAACCCAGGACGTCCACTTGGACTTCCTCACAGCTCCTGAGCTCTGAGCCCAGACAGCTGACTGTTGCCTTACATCGACAGAAACCCAAAGGCTTACTGGGGATGGGGAGCCCAGGATGTCCAACTTGACATTCACTCAGCTCCTGAGCTCTGAGGGTCTGTAATAGTTTTATCTATTTATCTCTCTCTGTCTATCTCTCTCTCTCTAGCTCTGTCTATCTATTGCTTTTACACACACAGACTATCATCCATAGTATACTGTTGTCTGCTCTCCTGCAGGCTCACTGCGCTTTTGTCGCATTGGATTCTAAACGAGTGACTGCAGCTCTCCACAGCGAGCTTTAATATCCACAGAAATGGTGTACCTAGACTGCTGTTTGGTTGTTACATGGCTGGTGCCGCGTGGAACTGCTGCAAACTCTGCGTGGTCCGTGTACACCATACAACCATGCACCACACCACATCACTCCATTCTTTCTTTCTCACTCTTATATATATATATGCATAACTTTTCAATAAGATTTGTACCATATGGCTGTATTTACCATGCATTAGCAACGTATGTTTTGCCAGTGTAATGTTTTTTCTTTTTTTGTGTATAGAAAAAACCAAGACAAGCACAAGAAGAAGAAAAGAAAGAAAAAAAAGAAGAAAAAAAAAAAAGAAGAAAGAAAAAGAAAATAACGAGGTATAAAAATCCATACCTTAATCATACTTTATAATTACAATGACAATGCTGTACACAGATCAAATATAGGAAGTGACCACGTGCACAAAAACAGCACGAGTAGAGGAGAAAAGCAAGTTAAGAAAAACGCTTTGGCTCAACAATGTGTGCAAGTCCCAACTCCAAGGAAGCAAATGTTTAAAATTGGTTATTGATGAACCGGATCTTCCGTAACTATGAACACATTTCCGAGCATGTTGTGGGCAACAAAGCAGAGTTATTTCACGAAATGCGTACATCCTTTTAGAATCCTAAAGTAAGACTTTAAATCCACACAAAATTTTCCACATCAAGCTGCCCCTGTTTGTGGTTCCTGATAAACGAATGCTCGCAAAAATGTTCAGCATTACGGAAGACACCCAGGTTCTATCTGTGACAAGCCGAAAAAAGAGATAGATTTTTTCCTTAAAATTACCTTGGTTCTTAGCCTTTTTGGCTGAAAGAAAATCAGGTACATCAGTTGATTCTATCTACACCATTTTAACACAATCTAAACTTAAAAAGCTGACATCAGTATGAAGGAAAATGCACAGAATTAATCCTCACATATGTACACACTTTAAAAAAGACAACAGGCAGGACAAAGGGGAGGCAAAAGTAGGACAAAGGGGAGGCAGAAGTGGGACAAAGGGGAGGCAGAAGTAGGACAAAGGGGAGGCAAAAGTAGGACAAAGGGGAGGCAGAAGTAGGACAAAGGGGAGGCAAAAGTGGGACAATGGGGAGGCAAAAGTAGGACAAAGGGGAGGCAGAAGTAGGACAAAGGGGAGGCAGAAGTAGGACAAAGGGGAGGCAAAAGTGGGACAAGATAACAACAGGAGTAGGGCAAGAGAAAAGTGAGAGAAAAATAAAAAAAATGGGAAGACAAGAGAAAAACAAGAGATCAAGAGGAGAACAAGTGAAAAATAAGAGTCCTCTGGGAGGACAATAAAATAAGAACAAGATGGAGAAAAAAATCAGGACAAGAGATAAAAAAAAAGTTGGACAAGAGGAAAACAAAAGTAGAATGAGAGGAAAGCAAGAGTAGAACAAAACGAAAACAAAACCAAAGGAGGACAAGAGGAAAACAAAAGCAGAAGTAGAAAAGGAAAGAAAAGGGCAGAACAAGAAGATGGCAAAGTCGGGTGAAAAAAGAAAGAAAAGTAAAACAGAAAACAAAAAAGGCAAGAGGAAAACAAAAGTAGAAAGCAAGAGCAGAACAAAAAAGATAACAAAACCAAAAAGTAGGAGAGGAAAACAAAACGCAAGAGGAAAAGAATTCAGACAAGAGGAAAACGAAAGTAGAATAGGAAAGAAAAGAGCTGAACGAGAGGAAAGCAGAAGCAGGACGAGAGAACAACAAGAGGAAAACGAAAGAAGAAAAGATGAACGCAAGAGTTGAACAAAATGAAAACAAAATGAAAACAAGCACCCCAAAAAGTTAGACAAGAGGGAAACACAAGTGGAAAAGAGAAAAGAAGAAGGAGAAGAAAAGAGATAACATGAGATAAGATGATGATGAAAGAAAGAGATAACATGAGATAAGATGATGATGAAAGAAAGAGATAACATGAGATAAGATGATGATGAAAGAAAGAGATAACATGAGATAAGATGATGATGAAAGAAAGAGATAACATGAGATAAGATGATGATGAAAGAAAGAGATAACACAAGATAAGATGATGATGAAAGAAAGAGATAACACGAGATAAGATGATGATGAAAGAAAGAGATAAGATGATGATGAAAGAAAGAGATAACATGAGATAAGATGATGATGAAAGAAAGAGATAACACGAGATAAGATGATGATGAAAGAAAGAGATAACATGAGATAAGATGATGATGAAAGAAAAGAGATAACACGAGATAAGATGATGATGAAAGAAAGAGATAACATGAGATAAGATGATGATGAAAGAAAGAGATAACATGAGATAAGATGATGATGAAAGAAAGAGATAACACGAGATAAGATGATGATGAAAGAAAGAGATAACACGAGATAAGATGATGATGAAAGAAAGAGATAACACGAGATAAGATGATGATGAAAGAAAGAGATAACACGAGATAAGATGATGATGAAAGAAAGAGATAACATGAGATAAGATGATGATGAGAGAAAAGAGATAACATGAGATAAGATGATGATGAGAGAAAGAGATAACATGAGATAAGATGATGATGAAAGAAAAGAGATAACATGAGATAAGATGATGATGAAAGAAAAGAGATAACATGAGATAAGATGATGATGAAAGAAAGAGATAACATGAGATAAGATGATGATGAAAGAAAGAGATAACATGAGATAAGATGATGATGAAAGAAAAGAGATAACATGAGATAAGATGATGATGAAAGAAAGAGATAACATGAGATAAGATGATGATGAAAGAAAGAGATAACATGAGATAAGATGATGATGAAAGAAAGAGATAACACGAGATAAGATGATGATGAAAGAAAAGAGATAACATGAGATAAGATGATGATGAAAGAAAGAGATAACATGAGATAAGATGATGATGAAAGAAAGAGATAACATGAGATAAGATGATGATGAAAGAAAGAGATAACACGAGATAAGATGATGATGAAAGAAAGAGATAACATGAGATAAGATGATGATGAAAGAAAGAGATAACATGAGATAAGATGATGATGAAAGAAAGAGATAACACGAGATAAGATGATGATGAAAGAAAGAAATGACAAGAGCAAAACTAGAACAAGATGAAATAAAAATGATGGATAAGCAGAAAATATAAGGAGAAAACAGATACTTAGGGGGTACTTAGGGGGTACTGGTCTCACATCTAAACTCATCAGAACAGTTAAAGATGTTATGAATACACATCTCTAAATTGCAAGTGGTTTTCATACACCCATGTAAAATTCAAAGTGCATTTTTTACACCACCAAGTGAAATTTCAGAGGTTTTCACACCCATTCTAGAAACTTCTGAGGGTTTTCACACCCATTTTTGGACATTTGCGAGGGTTTTCCACATCCCTTGTAGAAATTTCCGAGGGTTTTCACACTCATTTTTTGAAATTTGAGAGGGTTTTCCACATCCCTTCTAGAAATTTCTGAGGGTTTTCCGACCCATTCTAGAAATTTCTGATGGTTTTCAGACCCATTCTAGAAATTTTGGAGGGTTAACAGGCATCCATTACTTTGCTGTCACCCTCAGCCTCAGTGATGTGCTGCTCATTCCCCTTGATTTTTACTCAGCATCGTTCACACCCTTTCAGCAGAGTTTTGTAGCATGAGTCATGATTTCAAGCTGTCATACATGACACCCCCCCTGTTTGAATGTGATAAGCAACCCTGGATTAGGTAAGAGAGGTTCACTGAATCACCAAAAAAGAGAGGTTCACTGAATCACCAAAGTGGAACAAAACAAAATCAGCTCATGCTTTCTGCCTGAGACTGACAGCGTAAAGCAGCGCACACCTTGCTTTCAATTTCACCGTTCTACACTTATCTGCTCAGCTTCCAAACAGATGGTAACAATTTCTGACCACATGCCAGTTTCTCTGAAACCTTTAACAGTTTTGAAGTGTTTGGGTTTTGCACTGCATGGTGGCAGAGAAGGCAACAGTAGATTTCAACCGACTTTACTGGCTGCGACACAGGAGGTATGCACGATGGTATAGGCCCTATCTTCAATCTGCATAGGCCCTATCTTCAATCTGCATAGGCCCTATCTTCAATCTGCATAGGCCCTATCTTCAATCTGCCACAGGAACAACCTTCAATCTGCCACAGACAATGCTACAGGAACAACCTTCAATCTGCCACAGACAAAGCTACAGGAACAACCTTCAATCTGCCACAGACAGTGCTACAGGAACAACCTTCAATCTACCACAGACAATGCTACAGGAACAACCTTCAATCTGCCACAGACAGTGCTACAGGAACAACCTTCAATCTGCCACAGACAACACTACAGGAACAACCTTCAATCTGCCACAGACAATGCTATAGAATAACCTTCAATCTGCCACAGACAATGCTACAGGAACAACCTTCAATCTGCCACAGACAATGCTACAGGAACAACCTTCAATCTGCCACACAGGCAGCTATAGACACAACCTTCAGTCTGCTGCATCTACTGCTATATCTGCTTCTTACACTGCCTTAAGCACAACACTGCTGCAGGCACTCTTTAATCTGTTGTGTCTACTGTTACAGGCACAATCTGCCATCTGCTACTGCACTGCCATTATAAGCACACTCTTTAATCTGTTGTGTCTACTGTTACAGGCACAATCTGACATCTGCTATTTACTGCTGCATACAATCTGTTGTGTCTACTGTTACAGGCACAATCTTTAAATCTGCTATTTACTGCTGCATACAATCTGTTGTGTCTACTGTTCTAGAACACAATCTTTAAATCTGCTATTTACTGCTGCATACAATCTGTTGTGTCTACTGTTACAGGCACAATCTTTAAATCTGCTATTTACTGCTGCATACAATCTGTTGTGTCTACTGTTCTAGAACACAATCTTTAAATCTGCTATTTACTGCTGCATACAATCTGTTGTGTCTACTGTTACAGGCACAATCTTTAAATCTGCTATTTACTGCTGCATACAATCTGTTGTGTCTAGTGTTACAGGCACGATCTTTAAATCTGCTATTTACTGCTGCATACAATCTGTTGTGTCTACTGTTACAGGCACAATCTTTAATCTGCTGTTTGAACTGCTGAAACTGAAAGCACAGCTTCAATCCTAAACATGCACTGTGCACAGTCATTTCAATCTGTTACAGGAATAGCCTATACCATCCCACTGCATCAATATATTCTTTAACCAGCACTCTATAAACCCCACTAACGCACTGAGTTTTGCTTTATAAAGCACTCTGACCTTTAAAGGGAACCATTGCTGTAAAAGAGGTATTGCTAGTGTGACTGTGATCATGGCTACTTTGCAGCTCTCCAAAATGAAAAGAACAAAGCAGTCTAACACACACAGACAGTCACTTGTAAAAACACAGCACCGACATTCAGCAACTTCTGCACGCAGCTCAACACGATACTGACAAGACGAAGCAAAAAACCTTCACGCAGCCGTGACGGCATGTACGTACCAGCATCCGACATGTCCTCGTCCATGTTTTTGGCCACAATGGCGTTGGTCTTGGAGGCGTCCAGTTCTATGCCGGGCATCTTCTTGTCCCGGTTGTCCTTGAGGTTGTTCTGGCTGAGATTGATGTCAATGCGGTTGCCCGTACTGAAAGGAAAGCTGAAGGTCAACAGCTGTGTCATGATTTGCTGTTCTGTGTTCAGAGGCCATAACAACGTGAAGCACTGAGTGAACAATGAGGATAAGGATGAAGACAGAAGAGGATAATAGTAGTATTTGTATAGCACAAAATCTTGTCCACAGAGACTGTTCTAAGTGCATACACACACACACACACACACACACACACACACACACACACACACACACACACACACACACACACTGGCATTCTGACTATACAAAGCTAAATTTACACAACTTAAAACGGGCAGCAAACAGAGACCTGAGACGGATGAACACAGTGGCACAGAACAGAAAACATGGCAGGTCTATAGTTTGGGAAAAAGAAATGTTTTTAGGTTACATCTGAATGAGGATGGCGATGAAAAACAGATGAACACACAGACATTGATGGGAAACTGATCAAGAGGATGCTGGAAGAAACTGCTGAGCCAGAGACACGTGATCTGACATCAATTCAACTTTTAAGCGGGCAAGCTCTCAAAACAACAGACGTTCAATGAAAGTACTTTGGCTTATATACATACAAAGAAATGAAGAATTAAAAAATATTTTTAAAAATTCAAAAAACAACAATCATACAATTAAGTTTGAATTAACAAAGATGTTTTCACTCATTTTCCTTTTTTGACAAAACCATTTTTAACAGCATTAATTATTAAAAAAGAGAAAAGAAAAAAGAGGAACTCAATCCTGAAAGCTATAGTAATTTCCTTCACAATATCAAACAGGTTGTAACTCCCATGTGCTTTTTTCTTCTTCATTTGTATAAAGTCATATAAATATGCTTTATTAAATTATTATTTTTTTAAAGCAATGGAGCTGGACAGAAGTTTGAAAATGCAATGCACTGATAAATGGGTCACATGGATCATAAACCTATCACATGACAACCCCACTCACCCCACCTGCACAATAAAGAGATATTCAAATTTCCTGTTTAAAGTCAAATAATGTGCCCTATCTAAAAAAAAATATACAAAATGGATCTAGAGAGACAGAGAGAGAAAAAAAGGATCTAGACAGAAAAAACTAAACGGATCTAGACAGAATTTTGAGAATGCAATGAAACCCATGGGATTTAAGCCTATGGCATGACACCCCCATACACTGAAAACAGTTAAGTACTCACTGTCCCCCATACACTAAGAACAGACAAGTACTCACTAGTTGAAGTTTCCTGTCTTGATGTCCTCGTTATTTTGTGGGGAAGGGGGGCAAATGTTGACCTGGGGTGGTCCCCCTTTGCCAGGGGCAGCAAGTGCAAACTGGTCGGCCATTTCCTGTTCCAGTTCTTGTTGCCGCTGGAAAAGAGAGTTAAAGGGTCAACAGGAATTGCACACACTCAGCTGACTTGCATTCAAAGCTTGGAAGAGGAATGTCGCTGCAGATAACACATTTTGCAGGCCTTAAACACAACCTGTTCTCCAGTTTCGTTTCATCTTCAACGCAGATGTTTCTGATATGTTAAACACAGGATGCATCCTATGACAAACAGTCAGAGGACTAATGTGAAGATCTCTGGGATCACTGAAAAATCCCACTTCAATGGAAGAATTTTCCAAAGCAGGTCTTACCTCCTGACATTCTTTGATTTGTGAACCGGGGAAAAATGGAAACTCCCAGTCACTCATTTTGCTTAGTCCATTCTAAAAAATGAACCTATTCTTGGCATAGGTGATTCTAGTCCGCATGGAGCAATGCAAACATGCTGTATTGTAAGAAAACGCTGCAAACGTTTTCCTTTTTTTGGAACTCTTCAGTGACATTAAGCATATGGAGCAATGCGAACATGCTGTGTTGTACAAAAATACTGCAAACCTTTTCCTTTTTCTTTTCTTTTTATCTCTCCAGTGACATTCAGCATATGGAGCAATGCGATCAGGCTGTGTTGTAAGAAAATACTGCAAACTTTTTGTCTTTTTTTAACCTTCCAGTGACATTAACTCAAGGGTCACAGTGACATTAACTTAAGGGTCACAGTGGCATTAACTTAAGGGTCACAGTGACATTAACTTAAGGGTCAGTCACTGGTAAAACCTGTACACTGGTCTGGACCACAATGAAAAGCGACTGGTGGGATTTTTGTGGAAAGTGCTCCTGGGGCTGTACAGCCTCGTTAACTCAAGCAGAGCTGTAACAGAACAATACAATTCATGCTGCTACAATTCATCAGGACTGTCTGATCGCCACTGATTCAACACCCACTGTCCAATAGCTACTGAAATGAGCTAAAAAACCTAACCAAAACAGATTTTCTCACACACATACACAAGCAGTGAAGCACATACAAGCTTGTGTGCACACACACGCCCTCCCCTTGCCCCCCCCCCCCCCCCCCCCCCAACAAAAATACACACAAAATAAAAACTGCCATATGATATACAGCAGCCATATAATGTACACATATTTACAGTCAAGCATCCTCTCCTTGGCCAAGGGAGACAACAGTGTTCCCACAAGGAGACAAGTCTTTTCAGGCACTAGCTTTAATCAGTTTTCTGAACAGTTAAGAAAACTATGGTCTCTCATAATCAGATGTGCTGCTCACAGCTGGCATTACTGCGTGCATGATATCTGGGATACACAGTACAACTAAAAGTGAAGGCATGCATGACAATAACATGAAAGATCTACTCAGGGACTATGTTTCATCAAAGATCTACTCAGGGACTATGTTTCATCAAAGATCTACTCAGGGACTATGTTTTATCAAAGATTACTCAGGGACTATGTTTCAAAGATCCACCCAGGGACTATATGTTTCATCAAAGATCCACTCAGGGACCATGTTTCATCAGAGATCTACTCAGGGACTATGTTTCATCAGAGATCTACTCAGGGACTATGTTTCATCAGAGATCCACTCAGGGACTATGTTTCATCAAAGATCCACTCAGGGACTCTGTTTCATCAGAGATCCACTCAGGGACTATGTTTCATCAAAGATCCACTCTGGGACTATGTTTCATCAGAGATCTACTCAGGGACTATGTTTCATCAAGGATCCACTCAGGGCCTACGTTTCATCGAAGATCCACTCAGGGACTATGTTTCATCGAATATCCACTCAGGGACTATGTTTCATCAGAGTGTTCTTAATGGCCAAGACCACAGATGGTCTCTCATAATTGGAGTTGTTGCTCACAGCTGGTGTTACTGTGTGCATGCTATTGGGGTACACAGCATAAATAAAAAGTGAAGGCATGCATGACAATGACAGGAAAGATCTACTTGATCACACAGTATTGATTCTATGATAGGGAAGATTGACCTGATCAGAAAGTTAAAAGAAGAAGAAGAAAAGTACTGATTCTATGATAGGGAAGATTGACCTGATCAGAAAGTTAAAAGAAGGAGAATAAAAGTACTGATTCTATGATAGGGAAGACTGACTTGATCAGAAAGTACTGATTCTGTGATAGGGAAGATTGACTTGATCAGAAAGTTAAAAGAAGAAGAAGAAGAAAAGTACTGATTCTATGATACTTTTGATAGGGAAGATTGACTTGATCAGAAAGTACTGATTCTATGATAGGGAAGATTGACTTGATCAGAAAGTACTGATTCTATGATAGGGAAGACTGACTTGATCAGAAAGTACTGTACTGATTCTATGATAGGGAAGACTGACTTGATCAGAAAGTACTGATTCTATGATAGGGAAGACTGACTTGATCAGAAAGTACTGATTCTATGATAGGGAAGACTGACTTGATCAGAAAGTACTGATTCTATGATAGGGAAGACTGACTTGATAAGAAGGTATTCAGTATTGTGTCTACTGATTTAGTGTATTGGACATGGTGTGATAGTGGTAGTAATAGACATATTTTGCCCAAAGCAGCTGGATCCTAGTGGAAAACCACCAAAATTAGTGAATCAATCAACACTGCAGCACAGTAGATGGTTGTAACTGAAAACAATGTTAAAATCATTTCCAGGAATCTCTAAGCAGCAACAAAACATGCCTTAAATTTTCATTTGATCTGTGTTGTGTATGAAACCATCTATCTGAATTCTGATACTGAAAGAGGATGGGGAAGACAGGAGGGGGGGGGACAAAAAAGCTGAGTATTATGTCATCAACTAAAGCAAAACAGTGCAAAATGATGATTATACTGAATACTTGAAAAGGTGCAAAACTATCATAGGATCAGAGAAGGCTTTTAAAAACAGATACAATAAAAAAAAAAAAAAAAAAGGAAAAAGGGAGTAGTTGAAAAACCACCAATGGTAGCAGTAATGGTACAGTTCCGGCAAAAAGACTTCATTAAATATTATGAGTCAAAGCATCCCAGTGTCTGTTAGTTTTTTTGCTTTGTTTTTCCCTGCCTAATTAAGCTTTTTCTTGTTAGTATCAGTGTGGATAATTTGATATATTTCTAGATTATCAAAGGATTATAATATGAAATATATTTTGCTCAGTTTCTTGGGATCAGAAAATCATACAGGTCTGGACATCTGAGTTGGATTTCCTTTGCCAGAAAACAATGCGTTCACGACCTTCCGCAAAACTCTTCGATTCTGGAAATGAAGTCAGCAATAACTGGGGTCAACAACAGCAACAACATCAACAGCAAAAAAAAGAAAAAGAAAAAAAAAAAAAAAAACCTGGAGAGGTCTAGTCCCTTCCCCTTCATAAAGAACCTACAGGTTACATCCATTTTCCAAAGCAGATGTTAGAATGACAGAAACACTGTTCAAAGCTTAGATCTACACGACTGCATCTGCAGCTATTTGGAAAGCCAATGCATAATTCAAACTTGAAAATTAAACTCAGCAAAACAAAATGAAGACAGAGCTGCTCAATATGACAAACATATGACTCCATAACTACATGAATGCATTTGAAATTAAAAGAAAAAAAGCAACACCAACCATACATAATGTAACTCTCTCTCACACACACAGTCACCTCTCTCTCCACACAAACACATGCATGCACACACACACACACACACACACACACACACACACACACACACACACACACACACACACACAAACAAAAACGCATATGCATTACAGCACACAAACGTACACACACAAACACATGCACAGACAAACACATGAGAAGGCAGAGACTAAGACGAGTACCGCTTCTTCTTCTTGTTGCTCCTCCTCAGCGGCAGTGAGTTCCTGAGCGTTGGCCAGGTTGTCCACAGCGATGGCCAAGAATACATTCAGCAGCGTGTCTGAAGCAAGGGTCAAGGATCACACACCTAGCCTACAACACACATTCAACCATTCTCGCGTGGAGCAGATTCCGCAATCACACGCCTAGCCTAGAACACACATTCAACCATTCTCGCATGGAGCAGATTCCACAATCACATGCCTAGCCTAGAACACACATTCAACCATTCTCGCATGGAGCAGATTCCACAATCACACGCCTAGCCTAGAACACACATTCAACCATTCTTGTGAGGAGCAGATTCCACAATCACACGCCTAGCCTAGAACACACATTCAACCATTCTTGTGAGGAGCAGATTCCACAATCACACGCCTAGCCTAGAACACACATTCAACCATTCTTGTGAGGAGCAGATTCCACAATCACACGCCTAGCCTAGAACACACATTCAACCATTCTTGTGAGGAGCAGATTCCACAATCACACGCCTAGTCTAGAACACACATTCAACCATTCTTGCGTGGAGCAGATTCCACAATCACACGCCTAGCCTAGAACACACATTCAACCATTCTCGCCTGGAGCAGATTCCACAATCACACGCCTAGCCTAGAACACACATTCAACCATTCTCGCATGGAGCAGATTCCACAATCACACGCCTAGTCTAGAATGCAGATCGAAGCATTCTTGCGTGCAGCAGATTCCACAATCACACGCCTAGCCTAGAACACACATTCAACCATTCTCGCATGGAGCAGATTCCACAATCACACGCCTAGCCTAGAACACACATTCAACCATTCTTGCGTGGAGCAGATTCCACAATCACACACCTAGTCTAGAACACACATTCAACCATTCTTGCGTGGAGCAGATTCCACAATCACACAAACAGCCTAGAATGCAGACCGAAGCATTCTTGCATGGAGCAGATTCCACAATTACACAAACAGCCTAGAATGCAGACCGAAGCATTCTTGCGTGGAGCAGATTCCACAATCACACAAACAGCCTAGAATGCAGACCGAAGCATTCTTGCATGGAGCAGATTCCACAAACAGAAATGACTCGGTATTGATTTCAAGATCATATGAGGTCAAAACAGACCTACAGGTAAACTTTAAACTCTCCACTCCGATTATCATCAATTTCTTTCAGTGTTGACCAGTGCACAATGCTTAAATTGCCTTCCAACAATTGGTAGTGCTGAGACTGATCCGTTGGATGCCATTTCTGACGCATCAGCGTGTAGGAACTCGTGCTGGCGGGCTGCCTGGGAAAGGATACAGTTTCCAAAGAGCACCAGAATAATGAAGTAGGTGCAGAAGAACATGCCACCGTTGTGAATACCACCATGGGAGCGAATGCCTGCGTACATTACTTCGTTCCAGTCCTCTCCTGTCAGAATCTGCAACAGGCCGTCGTGCCAAGTTACGTTATGGGAGCAGCTCAAAACATGCAATTAGTTGGTGAAAAATGACAGGTGATAGCAGACGTTTCAATGCAGTATGAGGACTATTAGCAGTAGTAACTTGGTTTTCTATGCCCATGCAACCATTTCACTACAGAAGCAGCCCAAAAGAATGGTGAGTGAACAACAGGTGCAAATGCAGAGTTAGGCGCGAGAGCTGCCCCGAACCTGAAATGAATCTGTGAATATGACAACAGGGGGACTGCAGACGTTTTAGGACAGAAGTGGCTGAAAAGAACGGTATGTACTCTGCATGTGAGATAATGGTGATAGCCAACACACACTTTTGGGTAATGTACCCACATTTAGCATCATCAGTTATACATGGGCATAACACAGAATAAATGTTTATGAAACTGAGTCTGTTTATGTTCACACGCACACACACACACACACATGTGCATGCACACACAGGCAGAGAAAGAAGTGATCAGACTTCTTTCCGATCTTGCAGAGAAAGAAGTGATCAGACTTCTTTCCGATTTTTAAGACATTGCTACTCATTCCTACCCAACTTAGCATGCAATCAGAAATATGAAGAAGCAGTCTTTGCCTTATTAGGAATACTATTCATAGTGGACATTACCTGAAACACTGTGAGCAGGGCAATGGGGAATGTGTCGAAGTGGCTTGACGGTCGCCCCTCCTCAAAGTTCATCCTGCACAGCATGACGCAAACGTTACTCACACGTTTCTTTCACAAGCCACAGGAGAATCAAACAAAACAGAACCTCTACACACTCATGAAGACAGTGTTAGCCAGTTACTTACCTAGTTGTTTAGTAATTATATTTTAACGTCCTGTTAACCATAAAGGGTCATATCAAATGGGGGCGGGGTGGGGGGGGGGGGGGGGGGCGGAGTAAAATAGCAAGAGACTCACAGAGAGAGAGAGAGAGAGAGAGAGAGAGAGAGAGAGAGAGAGAGACAGAGAGAGACAGAGAGAGACAGAGAGAGACAGAGACACAGAAAGAGAGAGACAGAGAGAAAGAGAGAGAAAGACAGAAAGACAGAGACAGAGAGAGAGACACAGACAGACAGAGACAGAACTTGAACAAAGGACAAAACACAAATCAAGTTAAAACTTAAGTATTTTTATACTCCACATTCATCACAGATAATTTATGCTGATGCTGATGAGTGTCTATCCACTCAGTCTATTTAAAGGAGACACAGAGGCCCTACTGATAGGAAAGGATTTTTTAATTTTTTAAACACGCACAAAAAGAAGACACACAGCGCTTTTTTCACACTTTCTGTTCCCACTTGCTAAAAAGGAACATTTTAAACTAATGAAAGCATTGCAAAAACATGACAGTGGGTGCTGTTGTTTTGCGCTGAGCAGTCTGTATCGTTGACACCTTGAACATGGCCATCAAAGTAGCCTAAGTATCAAACACTTCAGGAGCTGACCTTTCTTAGCTTTTCATTAGTAAACAGTGAACCCACATGGCTGTGACCCCAGGAATAAAAAAAGAAAGAAAAAAGATGAGGTTCTTCTTTCATATAAATAGTGACAGAACCACCAAATGAAGCCTACAGATGGACAAATTTGCACATTTTCTAGTTTCAGCCCAGCTATGTGTTCGCTTAAGGTCCCCTTTAAGCATACGGGGGTTGGGTGGAGGAGGAGGGGGGGGGGGGGCTGTCTCACTTAAGACACAGCTTCAGAGAAACCTGAGGGCAAGTCAGCTACAACAGAGCAGTGCTGTGTTCGGAAATATGGTGCCTTCTCCCCATGCTCCCAAAAGACTAGCAAGACCCAGTTTCCACACGAACACCATTTATGCAACATGTACATGGCGTGCGGGGATACTCACTCTCCTCCAAAGAGCTGCATGCCAAGCAGGGCGAAGATGAGGATGAAGAGGAAGAGAAGGAACAGGAGACTGAGGATGGAACGCATACTGCTCAACAACGAGATGACAAGGTTCCGCAAGTTGGCCCAGTATCTGTAAAAGACAATGATCAGGTAAAACTATGAGAACAGAGCGGCCCAGCATCTGTAAAAGACAATGGTCACGTAAAACTATG
This sequence comes from Alviniconcha strummeri, assembly GCA_963584105.1. Lineage (NCBI taxonomy): Eukaryota > Metazoa > Mollusca > Gastropoda > Provannidae > Alviniconcha > Alviniconcha strummeri. Next base: position 21,079,252 of record OY757551.1, read on the forward strand.
AGAACAGAGCGGCCCAGCATCTGTAAAAGACAATGATCACGTAAAACTACAAGAACAGATCGGCCCAGTACCTGTAAAAGACAATGATCAGGTAAAACTACAAGAACAGATCGGCCCAGTATCTGTAAAAGACAATGATCACGTAAAACTACAAGAACAGATTGGCCCAGTATCTGCAAAAGACAATGATCACGTAAAACTACAAGAACAGATCGGCCCAGTACCTGAAACCGACAAGAGAGTCAGTGAAAGACCTAAAACTTCACTTTTTTATTTTTAAAATATCCTGTAACCTTGAAACTGGGAGATCATGGTCGTCAAAACTGTAAAGTTCAATACAAGTTTATCAGTATGCAGTTTCAAAAAGTCACTAAAACAATTGCCAATAAAGTTGTTCTTGTTATCAGTGGGGTTTTTTTGTGGGTTTTTTTTTGGCCAAACCCACCTGTAACACATGACACAGTTGTGGAAAAGCATTCTGTTCACAATCTTACTCACACAGTATGTCTACACTTACTTTACTGAGAAAATAACTGTCACTTTCATTTTGAACTGTTTGGCACCTCTGTGATCTTCAAAGTAGGTCAACATCACCAAAAGTGATACGAAGCTTAAATAACTTATTGAGGATTTAGTTATTATGCAGTGTTTCAACCAAAGATATTTCCTCAGCAGCCTCCAAGGAAAAATTCAGCTTGGTCACAGCCAGCTGCATGCTGGAAATGTACCAGTGATCTGTTTTAAATAATGCCAAAGCCAAGAAAATCATTATCAGCTGGATCTTGTCTGCATGCACGTAACATTATAAAAAGCAGACAGTTTGCACTCAATCGGGTCAGACCATGATGAACGAAACAAATTTAAGTCTGACCATTCCAGCATTGCTGTGACCTTGAAACAGGGTGACCTTGAAACTATGCACACATAGTAAGATGCCAGAAATCAGCCAATCCCAAACTCAGTTACAGAGAAGAAGAAGACAAAAAAAAACTGAACAAGGGAAATCCGTACCTGGTGACTTTGAATATCCTGAGAAGTCTGAGCGCACGCAGCACGCTGATACCAAAGGAGGAGCCTGGCTTGAATGTGGCCCAGATGACCTCCACTATGCTTCCTACTATCACCTGAAAGAGGTTGCAAAGGACGTCATCATCTGAACAAATGGGAAGGGACAGAGGGACGGAGGGAGGGAGAGAGAAAGAGAGTGTGAAGGGAGGGAGGGAGAGAGAAAGAGAGAGAAAGAGAGACAGACAGACAGAGAACTCGAACTCAAAAACTTTATTTTACAAGGATTGTAGTTTAGGTTCAGTCAAAAACCTGTCTAACAAATAGTCCTTGCTAAGCTACTGATGAGTAGATATCAGAGATGAGAAGAGAGAGAGAAGAGAGACAGAGAGAGACAGAGAAATGAGTATGTGTGTTGTGTATGTGTATGGCATGTGTGTGTGTGTAAGGAAAAAGGGTATTCCTCTGCAAAGAGTACACATGAATGTAACAGAAACAGGCAATGGAGAAATGAGATGTATTTCCCTTTCTTTAAGTAATCAAGTTTTCAAGAAAAAATCCAAAAAAACATCGACATTTGTTCCTTCTGGTTTAAAAAAATTGATAATTTATATAAAACGCATATAGGTCATGCTTTGTTTCCAAATAAAGAACTTGGAGAAAAAAACGGCAACCCTTAATCTACCTCCTTAATCCTAATCTACCTCCTTAATCCTAATCTACCTCCTTAATCCTAATCTACATCCTGAATCCTAATCTACCTCCTGAATCCTAATCTACCTCCTTAATCCTAATCTTCCCCAAGTCACTCTGAGCTAGGTAGTCTAGTGCACTTGTTATTGTGAGGTCATTAGTTTTCTCTCCCTTTTTGGTTACAAAACAAGCAAATTGTCTGAACTTACAAAGCAGTCAAAAATGTTGAAGGAAGATTGGAAGTACGTGCGGACACCCAGCCCGTACATTTTGATCAGCATCTCAAAGATGAAAAGGCCCAGGAATACAAATTCACTGATGTCTGAAAGTATCGAGCAAACACAAAAATATCATCAAAATATGTTTCTGAAAGAAAAAAATCGTCAAGCAAGCAAGGAAAAAAATAAGCACACAAATAAGCAGCTGGAAAAACAAACTTCCAAATAATATATCCCCCACCTTCCCTCCCTCCCATCCCCTGCTGAAACAAAGTGAGTTTTGATGGATATTAGTTATTACCCAGAATCCCTTCTCTCTCCACTACCCATCTTACCCTCTCCATAACATTCAAAATTGAGTAGGATTTTTTCAAATTGTCACTACTCTGTTATTTCCACACAGTGATTTGTTGGCACTGATAACAACATGAACAATTCTGATTGCACATTTCCACCACAGTGACTTTCACCTTCATAATCTTGGTTTCTCATCATGTACACATTCACAAACCTAAGGCACTCTTGCATGGAACACACACATGTGTGCGAGTGCACACACACACACATACACACACACACACACACACACACACACACACACACTGAGAAAAACTTACAGTAACATGCACACAGAGAAAGCATGTTACTGGATGGGTATAACTAGTGATCATGATAGACATTTTTCAAACCAGTATAGCTATATGGCACTGAAAGTGGTTTACAGAAACCAGTCAATCACTGTAACTGGTCAGATACACTAGCTGTTCCCTTCCCCATTTAGAATGAACACACACACCATGTGTACTCTCTCTATGCTACGATTTGAAAAAAAACTAAAAAAAACATTGAGGTGTGTGTGTGTGTGTGTGTGTGGAGGGGAAGGGGGAAGTTGATTGGGAACTGCTAAAGCAAAATTACAGCTGGTACGTCTCACCAACTGCTGATTTTGTTTCCTGTATATATGCTGACCGGTCTTAACGGTAAACTACTGGAAATTAGCAGAAATCAACGCACACCCTGAAGCACATCAACTCACACAAAAAGAGTGTGTGCCACTCTGGCTGGTTGTAGTGCTCAGAGGCAACGGAGGCGGTGTTGAGGAAAACAAGGACTATGACGATCCAGTAAAATGCCTGGCTCTTCACCAGATGCCGCACTTGAAACCTGCAGCAGAAACAAACACATGAACCATCATCTTTACAGTGCATTTCGTTCAGCTCACCACTGGAAACCTGCAGCAGAAACAAACACATGAACCATCATCTTTACAGTGCAGTTCGTTCAGCTCACCACTGGAAACCTGCAGCAGAAACAAACACATGAACCATCATCTTTACAGTGCAGTTCGTCCTGTTCACCAATGGAAACCTGCAGCAGAAACAAACACATGAACCATCATCTTTACAGTGCAGTTTGTCCAGCTCACCATTGGAAACCTGCATCAGAAACAAACACATGAATTGCTTGAGGGATCAAGGGACACAACCCCTGCAGGGTCAGGGGAGAACAAGCTGACAAACTTGGAGAACGTTGAATTTAAATCTTTTTCTTCATATTCAACTGACATGACTAGAACCATTCCCTGGTGCTTTTCAAAGAAAAAACAACAACAAAAACAAGCAGCATAACACATGATAGCTCACAGCAATCCTTAAAAGTGATATAAACTGACTACAGAGATGCTCAAAAGAACGAACATGTTGGCCATCAAAACCTGGATCTTTTCACCTGGACTCTCTCAAAACTGGAATTTCTAGAAATTCTGGGGAACAATTCTATGTCATTTTGTTAAGTTCAGGATGGAGGACAGCCCAGTGCGTTTACTGACCTCCAGTGTTTCTCTGCTTTCCAAAATGCTGCACAGCGACCCGTGGCCTTCCTGTTTCTGAGGCTCTTGTTCAGCGGACCACCTGCGACAGATATCACAGAATGGCATTCATTCCCTGAATAAATAGCAACGACAGCAAGTTAGCATTTGGATTTTAACGTCCTATCAACCGCACTGTCACCTCACGACAATTACACCTGTTATAAGCAAACACACATTTCAATACTCGTCTCACCCTTTTTAGAGTGAATCCACAAAACCAGTCCTAAAGCAAATGGAAAACAAAACAAACATACGCAAACAAACACACATTTTGGAAGAGTCAGTCCCTCAATAATAACCCCTGTTAAAACAGGATATAAGGCTAGGACATGCTGGTATTGTCAACCATTCCACCTAATTTATCGATATCAGATGAAAGATTTTTTTGATTTTTTTAAAATCAACTGCACAAATGCATAATGGCAAATACCAGTGCCATACGGCAGCAAGCTGCACATACCACCTACCAACTGTCATCTCCTAGCTGCTCAACAAGAGACATACGAAAAAGCCTGACTCTTCACAAAAAATGTTGTAGAATTTTCTGGGAAAAAAGTTGGGAGAACGGACCATTAGCAGAAAGATGACCAGACAGAAAGAGCAAGAGGACTAGGCAGAAAAAACAAGAGAGGAGATGGGAAAGGGGAACCAAATGACAGCCCTGAGATTCTGGACTTGGGGACAGAAAAACAAGAGAGGAGATAGGAAAGGGGAACCAAATGACAGCACTGAGATTCCGGACTTGGGGACAGAAAAAAAAACAAGAGAGGAGATAGGAAAGGGGAACCAAATGACAGCACTGAGATTCCGGACTTGGGGACAGAAAAACAAGAGAGGAGATAGGAAAGGGGACTCAAATGACAGCCCTGAGATTGCGGACTTGGGGTAAAACAACAGATTTCTCTGGCCCCACTTCTGGGCCAACGAGAGCAAGGAACAAAAGCTGTGTCACAAGTGTTACTACTGTTACAAAAATCAAGCTGGTGGAATGAGTTAATTGGTTAGAGTTTGGACTTTATCAACCTATCAACCATACAGGGCTATTTCAGGATGAATGCACCAGCAGAGTTTCCTCACCTGGCGTCATTTCAGCCAGCAGGTCGTCGTCATTCTGCTCTGTGTCGTTGTCTGGGTTCTCTCCCCTTAGCTGCTTCATCTTTCTTGCTGCCGCCATTCGCCGCGCTGAAATCCCAAAGAAAACACCGTAAGCAAAACTGTTCAGTGACCATGGTAACAAAACTGTTCAGTGATCATGTTAGTGAACAAAACTGTTCAGTGATCGCGTTAGTAAACAAAACTGTTCAGTGATCATGTTAGTAAACAAAACTGTTCAGTGTTCACATTAACAAAACTGTTTAGTGATCATGTTAGTAAACAACTGTTTGGTGTTCATGTTAACAAAACTGTTCAGCGATCACATTAGTAAACAAAACTGTTTGGTGATCACGTTAGTAAACAAAACTGTTCAGTGTTCATGTTAACAAAACTGTTCAGTGACCATGTTAGTAAGCAAAACTGTTCGGTGACCATGTTAGTAAACAAAACTGTTCAGTGTTCACGTTAACAAAACTGTTCAATGATTGTGTTAGTAAACGAAGCTGGTCAGTGATCACGTTAGTAAAGAAAACTGTTCAGTGTTCATGTTAACAAAACTGTTCAGTGATCACGTTAGTAAACAAAACTGTTCAGTGATCACGTTAGTAAACAAAAGACTTCAGGGATCACATTAGTTCGTACTGTAATTTTTAGACTACAGTTGAATTTTCTCTCTCTCAATTTTTAAAGAGGTAGTCCCTTCCAGACTGGCCTTGTTTAAAAATGACAACAACAACAAATAAAAAACAAAATAAAAGGGGTCATGGGGTGGGGTTTGTTTTTTCGGCCAAAGGTTGTCTGCATTTTACAGAAATCCATCAAATACTAGAAACAAGATCCAAACACATAAAAGATTCAAAATAACACTATTTACTAGGACAAAACACAACCTGTGAATTTGGGGGGTAATTCCCTTTATCAAGCTACAAAACAACTTAAACAGCAATTAAACAGTGAAAAATGAGATGGAGAGTGAATCTAAACAATGAAATATATTGGCTCTCCATCTCATTTTTCATCGTTCTTCACTGTTTAATTGCTGTCATGTTGTAGCCTGATAAATGGGATTAAAAAATAAATAAAAAAATTGCATGTTGTGTTTTGTCCTAATAACTAGCATTATTCTGACCCTTTTATGTGTTTGGATCTTGTTTTAGAACTCTAGCAGTCATTCTTGTTTCAGATTTGTTACTGAAAAGAAGGGCAAAGCCCAATATCTCACCTTCAATGATTTTCAGCTTCTCTTCATCTGTTGTGCGCTCTTCACTCAATATCACCTCTTCTGAAAAATGAGAAAGAAACCAGGTAACAAATTGATCAGTTAGTCAGCCAGTTAACACACTTACCAGTCCTTCATTCCATCAGTAAATGAACCAATCCTTCATTCCATCAGTCAGCTAAACTATGGATTAGGCAACCAGTCAGCAAACACATCACTATTATTATTAATCAGTCATTTATGCCATTAGTAAGTCCATCAATCATACATTCAATCAATCTGTGAATGTATAAATTAGTCAGCCCATCGTTCATTCCATTAAAAAATGTATACCAGTCACCATTCTATCAGTCAGCAAATATACCAATCAATTGTATCCATTAATCATTCACTGAATAGACGACCTTTGGAAATCCCAGGGACTGCACTCGGTAAATGCCTACAGGCATGGCCTGTACATGATTGCGGGTGTAGCGTGGGTGTAGCGCAGAGTAGGCACGCTTTTGTTGGGGGTACAGTGAGCACATGGAGAAGATGACGGATACCCGTAAACAAAAGGCAGAAAAGGCGTCAGAAATGCCAATCAAGCGCTCATTGTTCATGGGGAGCATGCAGATCGGATAGTAGGTTCCCCCAGCTGGTAGTCTAGCATAAACTGTAACAGGTTCATGCCTGAAGATAGAAAACTGTCGCAGATCAGCTCTTCTCAGATGCCGCCTCCATTCAGGGAACTTCACTCTCCCAGAGTAAGAAAACACTGTCAAATTCTCTTTGCCTGTTATTTCCGGAAACCGTCTATTCGTCAGCAAATACATCAGCTGATCATATGATTCAGTCCGTCAACCAACTGATCATTCAGTCACCAACCAACCTGTCAATCGGTCAGTAAATCTATTAATTGATTAATCATTCAGTCAGCAAATCTATCATCTTAATCCTTTTCTTATGTGCTTTCAGTAGCTCTCCCACTCCCTCCCCCCCCCCCCCCCTTTTTTTTTTCCACTCTGAATTATTAGACTTACTGGCCCTAAGGTTACTGATATTGCCATATTATTGGCATCTTATTATTGTCTCTAGCCAGAGAAGTTTGGGCTAAAGCAAAGTGTTTGTTGTGTTAACAGTCCTGTGTCAAGATTACTTGTGTTTCAGCTACAATAATCTTCGTGACATGTCAAACTGTCACTGAAATTCCCCAAAGTTGAAGTGCAGCTATGGGAATAGCAGGTAGCACTGCGCTTGTATACATGTATGCAAGTATGTACAGGCGTGGGGAAATGGCTGCACACACTACCTTCTCACCCGAACCTCAGGGTTTTGGATCAGGAACACTATCAAGCAACATTACACTGACACTGTCACGGACACCACAGAGGCACTGTACCTGCTTTGCATATCCACTCCAAGTAGCCATTCAACTCTCGTTCTATCTGTTGCTGCCTTCGTAGTTTGAAGAATGCTCTACGATTTTCTACTCTTTCTCTCTCTTTGGCAAATTCTCTGTTGATGAACAAAGATGCATGGAATAAAGTTTCAATTGCAGGGACAAAAACAACAACAACAATAAAAACAAATGAGGTACCAGTAGAACTACAAGCAAATCATACGAGAAACAAAATCATTTAGGGTACCAGTTGAATTACAAGCAAATGATACATGAAACAAAATCATTTAGTCTGTCATGTGATGATTTTATGCAATTCTGGGAGTGCTTCCTCTTTCCAAACTGCCCACAAAACAAACCTGTTACACACACACACACGCAAACAAATTTTAAAAAATGAGGTACCAGTACTTGCAAATTACTCAAGATACAAAATTGTTTAGTCTGTCCTGTGATGATTTTAAGCAATTCTGTGTTTGCTTCCTCTTTCCAAACTGCCCTCAGAACGAACCTGTTAAAACATTTTAAATCCTCTCTTGATTTTCATAACTGATGTCTCATGATCTATTCCCATGGCATTTTCAAGTGTGTGTGTGTGTGTGTGTGTGTGTGTGTGTGTGTGTGTGTGTGTGTGTGTGTGTGTGTGCTTGCACATGAATGCATACATGCATGTCATACATATGTATGTGCATGCGTCTGCGTGCATACATCTGTATGTGTCTGCATGATTGCACGCACATATGCACGTTACGTGCGTGTTTGTGCTTTTTTTGGTGTCATTATAAAACCCTCTGAGCTCTCCGAATTAATGAGGGGCTCAGAATAAGACCTCTTTGCCGCCATCATTTGCTCATTAACCGTGGACAGTTCAATAGCTCTTGTGACATCAACTCAGCTCATTAGCAGCACACACCGTTCTGTTGCGACAAAGCTATAAAACCTGTCAGCTCATGCAGGTGCTTATTTCTTCACATCTGCTAAGCTCAGAGTGTATATATATATATATGGGCAGCCTCTACACTCAAATGTCACAGAGCAGGCTCTAAAAAGGCTCCATCCATCAACTATCCATAAAAAATTAAAAATTAATTAAAAGGAGTACCTGTTCAAGCAAATTACACAAGAAACAAAATCTTTTAACTGGTCATGTGGCAATTTTAAGCAATTCTGCGAGTGCTTCCTCCTTCCAAAACTGCCCTTAAAACAAACAGCAGCCTCTACGCTGAAATGCCAGAGAGCAGGTTCCAATCTAAAAAACCTCTATCCAAGAGCCGTGTCTGAAACTCTTCAAAGGACTGACTCACTGAGATTGGTTCCTGCAATCAAATGATGACTTGCAACAAATGCAAGCCCACAGTACAATGAGTAAGAAACCAGCAGTCACTTCACTGGACAGAGCAATTCAGTAATTATTGGCTACATCACTTTAAGCTGTTTAATTTAAACGGGAACTGTGCTGAAAAAGTGGTGAATATGGTCTGAAAAAGTGGTAAATATTTTTCATTTTCTACTTCGTTTGGTTGTTTTAATGAAACATTAATACTTAAGTTATACAAAAGAAGTGCTTTTCGTTTCAAATCTGAGCCGCTCAAGGCATAGCCATTTTTGAATTGTTGCTCTTTACCAATAAAGAGCAGAAAAAGTTATGGCACTTTTGCCAAACACCCAGGCCTTGTTTATGACATCGCCGATACCAGCCCCTGCCGGACACAAAATTGTTGCACTTGTGGTTGCGTTTTCACAACTTTCACATCTGATTTGTCACAAACAGGATAAAAATTCAAGTAAAAATCTCCTACATGTACTGTGGTTTTGCAACTTTCACATCTGCTTTGTCAGGAACAGGATGAAAATCAAGCGAAAAACTCCTATGCGTATATTTTCTTTGCAACATTCACACCCAGTTTGTCACAAACAAGATATAAAAAAATATAAAAAATCAAGTGAAAAACTCCTCCTTATATAAAATGAGTGTATCTTTTATGCAACATTCACATCCAATTTGTCATGAACAGGATACAAATCAAGTGAAAGAAATCCTATGTATATTGTGTTTTCACAACTGTCACATCTGGCTTATAAAAAGGCTAAAAATCAAGCGAAAAACTGCTCTGCATTTATTTTTCTATAGTTTTATTTCATTTCTATTGATAGGGCCCATGACACTTCTACAGCTCTGATCTCCATTTAACTAAAAGTCTCTGTGGCTCTAACTTCACAGCTTTCCAGCCACGAAAATCAGTACGCTAATACAATTTACAAACACTGCCCACAAAAGCCTTCCAGAGTGTTCCCTCCATCAGTGAATGTCATCGCCAAGTTCATGGTTGTGAACTCTGTTGCATCAGCAGAGGTGTGTGTGTGTGTGTGTGTGTGTGTGTGTGTGTGTGTGTGTGTGTGTGTGTGTGTGCATGCATGTGTGTGGACACGTGCATGCGTGTGTGTGCGCGTGCGTGTGTGTGTGTGCATGTTTGATAAAATGAGTGTATCCTTATGTCTTTGCAAGTGCTCCAAGCTCTTGCGAGATGGGGTGCCATGAATAATCTATCATTATGATTCCATAGGGAGTCCTCGACAGCTCAGAATTCTCAGAAGTGGGGAATAAACCTCTGCACCCATGGTATTCCACAGGGAGCCTCCGATAGCTCAGAAGTCTAATTACAGGGGACCTTAACCACTGCATCTGCAGTATCCCTCCACAGGGAATGACACAGACAGACTACCCTCACCTCACCCATTTCAGCTGCACCAACATTCACGCCTCACACAGTCACACTCACAGACCATTTGCCACTCAACTTTGAGGGAGTGCCCTTCAACTGCTTTAAAGCGCGAGTTTAGCACTCAAATCAGTCTTTATTGTTTCTAATTATACAAAGCATTTTTTTTTTTTTTTTTAAACTGACACACTGGCTCAAGAAGCTACATTAAAAAACAATGTAAGGATTATCTCTGTCTCACTCACACACTGACTTGAGAAGTTACATTTAAAAGAAATAAATACATTAAAAAAATTATGTTTTTCCTCTCTCCCTCTCTCACATTCTGTCCCCCTCTTGCCCACGGCTTCCTCCACACGCATACACCCCCACACACACACATGTAATGTTCAAAACAAGCCCAAAATGCCACGCAGCGACCACTGGCTTGTCTGAAACAGTTACAGTGGAATCCCCTCGAGACGCCGTGTCTGGGACCATCAAAATCCCATCTTCCTTACAAAACGTCTCTTACTGGCACAGCAGCTACGATAGCTGCAGAGTACTGCCAGTACACCAAATGGGGAGCAGGGCTAGCTTAGTGGTTACAGTGCCGGACTCGTGACCAAAAGGTTGCGGGTTTGAGCCCTGGCAGGAGTGCTGGGAGAGTTTTCTTCTCCAGGGTCAACTTTCTGTGCTAACTCTTATCTCAACATCTGCTCCACCCTCCTGTGTTACTGCAGTAGCATGTAAAAAACAATCCTGGTCATTCTACCAAAAGTGCAGGTGATGGTTAGAGCTAAACATGCATGCACCCTGCGTATGTGGCTTTGCATGAAGTGATGTGATGTGATGCATGGCTGTATGGTGTACACAGAATGCACCGAGGATGGCAGCAGTTTCGAGTGGTACCAGCCATGTAACAACCAAACAGCGCTGCAACTACACCACTTGGGTGGACATTCAAGGCATGCTGTAAAAAGCTCCAGTCACTCATACAGTCACGTGTGACAAGAACGCAGTGAGTCTGCTCAAGCGTGAAGAACAGCGCTATATAAAAGCTATCAACAACAGTAAACCAGCGGGGGGCGGGGATAGCTCAGTGGTTAGAGCGCCGGACTCGTGATAGAAAGGTCGCGGGTTCGAATCCCTGCTGGAACGGCGGGAGAATTTTCTTCTCCAGGGTCGACTTTCTGTGCTGACTCTTATTTCGGTATCCGTTCCACCCCCGTGTTACCACAGTAGCACGTAAAAAAATCCCGGTCATTCTGCCAAAAGTGCAGGTGGCAGGTTACAGCTAAACACGCATACACTTTACGTATGTGGCTTTTATTGAACCGTACTTCGGCATTGGTCACAACTTGTCCCTAATATGTCAAATGACATCTGAGGACATTAAGCATCAACTCATCATCATCATCAGTAAACCAGCAAGCCTCAATACAAAGCTTTCCTGTCCTGTCCCACACACATGGTGGCAGTTTACAGCCAACCCCAGCTGTTTCCATAAGTGGCGGTGGTGGCAAGAGCCGAAAACAATAAAAGAGAAAGCAGGCTTTGTGTAGATCCAAGCAAATAAAGGGATCAAAAGAACACTTATCTGTTAGGACACAGACACACAATTAATCTGCAAATTTTGGGGGGTAATCCTTTGTGTGTCAAATGAATAAGTCATCTTTCACCATTTTTCAAATCCCCAAAGGATGGTATCAAAGTGAGGAGTGTGTGTGTGTATCTGCATGCAAGTTTGCTGTGTATGTATGTGTACACACATGATCTGGGAAGTTTGACTTACTACTGTGAATAGCCTATTGCTAGGGGGGGGGGGGGGGGTGTATCTGCATGCAAGTTTGCTGCGTATGTATGTGCACACACATGATCTGAGAAGTTTGACTTACTACTGTGAATAGCCTATTGCTTGTGGTATACTGGGAAAAACAACAACATGCCACCGTGCCAGTATTGTACTACTGGCATGCTTCTCTGTACCGGAATGCAGCTCTAAAAACTACAGGGATATTTAAATTAAAGCCAGAAGACAATATTTTGGGCAAAGATTTGTCATAAAAGCCTTTTATAATAATAATGTACTCTTTTATGTACTGTTTCTCCAATCTGAAGCACATAGCCCATCACAAAGCAAAGAACAAAACACAGTCAAAACAAATTTCTGTGAGCATGCACACACACACACACACACACACACACACACACACACACACACACACACACACACACACACACACACACAGAGTTACTAGGCCATCTAGAGAGAGGTGAGATTTCAAAGACGACTTAAAAGATGTGAGTGTGTTTGATGATCTAATTTGGAAAGGGAGACTGTTATTATCTGGAGAGGATTCAACTGTGCGTGCGCCCTTTGTACTCATAAGTTCTTCAGTATGCCAAAACCTATACTCACCCACTGAGAACTCCAAGAACTAAGTTCAACATGAAAAATGATCCCAGGATGATGAGTGGTATAAAATATAAAACATTGAAGTAGCTTCCTAAGGCATCGTTTGTCTGAAACAGAAAGAAGAAAAATAGTTATCCATCAATGCTGCTGGGAACAGGTCATACAGGAGTAACAATCACAATGGCTATAGTCTGTCATGCCTTTTGTGGGGATCTTTCTGGGTTTTCAGCGAGGGAGACAGAAAGGGCACATCTGATAGTATGTGCAACTGGCTTTGCAAAAAAAAGTGATGGTGTGTGTGTGTGTGCACGCACTGAGATGTGATTGTGTGTGTGTGTGTGTGTGTGTGTGTGTGTGTGTGTGTGTGTGTGTGTGTGTGTATGTGTGTGTGTGTGTGCTTGTTTGCTTGGGTTCTTATCTGATCTTCCTTCTGGGGAGTGGGGAAGAGGGGGAAGTGGGGTGGGGGGGTATGTATGCATATTCAGCAATAACGTAGAGGTTCAGGATTTTTCCCCAGCATACACACTCTAGCAACCAACTGAATTTGCTGCCTAGACCTCTATCAGTGCACCCACATGCACCTACGCACAAACAATAACACAAAAATATGGCACCTGCCCATCCCAAACACTACAATTACATCGTAGTGTAATACTAATAGTTCACCAAATACGTACATAATACAGGACAGTGGTCCACCCCTCCATGGTGATGCACTGGAACACTGTAAGCATGGCAAAGCCGATGTTGTCGAAGCTGGTGATGCCGTAGTTTGGCCCTTCCCAGCCACGCTTGCAACTGGAGATGTTCGTCTGACAGCGAAACGCCCCGTATGAGTTGCCATCCGCTTGGCAAGGTCGTATGCTGTCTTCGTCCCCTAGATCTACATCCTCTGTAAAAAGCACAGCACTGAGACTGATGAAAGGAAAGTTCAAGCAACATGAACACCACTTCACTCAACTGTGAGGCAAAAAGCTGGGCTCAAAACATTTCAAAGCTGGAGTACCATTCTACTGTCAGAATTCAGTCTTCCTGAACTGGTTTGTTACGAACGTTAGTTTGTTTGCCTTGCTTAAAATGAGAGGTTCATTGACAGCCAGGTCAGATTCTGTGTGGGTATCCATTTTCCTGCAACTGTATATATATATATAATTATATATGAATACATGCCACACATCCCAGTTCTGGAAACTGCTCCAACTCCAAGTGTCTATTCCCATGACACTGTGAATTCAGTTTTCCCAACTGGTTGTCAGGTTTCCTTCCCTCTGCTGAAAATAAGAGGTTCACTGACAGCCAGGTGAGATTCTGGGTGTGCATCCATTTTCCTGCCACTATAAATGAATAGATGTCAGACATCCCAGTCCTGGGAACTGCTCCAAGAACAAACCTGTGGTACCAGAGGTTATGAAGCATCCCCCCCCCCTCCCTTTTTTTTTTTTTAAACCAGACAAAATCAAACAAAAAAACTCTTACATTTACTTTTCACCCTTCTAGCACAAATGAACAAACCTGCAGAATCAACACACAAGGGAGTTAATTGGCGCTCAAAAGACATTAGACAAACGCAAGAACAACAAAGACCTGAGTCACTTACGGTAACTCTCACCTGGCAGGCAAGTAAATACAAGGTACATAAGCTCCATCAGAGTTTTTTTTAACCCCCTTGTGCATTGACGCTGCATGAGCACTCTGGGACACATTCTGTTTCAGATTCCGAGTCAACCTGCGGTGAGACCGGAACAAACCCAGATAGCCCTAATCCACCACCACATCACATCATCATCACAAATGAATACGCAAGCTGCCCAGAATGTGTGAACCCTGCTGGTGGCCTTGACCCACCTTCTGTGCGTGTAGGCACGCCGTTTTTGAAGCAGGCTGTGTGGAAAGCACCAACATAGAACTCGAGGCCGATGATGGCGAAGATGACGATAGCGAAGAGCACCAACAACAACACTTGCAGCAGCGGGGCCATCGCCCGCAGAATGGACTTCAGCACCACCTGCAGACCTGCGTCACCAGCCAACCACAGCGTCATTCAAGTCCACGATGACACAAAGGTATGCGTTTGTAGTGTATACAGTGTGTGTGTGTGTGTGTGTGTGTGTGTGTGTGTGTGTGTGTGTGTGTGCGTGTGTGTGCGTGCGCATACATGTGACACTGTGTGTGTGTGTGTGTGTGTGTGTGTGTGTGTGTGTGTGTGTGTGAGAGAGAGTGAGAGAACTCGAACTCGAAAACTTTATTTTCCAAGGATTGTAGTTTAGGTTCATTTAGACCTGTCTAACAACTAGTCCTTGCTAAACTACTGAATAAGTGAAACATGGAGAAACAATTATAAAAAAAAATAAAAAAAAATAATAATAATAAAAATCGATTAATATTTAAACATGATAAACAATATACAAACAAATAAAATATATCACTACCCCTATTAATTGAGAGAGAGAGAGAGAGAGAGAGAGAGAGAGAGAGAGAGAGAGAGAGAGAGAGAGAGAGAGAGAGAGAGAGAGAGAGAGAGAGAGATGAAATGCACGTATCTGTAGGCCTTTGTGCAGTGCCATGGGGCTCTTACAAAATGGGGCACCATAATAATCTATTTTTATATATTATCACAAGCCAAGGCAAATCCAAAAACGGCACGTAACTGACGTTGTCTACACAGCTTTACAGTCAAACCCCTCATGAAAGACCAGCCTAATGACTACCGAGAAACCAGCCCTTAAGTACAGTCTTTTTAATTTAAAACCCCGCTTTTTACAGCTGAATGGGACAGCATTCCTCACCAAACATCAAGTGCCTCCTCAAGGTCACGCACACTCTAGTGGATCACACCCTTTTGTGTATTATACTATCACTACTGGATTATCACACAGTTGCAGCATCGTCACTGACCCTTTCCTGCATTCTGTGCCATTAATGCATTATGGCACTATTGCAATTACTGTGGTGTTAGAGTTAGTCTGTTTGACCCATCCCCGATATGAAACTGTTGCCTGTATTTGCCGTTCATCAACGACAACGGTTTGCATCAACACATGAATGAACGAATGCATCACGCATTACACTGATTGCACAAATACACATATCAATTCTCATCACAGGCACATTGGAGACCACAACGTCTGTAAGTGAAACACAAGAAAACAATAACATATTGTGTAAACATATAAATATATTGCACTGTTCACATGAAAGTGAACACAAATATTCATGCACTAACATGCATGATGTAATATTTAACAATGCCCTTTTTTTTCTTCTTCTTTTTTAAACTTTTGTCACCCCTCTCCTTTTTTCAAAGTCAGAAAAGAATCAAGATTATACAGAACCCATTGCGTGATTGGTGTTAATGACAACGCTCAATCAAAAAGTGAAAGCAACTTTGAAATTGAAGTAAACTGAAGCAAAAGACAGGGAGCAAAGAAATACTACAGAAAACATCCAACTTGCTCTGTGATGGACAGATGCAATACCTACAGATAGATAAATAATGAGCCAATGAAATTACAGGAAAACCAGCAAGGAGACAGATAGCAACAAACTGAGTACATTGCAGTATTTGTACAGACCACAAGAGAGAGAGGGAGGGAGAGACAGAGAGAAGGAGGGAGAGGGGGAGAGAGAGAGAGAGAGAGAGAGAGAGAGAGAGAGAGAGAGAGAGAGAGAGAGAGAGAGAGAGAGAGAGAGTGTGTGTGTGTGTGTGTGTGTGCATGTGTGTGTGCATGCATGTGCATGTGTGTGTAATATATCCAAATGTTTGTCAGTGTGAGTGCAGGTTTGTGTACATGTTATTTTTAGCATCTAGTCACTATTGTCGTCACTTTTACTGCTCAAAATGTTGCTAAAGTGCATTGTAATTTATACAGCAGCATGGATGAGTGAATGCGTTGTACTGATGCTGCAATACACAGTTATATACTTACTGATACTGTATAATTTTACACATTGTGATATGTCATGATGGTTGTTTGTTTGTTTGTTATTGCTTTTATATATTATAATTAACAATCTGCAAGCTGACGCTATAATTTCTGTATTGAACAGCCAAAAATCCAAAGGGAAAAGCACTGAGGAGCAAGCAATATCTATGAATTACTGTAATATTTAGCATTACAATACCAGCACACTTTTGTACTGAGCAGATGGCCAACCTAAATATTATCCAAACACGCAAAAGTTTGAAAAGAACATTTATTTTGATAGGACAAAAAAAAAAAAAAAAAATCCAGGGTAAATAAAACCTCTTTTTTTCAAGCAGTATACAGACAAGTAAATGACGATAAATGAAAATTATATACTGATCGGGTTTCAGTTATTGGTGCTGGTGTATTTTGTGCTGTCCTATTAAAACCAATGTTCTGTTTCCGTTTTTAACCTTTTGCGTGTTTGGATCTTATTTCAGAATGCTAGCAGTCAATTTTGCTTCATACCGTTTGGGGTGTGCTTTTTAACTTGAATAAGAGTTAAGATTTAAAAAAAAATCTTGTTCAAGATGGCGTTAAGCATGTACTGTAACATTTCATAAACAATCAGTAACCCCGTAGTACTCTTTTCCCTCCTCTTGGGAATTTTATTCTAATTTCTATTCCTCTCAACAATAAGCCTGTGTGTGTGTGTGTGTGTGTGTGTGTGTGTGTGTGTGTGTGTGTGTGTGTGTGTGTGTGTGTGTGTGTGTGTGTGCATGAGTGATTGTGTTTGTGTGTGTGTGCATGCGTGCGCGTGCATGCATGTGTGTGTGTGTGTATGCATATTTGTGTTTCAGCATAGCTATTTTGAATATTGTTTTATATGTACCTGTTCTATATTAATACAGTGTGTGTTTTAGAATAGTTATTTTGTTCACAGTTTCATTCATACCTGTTTTATATTACTGCAATATATGTGCATTTTAGCACAGCTATTTTGTTCATGGTTCTATAACTTATAATATCTTTTTTATATTATTGCAATATATTAAGTATGTAATATATGTATTGTTATGCTATGTGATAGCGTGTGTATAATAGTTAATATGCCAGTCAATTTCACTGATATTATATACATGTTCATGTATGTAAGTAAGCATGTTTAGCTCACTCAGCTGGGAATTGTGCCATAGAAAATTTATGTATTATTTACTACATATATGTACATGTGTATACAATTACAAATGATATACTCATTCATGTGCCAGAAAAGCTCTGGTTTTCAGAAGGAATGTGAACCCAAAGACAATACAAAACATCAATTATTGTGCATTTCAAAGCAGAAACAAACAATCATACAATCGCAGGAAGTGTGGCGCAAAACCAGCTTGAATCGAAAGAAATGAAAAATGAACCAAAAGGGGCAGATAATACAAAATCACATCAATCTGAAAGAGAATGAAATCACTGCGTAAGCAACAAAGTATGAGGGTTCTACAGAAAGACTACTAGTACTACAGGTACAAAGAAAAACACCCTGTGAAAGCCACGGCATGCATTCTGGTGCTACAGTACATACTTGGGATTCCCGAGACCAACTTTAGTGGCCGCAAAACTCTGACGGCTCTGAGCGTTCTCAGATCGAAATTTCCCGTAGAGGATGAAGCAAAAAGGGTTATAAACCTGGAGAAATAACAAAACGGGGTTTCACCCACAGTGCTACACACGCAACAATCATCAGCAAGCAACCACTGCTTCCCATGAGCTCCTTCAAAGCTTCAATGAGTTTTCCTCGGCTAATGGTGACTGACAAATGAGAATTAGTGTCTAAAACTCAAAATACTATTCCGACCTCTGGAATTATCTTCATTAGTACATATATATATATACATAGGTAATAAGCAGAATCTAAGAGATTACCCTAACCCTGAGGTAACATAAATCACTGGCACACGCCAGTTTGATGAAATGTAGATTTTATGCCTGAAGTTGTTCAACTGGCATTATTAAAAATATTACAGTGTCACTTAAGTTGAATGATGAAGGCCTTTAATTTCTTCTAATTTACTCCTATTAGGACCATTAGACTTACAGTATGTTATCAGAAAGTTATGACTGTAATTCTTATAAATTTATCTCTTTGCATTACTCAGCCAAAACATTTTTTTCTTTTCTTTTTCTGTTCTGGATGCCATAATGCAAGTTATGCATACAAAGTATCCCCCCCCCCCCCCCCCCCCCCACCAACTTTCTAGCAAAAGTAAAATCTATGGAAATCATGATCATGTAATTCAAAATGTTGTGCTAACAATATAATATATATGTTAGTTAATGCTCAGTCCATTATCTGTACCTGCTCAACTCTTTTTGCTGGGGCATAACAACATTACATGTGGCACCAAGAACCACAATATTTCAAATTCTTCTTTTTCTCATGAATCAAGATAACTCCACAGATTGCCTGATGTTTTACCAAAGTTTCTTGCCTGATTGATGAAAAATGAAATCCAATGACCCAGCAGATTACTGGCATGAAGACCTTTTAGGATCACATACTTTTCACACTTCCCTGCTGGATCTTTGTATTTTATTATTTATAACAATATTATACAGTTCAAACATGAACCTAAAACATGTTAAAACTATTAAAGTAATCTTTTCAATTCTTTTATATATATTTTTTTTTAATAAGTCTGTTAAGTGTTATGCTGACTGTAGGTAACACCTCACAATGCTCACTCAAGAAAGAAAACCAGACTCTCAAACAAACATTTAGTTAGGATAGTAATATTTATTCATACTCAGGCTACAGCAAAGTTAAATTTATTTTCCACTGAATGATGTGTAGTACTGTTACTGTACATCTCTAGTCTAAATGTCATAGGCATGCACTAGTTCCCAGTACTGATCACCATTTTGAGGATATTTTGACTTTTTCGCATGTTGATAAATAACATGCAGGCTCTACAGTGATATTTCAGTATCAAACAACAAATGGAAATAAATTTGATAAAAAATGCGATTTTAGAAGACTAGATAATCAGGCTGTCCAGAGCACACTGACTCCCTGTTGTCACCATTAGCTAGGAAGAACTCGAAGCTGAATACATACCACACAGAAATGGCATATGATGAGGTATAAAATAATGCGCAGATGGTACATTAAAAAATAATACAATAGCTGATAACATCTAAGTTTGGTTTGATGTGCATATATTCTAATGCTGACTAATAGTAATACTGTAATGGAGATACATTTTGGATTAATGTATAATAATAAATAATTCCAAACAAATTTTTAAAAATAGTTTCTAAAAATCACTATATATTATTATTGTTTTTTAAGATTACTAAATTGTGGACCTGCAAGTGCAATGGATAAACCAAAGAACCGTCCGCCTAAAAGAAAAAAGCAGGAAAAAAAAAAGCTTCACCATTCATGGGTACGGTACAGTTCATCATTTGAATATTTATGTCTAAATTCATCCCATGCTGCAAAAACTTGCAATCATGTATCATTCTCTGAACAAGTTTGCTCAAAATTTAACTTAGTCTTACTATGTACATTTTAATTAATTCCTCAGTTGTTAGTCCTTAAAATCATTTATAATCTGTTCATTTTAATTTAAGTTAAATCTCTTGGAAGTTAACTAACTCAGTAATTGTCACATTTTTTATTTCAAGCAACTTACAAAGAATGTATGCATGTAATTAACCTTTGATGTGAAAAACAAACTATGATGTCACTTGTCAGCACTCTATTTCATCAAGCCATGCTTGATTATTTACTAGTATCGCAGAATACCTCCTAATCCTATACTAATTGCAAATATATATTATAGTATAATAGTTTATTATAACTATATAAATACATTTGTTTTGCAAAATTGTACATTAAGTGTATTATATACAGCACCCAGACTTCTGTTTACACCTGACAGTCATGTATACACAGATAGGAACTAAATGTACAAATTCTAACATAATATTGTAAGTAATATTAATATTCTTTGTTAAGATTACACTGCAGTTTTGATTTAAACTGCAAAAAGTGACACCAATACCATATTTTTATTACCAAAATAATAGTACAAAATAACTAATACAATACTAACACTGTACTATTACTAAGACCCCAAAACAACCACCAGTGACCAACATACAGAATATAGTCTACAAACATCTTACCCAGTATAATCAACTAAAGCAAGGAATCTGGGTGGGACTTTGGGTGTGAAATAAAAGATCCAGACAATACATGATTTATGTAAATATTAATCAGACTACATTATTATAAATGAGCTAAAGAATGCTGTCATTAGATTAGTCCTTATCTTGACTATTTTGCAAATCTTGAAACCTTTTCTGGCTTTTTAATTTCAGGTTCAAAGTAAAATAAACAAACAAAACACTGCTTGTACATGTTATAGCTTTGAATATTGCATCAATTACTGAATTAGCTTACAAACTGCTTTTCATATTATACTTTATAGCAATTACTGAATTTGCATGCTCAGCAGACTTAATACATTAGTTTACCCTTGACAGAGTTTTTGCTGCTTCTTTACATAGTAAAAGTTACTAAAACATTCTGCTTTGTGTTTGTCAGTTTGAAATCTGAAGTGTGTTGTGAAACTGGGCTACGGGTCTATACTATTAGTATTACTATGGGAAACATGTCTGGCATCCACGACCATGATGAACTGAACTCTTCCCAAAGATGAATTAACAATAACATAAACCAAATAAAAAGGGTAGTCAAACAATTTGGCAGGACATATATACGGGCACCGCTAACATCCCCATCCTTCCAAAGACTTACTCTCAATTCCATTCACAAGTTTCAAGGGTCTTAGAACTCGCAGAGACCTTACAACTGGTTGATCTAGCGACACGAGCATAAAGTCTAAAAACCTGAAGAAAAACATCAAAATGACTTTACGCACGAAATTATTTCAGTATTTACACACACACACACACACACACACACACACACACACACACACACACACACACACACACACACACACACGGATCAGTACTTACCCTGTGACTACAACTATAAAATCCATGATGTTCCATATGTTTCTCAGGTACGATCCTTTGTGGAGGGCAAAGCCCAGAGCTACTATCTTCAGAAAGGCCTCCACGCAAAATATGCCTAGGAAGTACACTTCGGTGTCGTCCTGTTGTACAACAGAAAGAGAAAAAGACATGTTAGTTGTTGCACAAAGTCAAAATGTCGATGAATGGTGATAATTACGATGATGATAATGATAATAATTAATAGTCAACTGAAATGGCCCAGCGGTGTCGGATGATCATGAATGGTGATGATGATAATGCGGATGATGATGATCATGATGATAAGTGATTTTGTAGTGCAGAGATTTCTCTCTCTCTCTCTCTCTCTCTCTCTCTCTCTTCTCTCTCTCTCTCTCTCTCTCTCGTGTCTAAACTATGTCGCTAAGAAGACCCTGCAAATGAATAATCCTTTTTAGCTTAACTGATTAAAAAAAGAAAAACGTTTTCAAGGATTTGCCGAAACCCTTCCTGTCCTTGTCCTTTGAGATAGCAATCCAAACCGATAAAGAAGCACTAGCATACAAAGTCAGTCTAGCCCAAAAAAAGTTCGTAGACAGTACAGAAAATCAGTGTTATGAAGCGACATAGAGTCAACTGGATGAAGACATGTCTGCCTCTGATTCCATCTCCTTCCGAACATTGTACTGTGTCTGTCTTTGATTCCATCTCGGTCGCTTCAGAACAGTTTCTGTACTGTGTCTGTCTTTGATTCGATCTCAGTCGCTTCTCATTTTGATTCCATCTCGCTTCAGAACATTTGCTGTACTGTGGACTGTCCTGAGGTGACCCTGTGTGGTTGACAGGACATTAAAATCCAGTTACTACTGCTGCAGCTACTGCACTGTTGTAGTCCAGCCGACAAAAGCGTGGACACGGGTGGCTGAAGATATAATTATGCCCCTTTCCCAAAAGGGAACGACATGTAACAAAATCCCACTTTAACCCCCCCCCCCCCCCCCAACCGCCTCTCAGAGTTCCATCAGTTTGTCCACACCGTCATGAACA
>OY757551.1:21102048-21129548 GCA_963584105.1 Alviniconcha strummeri
CACATGTCATCAATGTAAATAAGCCGAGCTGACCGAGACCCAAAACTGCACACGTCATCAATGTAAATAAGCCGTGCTGACCGAGACCCAAAACTGCACACGTCATCAATGTAAATAGAGACAATTTTCGAATGAATGACGTTGTTAATAGGTCGGTATATCAAAAGCAGGGTCTCGGTGAAAGTGACGACTGCCTTCGGCAAAGTTAGACCATTGGTCCGTGTAAATGGTTCGTGTATTCATTTGCAACGGGGAGGGGGGCATGAGCGGGGGGGAGGGGGGGGGGACGAGAGAGAGAGACTTGGGAGGGAGGGGGAGAGAACTGTTTTCTAACGACCAGTCAAACATGACGGTTTATCAGGGCGAAGAAAGAGAGAGGGAGGGAGAGAGACAGCGCACACACACACGCGCGCACTCCTGCGCACGCACACACACAACTTCAAGCTTGTACACTGGAATGAGGGTCCAGTCTAACTCTTCAAAACTACCAGCATACAGTTGTGAGGAAAACAAACGGAAAGCAAAACACAACGAACAAAAAACAAGAAGAAAAACAAAACAGCAGCACGGGGTGGTGTGGGTGCGATGGCAACTGTCAAATGTAACACTAAACCCAAGTTAAAGAAACAAGACATACACGTACGTGTGTGTCACAATTCTGAACAACTTTCAAATCCAGGACCTTAGTTCGTTTTGCACTTTCTACTCTAATTCCGGTCTTCGGTCCATTTGAATTTAATACGAAATTACTCCCCACCCCCCCAAAAAAAAGCATTAATCAAAAGTATTTTTTTAAAAATATTTAAAAAAAAGGAGAGAATACGCGATTCACTTCCCCTACTTCCACTCCACCCCAACCAGAAAATACAGACCAACGACATCCATATACATGCTGTGACCCTCTTGCGGAAAGGGGGGGGGGGGGGGGAGAAAAGAAAAATGCTCCAAGACCTAGTGCCTTTAATCCGTCTCCTCAAATGGCAGAGAGTTTGAAGTGATTGTATTCTGCTAAATATTAACACACACTAATTTCCTGTCTGGTGACCTTTTGGTGAAGAAATTGCTGCAAGACCTACTGTCGTCTGGGACGGCAGATGGTTTCAGACGATTGTATTCTGCTTAATATTAATACACACTAATTTCCTGTCTCCCCCGTGTTTAACAGATGTAGGCAAAATCACACACACACACACACACACACACACACACACACACACACACACACACACACACACAGCTTCATATTTGTTTCAGCCATTCCGCTCGTCCAATTTATCTTTAATATTCATTGACATGACCCAACAGAGCTAAAAAAAAAAAAAAAAAATGAAATTCGAGATATGAACAATGTGAGCCGGTAAAAAAGTAAAAAATATAAAAATTAAATTAAAAAGTGGATTCAGCCTTTCGTTCGATACGTTATTTGACATCTACACTGCGATCGGTCGTCCGGTTTTCCCGGTGGTATTGTAGCGGCCGTGAAAAGACGGTGAATTGACTTACACACAAGTCCTGCTTTCGTGAGAGATAGGTGGGATGGGAGTGGAGAGAGAGAGAGAGAGAGAGAGAGAGAGAGAGAGAGAGAGAGAGAGAGAGAGAGAGACAGAGAGAGAGAGAGAGAAATAAAACACGCCTCTAGACTTTCAGTGGACGCTGTTGAGGCGTTGGCGTGTTAGTTATTTTTGTTTGTTTGTTGTTTTGCGGTGGCAGTTTTGTTGCTGTTGTTGCTTTTTGTTTGGTTGTTGTTTTTACTGGTGCTGGGGTGTGTGCTTATGGTTTTGTTTGGTTGCTTGGTTTGGGTTTGTTATTTTGTTGTTGTTGTTGCTACTGCTGTTTTACTATACGGAGCAAGTTCTTGCACACAACACACACTTTCTCTAGCGCTGTTTGAATCGACATGACGCAAGCTGCCCCGTGCTGGTTGGTTGGTTAGCTAGTCTGTAACTGAATTTGAACGCTTCTGTCAAACACACAGGGCCGACTCCGGACGTTCAGACTCCGCCGTAAACCAAAGCACATGTCAAAACTCTGCTCATGATTATGTAAACCCTTTCTCATGTCAAATCTGGGACCTGGGTTTGTCTCACGGGGGGCCTTGTTTTGTCTCACGGGGGACCTGGGTTTGTCTCACGGGAGCCTTGTTTTGTCTCACGGGGGACCTGGCTTTGTCTCATCCCGATGTCTAGCTCAGGAAGGTTATGTGCTGGACGATGTACCTCTGGGGCGGGCGGATTAGAAGGAGAGAAAAAATCCCAGACTGCCTGTCATTAGTAACGATAGTTGGGCTACGTATGAGAACAATCCCTTTCTCTGGCTTTAGTTCATTTGGTTGTTTTCAGCTCGACACGTACAACGCTTTCAGCCTCACGCACACATCAAGAGGGATTCAGCGCATTACAATGACGTAGTTGTAGTAGTAGTAGCAGTAGTAGTATAGTAGACTCCGCAGTCTTCCAACAGCACCAATTTACTTTCTGTCCTTTGAACTGGACACTGGATTTGCACAGCTTTATTTTATGCCTGAACAGAGAAATAATCCTCCATCATGAATTTAAAAAACAACAATAATAATACAGAGAGGAGATTGTGGTGAAATAAAACAGCATAAAGTCCTCTTTGCAGCACAGTATGACACTCAAATTATGCACGCTTGCACTCTTAAAAAACAAACAAACAAAAAAACTTTAAAAAGAAAGAAAACAACAAGACAGAAAAAGGTCAGATACGCCATGATGCCCCCCCACCCCCACCCCCGTGTGGGGAGGGGGGCTGAGTAGGAAGTAGAATATAAAGTTTAAAAATCAAAATCCACACGTTTATTATACAGACTCTCAATATCAGGATATCAGACGTCTGATACACTGAGCCCTTACCTACCCCTGCTGGTATTAAACTCACCTCAAACTCAAAATAAAACGTACATCCATGAACGTCTGTTTTAAAGATACAATCACTCACAAAGCTCAAGCACTTTTTTTTTTTTCCACTTTCTTTTTTCTTAATTTTAAAAATTCTGCATATTCTTGCAGACATATATACACGGGTGGGGTGAGGGGTGGGGGGTGAGGGGTGGGGGGGGGTGAGGGGGGGTGGGGGGTGTGTGGGGGGGTATGTATTGTACACAGCTTGCTAGTTTCACATACAAAAGCAAACAAACAAAATTGGCCGTACCTGCAGGGTCTGGAAGCAAACCGCACTTCAAAGTTCAAGAGTAGTTTTCAAACAGAGAGACTGATAGAGAGACTCATGGAATGAATGAGTGATAAGAAAATCTGGTTTGCTTTTTTTCTTCTTCTACTTTTTAAATAATTAATGGTAATGATACACACATACACCATCAAACCTGTATCTTGGGCTCATTTTTAATTCAGTATTCATCGTTTTCAATTGTAACAAGACATACTGTTTGTCCTCTAACACAGTATCAGCACAGCTTCCTTAAATTAAAAGAAAAAAGAAAGAAGAAAAAAAGGCTTTAAAAGAAAGAAGAAGAATACAAAGTTCCAAGGAGTTCAGTACAGCTGTTTCAAACACAGCAAGTGCAAGGAGCTCACTGTGGTGGCTTCAATCAGGGTTTTTTTTAAACAAAATTTCGTCTTAAAGGATATTGTCTTCAGAGGAATCATCTGGACCACTCCTAAAACAGTCAAATCAATCCATCTCCCGAGACTCATTACAAAGATAAAAGGGTAAAGGGTCGCATTCATGGGACACAAGTCAATTCAGCACAAATACAAAAGAAGCAAAGCTCCAATACAAACGATGAAAACCAATGAAAAACCTCTTAAGACAAACTCCCCTGAGGTGAGATTCTGCTTAAGACAACACAACAAATCCATTGGTTTTTTCGCTGCTCAACCCATCGATCAGGCTGGAACCACTTGAACTACCACTTCTTCCTAGCATAAATTTGCCCAAAACTATAATAAAAACGAATCAACTGTCTTAAGCAGATTTTGTGTTTTGTCTTATGAGGGAATACCATTCATGCAAACTGGACAAAATGTACATGTTTTTGTGCGCATCCACATATATTTACCACCACCACCCCCCCCCCCTCCCCCCCCCCACCCTGGATGTCAATGCTCACTTGTCAGTATTACCACAAACAAAATGCTGGACACATTCTCCCAAGAAAGCAAAGTCCGAGATGCACGCAACATTCACAACTGCTGTCCAGAGCATCATCAACAAGTCACACAGCTACACACCACTGACTCATGGCATTCCACACCCAATCAACCATGAAGGTCATACCTGGCTGGAACAGAGTCTTTAAATCACAAGCAAACGCATGAAACGGTTCATGTCATACATCACTCTAAAGTTGGAAAATGATTGGAAGAAGAAAGAAAGAAAGAAAGAAAGAAAGAAAGAAAATCTAACTACACAGGCAAGAGTGGAAGAATTCCTGGCAGTAGGTCGAGCACACAACTGTGGCAAAGTGAATGTAATGCTGCTCCAGATTTGAAGGAAGGGACCCTGTGATATTAATGATAGCTCTGGAGTCTCAGCAGCGAGGATCTCTACTTTTGCACCTGCAGCTGAGTAAAGTACCCCCATTACGTTACAAGGAGTGCACATCACAAGCACAAAAGATTCAGTCAGAGCATTCATAGACATGTATACTAACCAGCACACACACACACACACACACACACACACACACACACACACACACACACAAGCAATTCTACACCATACTTCAAAACTTTTGACTGCATAAAAAATAATTTAAAAAATTGAGAAATAATTTCAATGTTTACACAAAATTACAGGGCAGACACCCCCCCCCCTTTTTTTGTTTTGTTTTGTTTGTACTCAGTGTCAGAATGACTGCAGAAGTATTTGTCACCCGAAGTACTGGTCAACCATTTGATGAAACAACTGACAGTACAGGATGGAGGGGCCGGAAGATTTAAATCAGTATCAAAACTATGGCACTCTGACTAACAGTGATGCCACTCAGGGGTTCAAAACCTCTTAAACCCTTCCTCTTTGCTGCAACCTGCCCAGAGCGACTTTAACAAGAACACTCCTACAGGCTGCTCAAAGCTGTGCGTGTACTTTTATTTTTTACACCTTTTTTTTTTTCTTTCTCCGAGGCTGCTGACATTTTCATTGGACAAGGGGAAGGGGGAGGAAGATGTGTGAGGCACAGAGAGAGGGTGTGTGTGTGTGTGTGTGTGTGTGCGTCTTTGTGTGTATGTATGTGGTGTGTGTGTGTGTGGTCTGTGTGTGTGTGTGAGTGGTGTGTATATGGTGTGTGTGGTGTGTATGCATGTGTGGTCTGTGTGTGTGTTTGAGTGAGTGAGTGAGTGAGTGAGAGTGTGTGTGTGTGAGTGTATTTGTGTGTGTCCGTTAATAAGAGTGGGGGCAGTGAGAGCTACCTAAAGATATAGTGCATTAGGCTGGATGCTTTTTGCAATATTTCATGTATACGACACTCCGAGCCTCAGACATGGATCACAGAGGGATTCAATGCATTAGAAACGCATTTGTTCATTCACTTATTGATTTATTTCATTTGCAAAGTCAGCTTGCTTGCTGCCACAGCTTCGGCCCTCTTGCAATGACTGTGATGTCTGATGTTTTGCGACACCTTCACCAGACACATTCCCAGCAGCAACTTTAGCGCCCTGCCTCGTTCTCATGGATTTTCAGGGACTTTCAAGGCCTCGAAAAAGGGGCCTTTCAAACTCCTGGACTTTTGGGAAGTACTCTCCAGAGCTGTATGAATCCAGTTCCACCAGCACACACACACACACATAGTGACATACACACACACACACACACACACAAAAAAGAGGAAAGAAATTAGCCGGCCATGACGTCACCAACTGCAGTGGTGGACAAGAGCTGGGCCATCTAGTAGTCACTCAATGGAGTGTGCAGAGCTGCTCTAGCATGTGCGGTGAAGTCACTGCTGGAGACTACGCAACAACTTCACCATCACCTCTCTTGCATGTTTAACCAGCCGTGTCACTGACGACTGTAGACTTGACAAGTCAGCAGAAAGGTTTGCACCCAATGCCCCCCACACCAAAAACCAGCACTTCTAACATCATCCCATACTTGCTGACCATTCACAGGCACTAATAACTGTCAAAGTAAAACTACTATTTTTTGTTTTGTTGTTGTTTTGTTTTCAGATGGGGATAAAGGGATGGTGAGACCTGCTTAAAACAGCAAGTCAGCACTTTACCAAAAAAGAAAAAAAAAAGCCTGAAATATTTGACAGCAAACATTAACATCAAACATCAAACACCACACACAATCACTCAGGACTCGATCACCTGAAGTCTGAGTACAGAAGCCCACACGGAAAATGATGCTGCAATTTAGTTTGGGCTCACCACGAAAACTAAAACCTCCAAGGCCTGTATGAGGACAGATGAGCAAAAAAACACAAACAAAAAACCCCAGCAG
Organism: Alviniconcha strummeri; assembly: GCA_963584105.1. Classification (NCBI taxonomy): domain Eukaryota; kingdom Metazoa; phylum Mollusca; class Gastropoda; family Provannidae; genus Alviniconcha; species Alviniconcha strummeri. The sequence goes on from OY757551.1 coordinate 21,108,478, forward strand.
AAAAGCACAAATCAGCGCACCCAAAGAACACTCACATGTGTGCACCTGCAGAATGAAAAAAAATGAGAGAAAAAAAGAAAAAGATGCACACTGCCCACACAGGCACTACCACCATAGGCAGCAAAACTGTAGACAAGCACAGCATCAGCTAAAAAAACCCAAGGCCTCTTAGCCAATTGATCACAACATCAATCAGTCAATCACTCTCTCTCTCTCTCCTCTTCCCCTCTCTCCCTATGATCTGTGTCCAGTATCCGGACGCAAAGCTGGGAACTTGTGGATATATTATGAAAAATACTTCATACATGAAACTTGGGCGGGGGAGCAAAAGGGTACCCAACATCTGTACAACTGGTTGAAGGCTGGATCCCAGAAGAGGAGGGAGTCTCCAACAAGCAGACCCCTAGAGGGGCAACTCCCCTATTGCTACTGTCCAGGACATAAATATTCACACACACACACGCACACACACACACGCACGCACGCACGCACGCACACACTCACACACACATTCACACACACAAAGATGAGAAGCATGCGCATTCTTTTCGCTGTCACCAGTTTTCGTTTTCAAGGAACTGAGAACACGCAATGACTGTTGTGTTACAGGACAAAGTGTTGTTTGGTGCTTCACAAACAGAAGTTTGAAACCGTATCGCCTCTTGGACTCAAACCTTTAGTTCAACAAGTGTTTCAACACACACATACACACACACACACAAATACCTCATCACATTTCAGACACGATAAACCCTAGCTCATACCCGATAAACTTTAGTCTGAGCACTGGTGACCGACAGCATCATGCTGAGGATTTCTGGCCACAACTTCGAGGCCACAGACAATGACAAACCTCAGTCACCCAGACTTGCATACCAGTCAGTGGAATAACACCACTGAGGAAGTCCTCGTCCTAGCAACTGTCCCACAGCATGGACAACGACAAAGCTTTCAACATCCACACCAATGGACCAGTCACCGAAATCACTGCCGTCCCAGTTTCCACCCTACGCTCCCGAGCTCACGGACTGCAGCGAAACCTTCATTACGTCTCAACCATGGCAGTCCATGAAATCATCCTGCTTGGGTTTTCTGGCCTCGGGGGGCTATGGACAGTGACAGATCTGGGACATCCCGACCCATCTACCTGCCAGACCAGTTCAGACCCAATACACCCATCTACCTGTCGGACAGGTCCGAGGCACCAAGACTGATCTGCCACGCTCTAATCCCTACCCAGTTCAGCTTTCCTGGCCCACAGCCTCGTCCTCGTGGCGCAGGCGGTATTCCTCCAGCGTGCGCTGGATGGTTTCCGTCGAGTACTTGCACTTGGGGGAGCCGCAGGCACAGGTGAACTGCTTCCACTTGATGATCCAGAACTTCTCTCCGTAGTCAAACCTGCAATCAAACGAGGCCTCAAGGTCAGGATTCTCTTCAGTGAAGGCATTTTTTACTGCTCTCACACTGCCTGTAGTAGGTCAAACATTCGTACACCTAAACGTTTATTTCCACAAGCATGACAAGGGTCCCATCTCGGAAATAAGATGACTCACATTGTCCACGCAAGTACAAAATAAAATAAAAACCCCGCTGGTACCCTCTCTGCCTTGGTCTGGGCTGTGTCACAACACACTGAGGCCGGCAAGAACACCAAGGATACATGCAATCCTCTCACCCTGTATAATGCAACAGGCAATCCTCTCACCTCTCACCCTATGGAATGCATCATACAATCCTCTCACCTCTCACCCTATGGAATGTGTATCATGCAATCCTCTCACCTCTCACCCTATGGAATGTGTATCATGCAATCCTCTCACCTCTCACCCTATGGAATGCAACAGACAATCCTCTCACCTCTCACCCAATGGAATGCATCATGCAATCCTCTCACCCTACGGAACACATCATGCAATCCTCTCACCCTACACAATGTGTCAACATGACAATCACGCATACTAGGTGACCCCCCATGGGGGCTGGGGATCACTATCACAACAACAGCAGTAAGTGGCACACACACACACACACACACACACACACACACACACACACACACACTGACACACACACACACTGATACACACTGACACACACACTCACCCAAGCTCCTCGTAGGCCTTGACATCCCGGGAGGAGAAGAAGCAGATGCGAGGAAAGCGCAGGTCCTGGTGCTCCACAAACACCTTCACCGGCACCAGGTTGGGCTCACACAGATGGTTGATGAAGCGCGCCACGTTGCCGTACTTGCGGGCGTCCAGGCAGTAGGTGTCGCCGTCCTGCAGGCAGGCAAGGTTCAAATGAAATTCACAATACTTCACTGGGCTTGAACTGGTGAGAAATTCACAACACCTTGGCAAATGTGGCCATGCCTGTGCTGGTGAGAGAGAAATTCACAACACCTTGGCAAATGTGGCCATGCCTGTGCTGGTGAGAGAGAAATTCACAACACTTTGGCAATTGTGGCCATTCCTGTGCTTGTGAGAGAAATATTCACAATACCTCAGCAAATGTGGCCATGCCTGTGCTGGTGAGAGAAATATTCACAATACCTCAGCAAATGTGGCCATGCCTGTGCTGGTGAGAGAGAAATTCACAACACCTTGGCAAATGTGGCCATGCCTGTACTGGTGAGAGAGAAATTCACAAAACCTTGGCAAATGTGGCCATGCCTGTGCTGGTGAGAGAAATTCACAACACCTAGGCAAATGTGACCATACCTGTGCTGGCGAGAGAGAAATTCACAATACCTAGAGGGGGGAGGGAGAGGGGGAGAAAGGAAAAGTGGGGGAGAGAGAAGGCATGGGAGAGGTGAGCAGAGCGAGGGAAGGAGGAAGGAACGAAGAGAGAGGGGGAGGGAAAGAGAGTCAGGGAGGATGAGAGGAACAACTGGGGGGTTAGGGAGAGGGAGATTGTAGTTTAGGTTTATTCAGACCTAACAACTAGAAAAAAGAGCGCTGAGTCTTGCAAAGACTGTAGTTTGGGTTCATTTAGACCTAACAACTACAGAAACAGCGAGAGATTGAGTCTCACAAGGACTGTAGTTTAGGTTCATTTAGACCTAACAACTACAGAAAGAGCGAGAGATTGAGTCTTGCGAGGACTGTAGTTTAGGTTCATTTAGACCTAACAACTACAGAAAGAGTGAGAGATTGAGTCTTGCAAGGACTGTAGTTTGAGTTCATTTAGACCTAACATTAACAACTACAGAAAAAAAACAAGAGATTGATCCTTGATATTAACACCCTTTGCAAGAGAGCAAGAAAGAAGGAAACACATGTCAAATGACACACAGTATATATTAATAATAACAAATTTAAAAAGCGGACATCTTTGCTTCTGAATTTGTATAATTTCCCCCCAAGCAACCAGTAGCTGTGGGTAGTTTTTTTTTTGTTTTTTTTTCTTCAGCCACTTCCCAGACACAGGTTCATTTCAGTAAACATACACTAACATTCATCTGCAAGTCAGTCAGTGTCAGCCTACGAACTGGCTCACCTTGTTGTCCAGGTCAAACAGGTAGGAGTCATCCTCCCGTCTATCAGCTTCGGAATCAGAAATCAACTCTCCGACATACCTGAAACAATGCAAGTCTGTTTCACACCAATCTGATGAGGGTGAAAAGAAAAACACATCAGCACCCCAATTTAGCGCATGACGAATGTAAAAACATAACGCAAACTGAATCAAAGACAAGAAGACGGGCCTCTCAAGCTAAAATGTGGGTCTTGCTACCCCTCTTCTGCAAGTTTTTGGTTCATTTGTGACAAAAAGGAGCTTCCACAAATTTGAAGGAGAAAAGAGGCATACAAATAACTAACTCCTTTCCTATTCTCCCATCCAAATCAACACTGACATCCCTTCTGAAACTCAATTATTCCCACAGCCTTTCCTCAAAAATCTGTAAGTGCACTCACCACCAGAACAGCGGACCTGTCTAAGACAAACTCCTTTCAAAGCTCCCGTGTTCTACCCAGCAAAGAAACACCAGAGATCCTAATCAACAGGAATGGAACTTAACAAATACACTCGCAGTGTTTGTTTGTTTTTGACTTCATTCACGGTCTAGTTTGCTCAAAATCGACACCTGAAAGTTACAATAACAAGGTTGTTGGCATTGCTATTCTAGTGCTGCTATTCTAATGACCGTGTCTGTGACATCATGAACATGTCTGGCATCTGTGTAGATTATCTATGTATCAACACAGACAGGTACTTCCATTGTGTAACTACTGACTGAACCATATGAAGCCTGTAAATGGATATGGATGTGTGTACGTGTGGGTGTGTGCGCGCGCGTGGGTGTGTTGTACATGTGTGTGTGCACGTGTGCATGCATGCATGTGGTATGTGTATGTCACAGACAAAGTGAGAGGAAGGGAGACAGCAACAGAGACAAAGCAGAAACCAAAGAAACAAGGCAGAAAAGAGTGTACTGAAGCCAACACCAAAACAAAAGAAAACCAGAAGAGCCGTCAGTCTGGGCTACCGCTACTTACTCGCAGATGAAAGTTCCTTTGGGGATGTCCATGAGACTGCGCACACCCCAGCCTCGCCCATTGGTCCGGAACACCTGCATCCTCACCCTGCCACGCACGTCATTGTCAATGAACATGTTACCATCAATCAACACATTACCATCAATCAACACATTAGTTACCGTTAATCAACTTTACCATCAATCAACACGTTACCACCAATGAACATGTTACCGTCAATCAATAGGTTACCAGCAACATGTTTCTGTCAATCAACATGTTACCATCATCAACATGTTACCATCATCAGCATGTTACTGTCAATCAACATGTTACCATCATCAACATGTTACTGTCAATCAACATGTTACCATCATCAGCATGTTACTGTCAATCAACATGTTACCATCATCAACATGTTACTGTCAATCAACATGTTACCATCATCAGCATGTTACTGTCAATCAACATGTTACCATCATCAGCATGTTACCATCATCAGCATGTTACTGTCAATCAACATGTTACCATCATCAACATGTTACCATCATCAGCATGTTACTGTCAATCAACATGTTATCATCATCAACATGTTACCATCATCAGCATGTTACTGTCAATAAACACATCATCAATCAACATCAACATGACAGTTACCCTCAATCAACATGTTACCCTATATCAGCATGTTACCATCAATCAGCATGTTACCCTCAATCAACGTTACCCTCAATCAACATGTTACCACCCCTCAACATGTTACCATCAATCACTCATCCTTTCTCACTTGTCATCCTTGTGGTGCATTGATAGACAGGCAGACAGATGGCTGGTTTTTAACACTGTAATAGTAAATCAGACAAACGTTTGATTTGTGGCTTGCGTATTAACACTGGTGTAAAAGGAAATGAATGAGTGACTGGTCCCGAGGTGACCCTACCCAGCTGAGGGGATGTTCAAATCCCCCCCCCCCCCCCAAAAAAAAAAACGAACTGCTGCTGCAACTGTTGTTGCCACTGATGGCCATGGTAGTGGTGGTGTTTGTGATGGCATGGCTTTAATTTTATGTGTATGTGCAAGGCTCTGGGGTGGTGGTGGTGGGGGTCTTTTTTAAGTTGCAGGGCAGTTTGCAGTTTTGTTCGGTGGGGGTGGAGGGGACAGGGGGAGGAGGGGGGGGGGCTGGAACTGATATATCCCACTTATTTGTCAAACATGGGACAACTGTGTCGCGGACTGGGGTTTCTGGTCCCTGACTCGGTCTTAACTTCCAGTACCCTTTTGTTCACTCAGTGAATATATACCATACCAACACGCTTTGTACTTCATTGCACGGCCACATTTCAAACAGGACAGCAGAAAGAAAGTACTAGCACAGCGTATAGCTTTAAACCATGTTCAACACGCTGACATGCAGCAGCATGAAATCCACTGCAATCCTGTCCCTACATCCTGTAGCAAGAAGATCTGAGCGCTTTCACACTCTTCATTATTTCACCCATTTACGATCTGTAAAAAAATCCAAAACCTTTATTTGGGGGTGGGGGCAGTGGCGGGGGGTGGGGGCAGCAGAAGGTTTAAAATCCCCATATTTGATACACAAATTATTATTTCAGAATGCTGCAGAATCTCCACCCGGCAATCACAATGCATCAAATCGGGCTGCTAACAAAAACGGAGCAGTATTGAATTTGTGGGGGAGAAAACAAAAAAGTTGCTGGCCTGAACGCTGAATAAAGATTGATCATCAGAGCTGATCAATTCATCTCAAGCTCTCCCCAAGGATGAAACATTCTGCTGTCCTCATCATCATTAAACTCCACAAGGATGAGAGGGGATTAGGCCACTGGTTATCCCCCCTAGATGCCACAATCTCTCACAAACTTCCTAACACACACACACACACACACACACACACACACACACACACACACACTCACACACACACACACTCACACACACACACACACACACACACACATACACACACACACACACACTCTCTCACACACACACACACACACTCACACACACACACACACACACACACACACACACTCTCTCTCTCTCACACACACACACACACACACACACACACACACACACACACACACTCTCACACACACACACACACACACACTCACACACACACACACACACACACACACACACATGCACTCACATACACCCACACACATTATCACACACGCACACTCACACACAAAACAGCGGTGCCGGAGAGTGCACCCACTCTCACAAAGACTCCGAAACAATCTGCAAGGCTGGACTCACGTGATGCCATTCTGCACGACACGGTTGTTGCAGTTGACCCAGCAGCGACACGCCCGGTTGCATTCAAAGATGAGAGGCGGGTCAAGCAGGTTGAAGTCTTCCAGCAACCGTCCAAACTGAATAAACACACACACACAATGAAAGTTTATATAAAGCAAATCTCAGCAGTTGTACCCTTGCTGTGACAAACTGAACACACACACAAACACACAACGAACATTTGTACCCTCACTGTGACAAACTGAACACACACACAAACACACAACGAACATTCATATAAAACAGATCCGAGCAGTTAGACCCTCACTGTGACAAACTGAATAAACACGACACACTTGCTGTGACAAACTAAATAAACACACATGCACACACAACAAAAGTTCATATGAAGCAAAATCTGAGCAGTTATACGCTTGCTGTGACACTGAATAAACCACACACACACACACACACACACACACACACACACACACACACACACACACACACACAACAGAAGTTCATATGAAGCAAAATCTGAGCAGTTATACGCTTGCTGTGACACTGAATAAACACACACACACACACACAACAGAAGTTCATATGGAGCACAACTGAACAGTTATACCCTTGCTGTAACTAACTGAATAAAACCTTTGCTGTCACTGTGACAAACTTAAACACACACACACAAAAGTTCACATGAAGCAGATCTGAGCAGTCATAATCTCATATGTTTGCTGTGACAAACTGAATAAACACACACACACACACACACACACACACACACAAACACAAATTCATATGAAGCAAATCTGAAAAGTCAAACCCTCACTGTGATCTTGAGTTGTCTTTTTTCTTTCCTTTTTAAAATCTAAAACCCCACTGTGACCTTAATAATGATGGAAATTTGTAAAGTGCCCACCCAGCAATCAAAGTGCTGAACAAGCATAGTATAACACACATAATGGACATCAAGATGGAAATGTTATCAGCAATAAAAATGTATATTATATAGGGAAAAAAAAGAGCTAACACTTAACGTATAGGAAAAAACAAAAAGCTAACACTTAACGTATAGGAAAAAACAAAAAGCTAACACTTAACATAGACAAGTCCTTAAAAGCTCTAAATGCCTTACATTCTTACAATATAAAACGTTTATGCAAAAGATGCACACACACACACACACACACACACACACACACACACACACACACACACACACGCGCACACACACACTGTACAGACTGATAGTGGTGATGGATAATGTTGCTTAGCTGAAATATTCTGAGAAGAGAAATGTCTTGAGTTTGCTTTTGAAGTGTCTTGCTTTTGAAAAGTCTTGCGTTTGACTTGAAGGTAGTGATCCAATCTTCTCACACAGCTCCAGTTCACAAAAACACACAATCCCACAGTCTGGCTCTAACACTTAACAGTTAAACAATTTGGATGCTATCACCCACACAGGGGACAAATCCTTCATTTTTCATCTTTTTTCAAATCTAAACCCAAATTGTGACCTTGACCTGGAAGAGACCAAGCCAAACTTTTGACAGGCTACTCAGCCTCCAGATTATGTACCATCACTCAGAGCTAAAGTGGTAAAGAGTTCCAGTTCACAGGACCTAACGTGAATGGTTATTATGTTGAGGAGCTGAGACCTTGCTGTAACCTTGACCTTGAACTAAGTTAGCAATCAGAGTCCAGTTTATTCCAATGACATTTTACCCACAAAGTCTGGCTGCAAAAGGTTTAGCAGCAATTGAGAATATATCATCCACACAAATAATTTAGGACACACAGACAAACAGACAAGGTGTTCCAATATAGATATATGCATATATAGCCCCCCCCCCCCCCCCCCCAAAAAAAAAAAAAAAAAACTTGTAATAGGAGGAGGTATAATCAAACAAAAATTGGAAGCCAGCCTCAGGTCTAGCGGCCACCTAGGCTCTAGTGGAGCACACAAGGACTGCACCCTGTTGAGGGGTCTTGTGCATGTTTGGGGGCGGAAAGGGGGGGGGACACAGGTCCAAGGCCATGATAGCTCTGGCACCGGGAATCAAAGTCTGCTGCCAGAGAACAGTGTATTCCCAACTGTCAATCTGACGCTCTCTCCTTGCCCTGCACCCCCGGACCACGTGCGGACAACGGACAATGAAAATGACTTTGCCAGCTCGCTCACTGTTTGTGATCGTTCAAACTGTGCATGGCCACCCCCCCTGGCAAGCACAGAGTGGAGGCAATTTGCAGCTGACCCGTGTTTTGTTTAAGTCCCAAATGTGCCAAGCCAGCACCGCCGAGCCAGATAATTTGAAGCTAAGTCGACCGCAGGAAGAGCACTGAAACTACTTAATTTACCGACATTATTGACTTCCACCACCCACTTTCACATAATGGGAACCAACAAAAAAAATGGAAAGCCAGACCCATTAGACGCTGCCTCGTTTGTCATTGGAAATTGGTACCATTGGGGTGCTATTGATTTTCCTTTCACAGAAGTTACAAAAAAACAACTCCTGGACAGTTCCAGTCTCAAGGTAAAAACAGCCAGCGCATCTGTTTTGTCTATGACTGCCCTCCTCTGAAACCATCTTTGGCGTCTGTCTGTAGCAATGACTGGTAAGTACGCTCCTGACGGAAGCGCACAGAACTTGGGACTGATGCAGATCCATCAAACACAGTCTCTGAGTATCCTGCCCGCTTTCTTAGTTTCCTCAGACTACAGTATGCCAGCGAGTTAACTACCAACTAGGGATGAATCCAAAACACACGCGAGGTGTTTGTTGGAAGAACCCCCCCACCCCACCCTCCATCACCCACAAACTGCTGAATATTTTTCAAATGCTGGCAGATATGTTTCTGATTTAGTCGTCTTTGTTTTTTTAGAACCAACCATGGATTTATTATTTCTTAGTAATATGATAGTATATACAGGCCTGCCATGTTTACTGTTCCAAGCTGCTGTCTTCATCCCTCTCTAACAGCTGCTGTCTTCATCCCTCTCTAACAGCTGCTGTCTTCATCCCTCTCTAACAGCTGCTGTCTTCATCCCTCTCTAACAGTAACAGCTGCTGTCTTCATCCCTCTCTAACAGCTGCTGTCTTCATCCCTCTCTAACAGCTGCTGTCTTCATCCCTCTCTAACAGCTGCTGCCTTCATCCCTCTCTAACAGCTGCTGCCTTCATCCCTCTCTAACAGCTGCTGCCTTCATCCCTCTCTAACAGCTGCTGCCTTCATCCCTCTCTAACAGCTGCTGTCTTCATCCCTCTCTAACAGCTGCTGTCTTCATCCCTCTCTAACAGCTGCTGTCTTCATCCCTCTCTAACAGCTGCTGCCTTCATCCCTCTCTAACAGCTGCTGTCTTCATCCCTCTCTAACAGCTGCTGTCTTCATCCCTCTCTAACAGCTGCTGTCTTCATCCCTCTCTAACAGCTGCTGCCTATTTTGAGTTGTATGTAAATTAAGTTTTGTATAGTTGGTATGCTTGTGTGTGTAGGTGTGTGTGTGTGTGTGTGACTCTGTGTGTGTGTGTGTGTGTGTGTGTGTGTTTGTGACTGTGTGTGTGTGTGTGTTTGTGTGTGTGTGTGTGTGTGTGTGTGTGTGTGTGTGTGTGTGTGTGTGTGTGTGTGTGTGTGTGTGTGTGTGTGTGTGTGTGTGTGTGTGTGTAGGTGTGTGTGATTGTGTGTGTTTGTGTGTGTGTAAGTGTGTGTGTGTGTGACTGTGTGTGTGTGTGTGTGTGTGTGTGTGTGTGTGTATGTGTGTGACTCTGTGTGTGTGTGTGTGTGTGTGTGTGTGTGTGTGTGTGTGTGTGTGTGTGTGTGTGTGTGTGTGTGTGTGTGTGCGTGCATGCATGTGTGTGTGCATGTGTGTGAGCTTAGAACAGTCTCCACACACACAATTTTATGCTTCATAAAACAAATATTATTATTAAATTCAAACAGCTGGATCCATTCCAATATTGCTAACACAATTAGCACAACAAAAGCATCATTACCACCACCCTTATCACATCAGAATAACAGTAAAAAAAGATCCAACTGTTATCTCTACTTTTGTTGGGTTTCACACACAACGAAATACAAATAATCTCCTTCCATCCAGCACTCCACTCTGACAAGATGAACTGAGGTGACCTCACACAACTGTTCAGGCCTCAGAGGTAGGCAGCTTCTCAAACATAACCTAGGCCTCGACAGTAATCGTAACAGTACAGTACCGCCATTTTTATAAGGTGATACTTCATAAGCCGACACTTTACAAACTTACAAGGTAAGGTCATACTTTATAAAGTAACACTTTAAAAGGCGACACTTTATAAGGTGATACTTTAAAAGGCGACACTTTATCAGGAGATACTTTGAAAGGCGACACTTTATAAGGTGATACTTTATAAGAAGACACTAAAAGGCAACACTTTATAAATTATATGGTGACACTAAAAGATGATACTTTATAAGGTGACACTAAAAGGTGACACTTTAAAAGGTGACACTTTATAAGGTGGTACTTTATAAGGTAACACTTTGTAAGGTGATACCTTATAAGGTGGTACTTTATAAGGTAATACTTTAAAAGGTGACACTTTATAAGGTAATGCTTTATAAGCTGATGATAAGGTGATACTTCATACAGGGATACTTTATAAGGTAACATTTTAAAAGGTGACACTTTATAACATGACACTTTATAAACTTAAAAGGTAAGGTAATACTTCATAAGGTGACACTTTACAAGGTATACTTCATAAGGTGACACTTTACAAGGTATACTTCATAAGATGACACTTTACAAGGTATACTTCATAAGGTGACACTTTACAAGGTATACTTCATAAGGTGACACTTTACAAGGTATACTTCATAAGATGACACTTTACAAGGTATACTTCATAAGGTGACACTTTACAAGGTAATACTTTAAAAGGTGACACTTTATTAGGTGATACTTTCATCCTAAAATCTGACCCATGCGTTTTCACTGTGGATAAAATTTGGTGAGCACGCTTTTCTGAAGAATGACGACTATTCTGAATCCCAACCAGTGGCTGCATCAGGCTAAAATAGAAACTGCATGCCCTGGCACTGATCAGTGACATTTTCCAGGTGGTCAATAAGAGGACAGAACCCCAGAAATGGGATTTGGGACAATGGGATAAGTAAGTTGGTGTTTTATGCCCAGTCAACCAATCAGGGCGATGGACAGCGGGACAAAGGCCTGGTCATACTGTCAATGTATAGCAGCATTTACTTGAAGCTGAAGGTGGAGGATCTTGAAACAAACAAACAAATGAAACGTTTGTTGACACTGAATACCTTACGAGAAAGAATGGCGGCAGCCTCAATTTCAATTTTATCTCATTACAAAGTTCTGTGAGAGAGAACTGGGTTACCTAATTATCATCTCTGAAAAATAACACTGTGTGTGCTTTTCTGCTCTGTTCAATTTTCTTGAAAATCTCATGTTTACCTCACTTTTTGACTTTCCCATGTTACGGAACAACACTTTCCTTTGCGCTAGACACAGGGGGTTCATCATGCATTGCTTGTTGGCTACGACACCGCCAAAGTTGTGCTTTAAACTTGGGAGCACTAACAAGGATTTTTTTCACTTTGGTGCCAAATCTGGTAGACAATTTCACGTACCTAAATCAAATACAGTACCTAGATCAAATTCTGCAGTCAAATCTGTTCAGATAAATCTGTTCAAATGTAACAGCAGTGCATGTGAGTGTGTGTGTAAATTACATAAACTACTAGTTTATTATGTAACTTTTGTATTTCCAATAACTGTTCCTTGAGTTTTAAAATATAAAATGTGTTATTGTGTACTGTGATGTGGTTTATGTCCAGCCATGTTTTAATTTCTCTGATGAGACAATAAAGTAATCTTGAAACTTTCAGGGAACAATACTGCCTACCAGTGCTGCCCACTGCTTGGCGAGAACAAGCTAACATCCAGTCCAGGTGAGAACAAAAAAAATATCTTCTGTTTCGTCACATAACATTCATCTTCTGAACAGTGCCCAACTTTAACGCTCTGTTAAAGATGGACACTTTTACTAGTTTTCGTGATCGCTGGAATATTTTGGCATTGCCATAATCCACTGAACTCTGACAATGGACTAGATGACCTTGAACATGTAGGTGACCTTTCCGCAAGTGAATGCATACAGGGGACCTGAGGTTACAGCCGTGCAGAAATGCGACTCTGGAACTCTTTGGACAGGTGCAAAGCCTTGCATGTAACAGTCACCCATCCAACTTGTGACCCTGCTCATTCATGCTCAACTTTAAACTTTAAATTCTTCATGCTCAGAATTAATTCCTGCACACACTGCATGCCCAGCTTCATGACATGTCACTGAAATGTGTTTATTTGCTGTTGCATGGACAGGCTGGCTCGTGCAGACTGTTTTCCACAGTAATTTGCTGGCAGGAAAAAAGGCCGACAATTCCAGATGGCTTCTTCACTAGTTTCAACCTTCTCCCAAACCAACCTACACTACGTACACGCTTACACAAAATGTATCCCATCATGCCACATCAGCCACCAGGTACCATGTCATTCTTGACTGCATTGGACAATGGCACGCAACAGACACACACAAAACAAAAAACAAGCAAAAACAAAACAAAAATTCATCAACTGCAGAACTGCTAGTGGTCAAAGGGACACAACTATGTCTGATCCTGAGCTGTGGATTTCTGACAGCACATGCAGTGATAAAACCTGGTCTATCTTGAGCTGTGGATTTCTGGCACCACACGCAGTAATAAAACCTGGTCTATCTTGAGCTGTGGATTTCTGGCACCACACACTGTAATAAAACCTGGTCTATCTTGAGCTGTGGATTTCTGGCACCACACGCAGTAATAAAACCTGGTCTATCTTGAGCTGTGGATTTCTGGCACCACACACTGTAATAAAACCTGGTCTATCTTGAGCTGTGGATTTCTGGCACCACACACTGTAATAAAACCTGGTCTATCTTGAGCTGTGGATTTCTGGCACCACACGCAGTAATAAAACCTGGTCTATCTTGAGCTGTGGATTTCTGGCACCACACACTGTAATAAAACCTGGTCTAACTTGAGTGTGGATTTCTGACACCACATGCAGTGATAAAACCTGGTCTATCTTGAGCTGTGGATTTCTGACACCACATGCAGTGATAAAACCTGGTCTATCTTGAGCTGTGGATTTCTGGCAGCACATGCTGTGATAAAACCTGGTCTATCTTGAGCTGTGGATTTCTGACACCACATGCAGTAATAAAACCTGGTCTATCTTGAGCTGTGGATTTCTGGGACTACACACTGTAATAAAACCAGGTCTAACTTGAGTGTGGATTTCTGGCACCACACACTGTGATAAAACCTGGTCTATCTTGAGCTGTGGATTTCTGGCAGCACATGCTGTGATAAAACCTGGTCTATCCTGAGCTGTGGGTTTCTGGCAGCACATGCTGTGATAAAACCTGGTCTATCCTGAGCTGTGGATTTCTGGCACCACACACTGTGATAAAACCTGGTCTATCCTGAGCTGTGGGTTTCTGGCAGCACATGCTGTGATAAAACCTGGTCTACCATTTTACACAGCAACTTCATCAGTATCAGAGAAAAGAAGACACCATCCCCAAAAATGTCCCTGTATTACCTCTAACCACACTGCCAAATATCCAACAGGCACGGCAGGGCAGTCAGGCCTGGACATGAACTTTCAGAACTGGTTACACAGTTTAGGAATGGGTAACACTTGGAACTGGTCTGTTTTGAAGCTGGACTGGTTAGTTTTGGAATTGGTTAGTTTTAGAATTGGCTAAATTTTGGGATGGGTTGACAAAGTGGGTCAGATGATGCTGACAGTGCAGGAGATGCTCAAGGGTACAAAAGGGAGTCTGAAACTGGTTTATTCAACAGTGCTCTTCATGCACTATCGGTCATGTTGTTTCGATCACCAATGGCCAAAGCATGCTCTGAGTAAGTAAACTGGTGTTTTACGCCCAGTCAACCAGTGTGGTTATATCAGGGCAAAGCATGCTTTGAACCACAGCATAATTACTTAAAAGCACTCTGTCTGGTTTGTTCTGGTGCTGTTCTTTCCACTGACACAAAATCACACTCCTGTCCTTTTTTTCCAAGTGTTGGTAAATAAGTCTGAAAAGCATCACAGTAGTTATGCCTAATGGTCAAAGTATGCTTTGAACCACAGCAAAAAGACTTCTTTATCTGGTTTGTTCTGTTGTTGTTCTTTCTGCTGATACTAAATCACTACTGCCCATTTTTGCAAGCAGTAGTAGTAGTAATTGGGTTTTAATGTCCTGTAAACCACACAGGGTCCCCTCAGGCCAGCCATTTTTGCAAGTGTTGGTAAATAAGTGTGAAAAGCATCACAATACATCTATGTCAGCAATGACTGTGTGGATGACCGCAATCACCTCAGGCAGGAATCTTCGCCTGACAGCAAGCAACCAAGTCATGTAACAATTAACACACAAGGGCGTTAATTAGCACTCAAAATACACAACGCAAGTACAACAAAGTCCCTGAGTCACCTCTCACCTGGCATGCATGTAAATATAAGGTACGTATTACGTATTTTGTATATATCACATATTTTGAGCGCTAATTAACCCACTTGGCCCCAGGCCTCCCGTCAATGCCCGCTCTTTTTGCTTACTGCGAAACCCCAGACCGCCTGATACCAGCCGGCTAGCAGACACTCCATACTAGCATCTCGGCTTATGCAAACAGGAACAGGATTCTCGTCAGACTTATAGCCTCGTTTCTGCTATTGTTTACTTCTTCCGGCAATATCATTTGTTCTAAGTTCAGCGAAGTTTGAGAGACCCTGTGAATTTGAAAGTTGCAAGGTGGACGCGAGATTGATGGCCAAAAATAAACAAAAGCCCTACTGTTAGCAATGGCGTTGGAGCTTCATCCTTTGAGATTTGAACTGCAAATCTGGCTCAGTAGCTTACCATGGGCACCCTAACAATCTCACGGAGCTTCATCTTTGGAGATTCAAACTGAAAATTTTGCAGTCAGTTACCCCATAGGCCCCCAAAAACCCCGACATTCAGATGCATACATTTCTGACTTGGGATTTCTTTTCTATGCTTTTATTTTTTAGTGAAAAAATCAAAACCTGTTGGATAAACAAGAACACTGTATTCGCAAACTTTCAAAAAATACGGTGAGAGGAAACTTTTGTTCGGTGTTTATTATCGATTTTTAAAGTTGTATACCAGGATCATTTGACACAGTTACTTCCCTTCGCAAGGGATTTCATAGTGAAAGGGCAGCGGCTGGTCTGTGGCCAAGCGGGTTAACTCCCTTGTGGGATGATTCTGCACGAGCGCTCAGGGCCTCGTTCTGTTCCAGATTCATGTAAAAATTAAGGGCTCCCTCATGCATATGCAGGCTACCTGCCCCTCAAAGGTGAACTTACCTTGTCAAACCAGCACTTCACGCTGCTGCGGGAGCAGACACAGTAGACAGAGGAGCAGTCATCTTTACAGCGGCAGCTCTGTGACCAGATGAAAAAGACAGCAGTCATCAGTCAATGCCGGCACTGACACAATTTGGAAAGAGTGACGTGAGTAGTTATTTATCACTTACTCTTCGGACTGCAAAAGAGTCATTTAATAAGTATAATTAATCACTCGTTTATAGTGCTGTACCCCCCCGTGAAAACATTACGAGCTTACAGTAGTGTACGGTATCACAAGCACAATCTTAAAAATCAGTTCAGTGAACAAGTACTATGGCTATGAATACATATATATATATTCTAACACGCAGCAAACAACAAAAAACCCAGTCAAATCCAACTCATGCGACTAGACTTTATTCTGTATTTACAAGACTTAAAAATGAATTATTATTTTTTTAAACCACACACAAAAAACATTAAAATCGTACTCATTCAGCTTTTCTTCAGTCTGTGCCTACAACAATTTCTTTCCTTTTTTTCTAATGAGAAGAAAACAAAACAAAACCCCGCACAAACCCAGCTCACTCAGCCATCCTGTCCGTGCCTACAACACAGAACCAATGTTGCTGAAGGCATACAGACCAGGAGGTATATAAAACTATTAAAGCGGAAAGGCAGTGCCGAAGAGTTGTGTTCTAAATTGAGTTTTAAAAGAGAAGAGTTGTGTTCTGCGTAATGCTTCTCGTTGGTCAAAAGCCCTCAGGAAACAAACAGCAAGGAGTTGCCCCCCTTCCCACACACCTGCAGGCTAGTGATGACGTTGTTGATGTGCAGGTCCTGGGTTTCAACGTTATGATCGATGTACAAGTAGTCGCTAGGGTGTGGCTCGTCATCGACGGCGTTCACACAGGCAATGGGATTGCGCTCTCGCCCCACAGACACATCCCTGGAACAGAGAAGGAAATTACTATTCACTGCCGCAGGAGTAAAAATGACAGCGGTCATTTCCACAGTACCCTATCTCACTGACATTGGTGAGCACCCTGCACTTTACAAGGTCAGCAAAAATGCACACACTAAAACTCAAAACTAATAACGATACAGTCACAATACTGTATTCCTCACACACTACTTTCACACACACAAATACATACATAGGGGTACAAAAGGAATGTAATGGGTGGGAGGCGGGGGGGGGGGGAGCCAGACAGACATCATTCTAAGCTGTAATTCTATAAACAGCCAGACAGACATCATTCTAAGCTGTAATTCTATGAACAGTCAGCCAGACATCATTCTAAGCTGTAATTCTATAAACAGTTAGCAAGAGAGACATCATTCTAAGCTGTAATTCTACGAACAGTTAGCCAGACATCATTCTAAGCTGTAATTCTATAAACGGTTAGCCAGACGGACATTGTTCTAAGCTGTAATACTATAAACAGTTAGCAAGAGAGACATCATTCTAAGCTGTAATTCTATAAACAGTTAGCCAGGCATCATTCTAAGCTGTAATTCTATAAACAGCCAGCCAGATGAACATGATTCCACTACCTGACTGTAATTTCAGTTAAGGAAATGGAGAATGAGCATAAAACTAAAGGAGACAAATCTCACTGCCCTTCTGCAGATTGCCTATTGACCGTTATCATCAAATTCCCAAACCTTCCAACACCCTGGCCAAAAAATGCTGTTTCCACTTTAAAAAAAAAACTGCCAAGCCTGAAGAAAAAAAAAGTAAAAAAACACATGTTTCCCCAAACTGTTACCCAATCTTTGCCCCATTTTTTCTTTCCCTCTGGTGACTACTCCTCAGTTCTATAAGCTGTGGAACACAGTAGCAGGTTGTTCTTTCCCAACACGTTTACCCAAATTTTCAGACCATACTACCCATGAAAAGGAAATTTTACTTCCAGAAAACCAACAAAAACCACCAGGCTGATACAAACAAACAAAATTTAAACACAAAATATGCAATCTGACTACCTGTGGACGAGCTTCTCCGGGCGCATCAGTTTGGCTGAAAAACTCCGCAGCTGTTTGTTGACCTTCAGAGCCATGCATACTTGGCTGTTGGGGTTGGGACAGCACTGGGAAAAACAAGGCAAATAATCATAAATTAATAATAACAACACTAGATTATTTATGGCACCCCATCTCGGAAGAGCCTGGGGGGCTTACAAAGACATAAGGATACACCTACTTCATCACACACACACACACACACTTACCAACACAGTACACACACACACTTACCCACACAGTACACACACACTTACCCACACAGTACACACACACACTTACCCACACAGTACACACATACACACCCACACAGTACACATACACACTTACCCACACAGTACACACACACACACACACACACACACACACACACACACACACACACACACACAGTATACACACACGCTTACCCACACAGCACACACACCGTACACACACACTTACCCACACAGTACACACACACACTTACCCACACAGCACACAAACACACACACACACACACAGTACACACACACACACAGACACACACAAACAACAACTACAAGCATTACTGATGAAGGGTTAGTACAATGAGAAGGGGAAAAATGACAGGTCAGTATGCAGAAGAGGTGGGTATTCAATTCTGACCTAAAACTAGTAAAAGAAGAGAGTGAAGACAAATGCCAGTGAGAGGAAGAGAGTAAAGACAAATGCCAGTGAGAGGAAGAGAGTAAAGACAAATGCCAGGGAGAGGAAGAGAGTAAAGACAAATGCCAGGGAGAGGAAGAGAGTTCCAGACCACAGGTCCCATGTACTGAAAGGACCGAAATGTGATGACGATAAGGTATGATTATGAACTCACTGTAACTGGTGTCTCATCTTTGTTGTTTTTTAGATCCACATTAGCTCCTCTGGCCAGCAGTATACTGGAAACCAAAACAAATGTAAGCTGCCTTCTGTGGCCAGCTATCTGTTTCCTTCACCATACCTTAGGTCATCATTAACATAAATCAATCAACACACTTCAGTCAGCATTCACACGTGCTGGTTGACTGGGCGTAAAACACCAACTTACTTACTCATTCACACAAATCAATAAAAAAAAAATGTCTTTCTACAACCTACGTTTTCACCAACACCTAATGCACATTTTTCAAGTTTCAGCTGTTTCTGAAAAAGTCTGCAAGGATGTCTTACTACGCTCCCAAGTCCCATCCCTGTTTCAGCAGTTATCTCCCACCTCCACCTCAATGAAGTTAACTCCCCTCACTTTACTGGGGGGGTTGACAATAACAACAAAATGTACTCACACCACAACCTCGTAGTGATCCTGTCTTGCAGCTATGTGTCTGCAACAAGACAAGTCGAAGGGAGGTCACCATAGAGGAAAAGCATACAGATGGGCATGAAATGCATGTTTCAGCATGAGCAGTGGACATGTCCTATGAGGAACAAGATCAAAGAAGTTACGGGTAACCACTGGGCCAGTGGAGATGTTCGACAGTGTTTTTCTAAAGTCAAGTCCTGCTAAAGTTCACACATGTATACACAAGGTTTCTAAACACAAACTAAAATCAACAGGACCTAAACACGTATTTATTATGACAAAACACAACATGCAAATTTTGGGGGTAAGCCTCTTTTTCAAACTACAAAACAACAGTTAAACAGCGAAAAATGAAATGCAGGATACTCATCTGCTTCTGGCTGAGCCGTTTTTGTTATGCTGTTTTGGTTGGAAGAATGTTGTTAAAGTTCTGATCGTGTTTTAGAATGCCGGCAGTCATTCTCGTTTCAGAGTCCGTTTGTTTTTTTAGATCAACAGGGTAATTTGAAGCAAATTCTTGATTTAAAGTTTTAATTCCGATCTCTTCTATCAGAAGGAAAAAGGCCAGAATTCTTGGCTAAAACACGATTCGAAACGACCAGTTCCTTTTGAAACCCCAGCAGAAGTGCAGACTTACAGTGGCCTGTCCCCGTGTTCGTTAGGACTGTCCAGCTCACAGCCCAGATCCAGGAACAGTTCTGTGATTTCTAGGCTGCCTGCAAATGCTGCCCAGTGCAGAGCCGTATTCTCCTCCTGGACAAAAAAATACATCATTCTTTCTGTCTCCCCATCTCATTTCGCTTTTTAATATAACCATCATTAATAAACAGGCTGACTTGTAAGTAAAGTTATGAACTAGGAAGTCGTATTCTGAATTCTCCAGAAAAAATGCCCCCAGAATCTGAATGCAAGTAGGCAGTTTGTTCCACCACAGCAGCTACACCCAGCTGTGTTCCACTGCAGCGGCTATTCTTTTGCTGAACCAGGATGATATTGCTGTGTCAGTCAAGCCTATTCCCCCTCCCCGGACAACTCTGTTTTTCCATCAATGGAATCCTAGGTACATTACCTGTCAATTTCCACAAATTTGGCAGAAAGCCTCTCCATTTTCAATCCGACCTCCTGACCACTTCCTCAATTCCAATAATTTTCAATCTGACCTCCTGACCACTTCCTCAATTCCAATAATTTTCAATCTGACCTCCTGACCACCATCTCCTCAATCTCTGCACATCTGGTTTTCAAAAAGATTCACAGAACATCTCGCATTCTTTTCTGAGACAAGCAGTGCGTTTTGGACTGCCTGTGGTCGACTACGCTGGAATACCCCAGGGCGGTGCCAGCAGCAGCAGACCAATGCTCTGCAACCACACCTCCGTAACCTTCCCCAAAAGGAGTGTGAAAAAACTGAGGCCCTTACGTTGTCCTTCTTGCCAGGATCCCCTCCTCTGGACACCAGAAAGTTGACAACGGGGACAAGCTGGGACTCCGTGGCCCACATGATCGGTGTCCAGCCCCCTTCATCCTGTAACAGGCTCATTCAGTTCAGGTCAATA
>OY757551.1:21134548-21139548 GCA_963584105.1 Alviniconcha strummeri
ATAAAGCCATA
Organism: Alviniconcha strummeri; assembly: GCA_963584105.1. Classification (NCBI taxonomy): domain Eukaryota; kingdom Metazoa; phylum Mollusca; class Gastropoda; family Provannidae; genus Alviniconcha; species Alviniconcha strummeri. The sequence goes on from OY757551.1 coordinate 21,134,560, forward strand.
CCTGATAAAATTGTCTTGGAGTTGGGCTGAGTGAGAGAGACCCACTGCTGAAACTGGTGAATGTCTGCCATAAAGCCATACCTGATGAAATGGTCTTGGAGTTGGGGAGAGTGATAGAGACCCCTGGTTGTACATCTGCTTTCTTCCTCACCAGACTGCACGGTGTCATACGGGCCTTGGATCTGCAGCAACATACATGCACACCCATTTACACTCAAATGGAAATAAGAATGCACTTAAAAAAAAAAAAAAAAAAAGGATTTTCTTATTTTTGAAAAGTTAGAACATTTTCATTTCATTTGTCTCCTATTGTTCTGTGAAAATAATTTGAAAATAATTCCAACAAGGTTTCCCGAAAAAATTGTGAACATTAACTCTACATGCAGCCTCTTAAAAAAAATTTCCATTACTGATTCACAACAACCTTGAGCTATATATTTTACATACTTATATATACGCTTGTGTGGAACTGTGCAATTGTTAGAGTTTGACCAAAAACACACACACAAAAAAGAAACAACCGATGAAGAAGACCTATGAACCACAACGGAAAAAAAAAAGAAAAAAAAAGTTTGTTTTTTAAATGTAAAAGATAGAAAAAAGAAAAAGTGAAGTCATAGGTCTGCATGCAACTGAGGTTAAAAAACAAACCAAAAAAACTACATGTCGAGTAGATTATCCATACCATTTTTGCCTCGGTTGAAATTTATTTCTCCACCTTTTTTACATAATGCTAATGTCTCACAGTTTACTGAATGCAACCTATACCTCTAAGTTTTTTTGGTGTAAAGCTTTTGACTTTGTTGGGCACTGTGTATCACAGACTAACTCATAACATGCGGAGGAGAGCGTGTTTCAACCCGACATGACATCAACAGTCATCCATACACATGAAACGGCGAGTGTACCAGCACCCTTAGATAAGACAAATGAACGTGCAAACAACCAAACACATAAGGCAAACATGCAAACAACCAAATAGATCAGACAAATAAACATGCATACAACCAAATAGATCAGACAAATAAACATGCATACAACCAAATAGATCAGACAAATAAACATGCATACAACCAACTAGATCAGACAAATAAACATGCATACAACCAAACAGACGAGACAAATAAACAGGCAAACAACCAAACAGACGAGACAAATAAACAGGCAAACAAGCAAACAGACGAGAGAAATAAAGAGGCAAACAACCCAAACTTTACATGGATTTCCTCAAGTTGGCTCGGATCTGCTCCGAGGACTGGCTGAGCTGCGGTTCATTGAGGGCTAGGGCGACCTCCACTTGCTCTGACTCTTCGCCGCAGTGCGGGCAGAACAGCCTCCCATCTCTCTCCGTCTGGCACTGTTTGTGGAAATTGTGTACTGAGCTGCCTTCCTTGCGACATTGGTAAAACTTGCCCTGTTTCGGAAGAAACACGAAAAATAATCATAAATACAGGTACCAATAAGAAGATGCTGCATGAAAAAGAAGAACAAAAATGGCCCCATTCCTTGCCTATTGTATTTAGTTCATGATCAAAAACTTGGAACAAATTTACAGACAAGAACTGTCAAACTAGATAGGCAGTTGCTTCCTCTAATTGTTTGGAGCTCTGGAGGTGGGGGGCAGTTGCTTCCTCTAATTGTTTGGAGCTCTGGAGGTGGGGGGCAGTTGCTTCCTCTAATTGTTTGGAGCTCTGGAGGTGGGGGGCAGTTGCTTCCTCTAATTGTTTGGAGCTCTGGAGGTGGGGGGCAGTTGCTTCCTCTAATTGTTTGGAGCTCTGGAGGTGGGGGGCAGTTGCTTCCTCTAATTGTTTGGAGCTCTGGGGGTGGGGGGCAGTTGCTTCCTCTAATTGTTTGGAGCTCTGGAGGTGGGGGGCAGTTGCTTCCTCTAATTGTTTGGAGCTCTGGGGGTGGGGGGCAGCTGCTTCCTCTAATTGTTTGGAGCTCTGGGGGTGGGGGGCAGCTGCTTCCTGTTTGATCTGGAGTTCTGGGGGGCAGTTGCTTCACCTGTTTGAGTTCTGGGGGGCAGTTGCTTCACCTGTTTGATTTGGAGCTCTGGGGGGCAGTCATTTCATCTCAATGTTTGATCTGAAGTGGGGGTGGGGTGGGGGCTGAACTTTACCTGCGTGCAGAAATGACCACACCCGGGGCAGCACTGGTGCAGCTTGAGTCGTTTCCTGTGCACCTCGCACACGGCCATGAAGGGGATCTTCACGCCTGGCCGCACCAGCTGCAGGTTGGACACCTTGTTACAGCAGCCCAAGATCTGAAAACACAGTTGGACACCTTGTTACAGCAGCCCAAGATCTGAAAACACAGTTGGACACCTTGTTACAGCAGCCCAAGATCTGAAAACACAGTTGGACACTTTACAGTACAGTAGCCAGAGGTCTAAAAACAGACAAAGCTGGACACCTTGTTTTCGTTTCAAACAAAATTTCTACACCTTCCATTTCCAGTTTTCCAAGAGAATACAAAAAGAACATTCACCCCAAACCCACTCCATAACTAACTTTCCTAAGCTCTCTTCTCATTACCTGCAACCCAGACGACCACCCAACAGTTACAGTTATGCATGTTGTGGGATCCCCTCACACCTTACCTTCCCATCAACAGAGTCCAGGGCCTGGCAGTAAGTTGCCCCAGAGGACAGTTTGTTGAAGAAGGCACCGACAATCTTACAGCAACACAGTGGTATGGCATCACTGTCGTGACTAGGAGCCTGAAACACATCAATGGTTCCAGAATGTCAGAATGGCCGCGTTTCAGCCTAAAATCATCATGTCAGAATGGTCATGTCTCAACCTAAACCATGTGAGAATGGCCATGTTTCAGCCCAAACCCATCATGTCACAATGGCCATGCTTCAGCCCAAAACCATCACGTCAGAATTTCAGCCCAAACCCATCATGTCAGAACGGCCGTGTTTCAGCCCCAAACCATCATGTTAGAATGACCATGCTTTCAGCCCATCCTGTCAGAATGGCGGTGTTTCAGCCCAAAACCATCATGTCAGAATGGCCGTGTTTCAGCCCCAAACCATCATGTCAGAATGGCCGTGTTTCAGCCCAAAACCATCATGTCAGAATGGCCGTGTTTCAGCCCAAAACCATCATGTTAGAATAACCATGCTTCAGCCCAAAACCATCGTTTCAAAATGGCCGTGTTTCAGCCCAAAACCATCATGTCAGAATGGCTGTGTTTCAGCCCAAAACCATCATGTTAGAATAATCATGCTTCAGCCCAAAACCATCGTTTCTGAATGGCCATGCTCTGGCCCAGAACCATGTTTAGAATGGCCATGCTTTGGACCAGAAGCATCAAGTCAGAATGGTTTGCTTGAGCCATTATATCAGAATGGCCATGCTTTGGCCCAAAACCGTAATGTCAGAATGGCCAAGCTTTGGACCAAAACACACCAGCCACTCCAGAGGAAAATGACAGTGATTTGTTAATGACAGTGATTTGTTAATGACAGTGATTTGTTAATGACAGTGATTTGTCAGTGATTTGTTAATGACAGTGATTTGTTAATGACAGTGATTTGTTAACCAGCTGCCTGCCCTTCAGACAACCGACAAGACAGCGGCATGGCACCGCTGTCACGACCAGGGGTCGGCTCTTAGCACACTGCCAGCACAAAACGGTATGTCAGACGCAAAACATGGTCTGCTTCAAACACTGTGGTATGGTATCACTGTCACGACTAGGGGTCGGCTCTTAGCACACTGCCAGCACAAAACGGTATGTCAGACGCAAAACATGGTCTGCTTCAAACACTGTGGTATGGTATCACTGTCACGACTAGGGGTCGGCTCTTAGCACACTGCCAGCACAAAACGGTATGTCAGACACAAAACACGGTCTGCTTCAAACACTGTGGTATGGTATCACTGTCGTGACAGGGAGACAGCAACACAGCAGCAGCGCAAGGTCAGAACGGTTTAAGGCCTGACTGAATCAGGGTTTGAGATGTCCAAAGCTTTGAAATAGTAAAACAGTCCAATGTCTACATGCAATTCCTCAGGAACTTACTGTGGCGATCCCCTCGGCGACCGCCTCTCCCTCGGGCGTCTTCGGCGGAGTGACTGGGAACAGGAGTCCGTTGGGCAAAGAGGTCACCGACTTCCCATCGCCCCCCAAATGCCTGGAGCCTGACATCGATGACGAGGCAGACGAGGAGGAGGTGGACGAGGACGTTAGCACCTTGGCTTGAGCAAAACTGATGGACGTGGCCGCCGACGATGGGACAGACAACACCTGAGCCACTGGGATGGAGCCGGTGAGGATGGACACCTGCCGTGGCCGGGGCCCGTTGGGGGACGCCAGCAAAGCGCGCAGAGCGTCACTGTTGCGGTTGGCTGGCTGTGACATGGTGGTGCGCACGTTGACCACCCTCCCGAAGGAGGACAGGGAGCTGGTGGAGACGGGCACCCCTTTGGCGGAGGAGACCCCGGAGGTGGGAAGGAGGGAGAAGGAGGACTTCCCGCTGGCCGGGACGAAGGCCACCTTGGTGCCGGGCTTCATCAGCAGCGGGGTGCCGGACAAAAGCAGCTTCTGGCCAGCTGATACCATCACAGGGGTGGAGCCTGAGGACGCTGTCAGGGAGGCAGCGGACACGGCCACGGCGGCAGAAGCCATGTGGGGTTTGGGGAGGATGGAGCGCAGGCCTGGAGCATTCTGGGAGTGCTGGGCTACCACCATGACCATCGGCTGCAGCAGTGGTGGGTGGGAGTCTTCCCCATCCCCAGTCTTTCGCTTCTTGGCGGCTGTGGAGAGAGCATTAAACCATCCTGGTCATATCTTCACCTTTACGTAGCACCACACAGGAACACTTCAAGGTGCAACAGGCCCAGCTGTGTCAAAATCCTAATCTATCACAGTGCCTGTTTTTCTGCGTTTTCTCCTTCTTCTTTCAACTTGTGTGTGTGTGTGTGTACGGGTGAGTACATGTGTTTGTTGCAGGGGGGGGGGGGGGGGGGGGGGGGGTGT
>OY757551.1:21142048-21149548 GCA_963584105.1 Alviniconcha strummeri
CACGAACTTCGTGTGTATGTATCACTGTATGTGAAAACACAGCTTGCATGTCAGTATGGCAGCAGTTTCTTGTGGCACCAGCCATGCCAGCGCTGTAAGTACACCAGTTCGGTGGATATTTTAAAAAAACGCACTATAAAAAGCTATTCGCTCATGTAGAATCACATGCAAGCGCAGTGAGTCTGCTCGAGAGCTGAGAATAGCGCTCTATAAAAACAATCAATAATAATAATATCAAGATTCAAATTCAATCAACATGCTTGAGGCTACAAGGCCTGAATCACAAAAATAGATTAATGGAATCATGGTTACCAATTTTAGTCCAGCAAGTTTAAAGAGAACTTTGTGACTGTTGTTACATGAGCAAAGTTCAAAAGTTTACTTAAATGGCAAGAAGGAACACACCACCAGGAGTACTGCACACCACTGTGGTATACATGTGCAAATGCTGGGGCTATCTGAAGCCAAGAAAGCCTAGCTTTACATGGTTCATGACTTTCACTTTAACATCTTTTTTTTCCGAACCAGAAAGTAAGATCATGTCTATACCTTAGTTTTACCACAATTATGAGTTTCAATGACAGGACTTCTAATCAGCATTATATAAAAAAATTTTTTTAAAGACAATCAAGTTTCAACTTCAAAAAAGCACCACAGGACAACAGGTCTACAACTACATTTTACCTTATTATTTGCAAAATGATATTACCGTACTACTCACGAATAACTTTTGGACCATTTGCATCTTCTCTCCCTCAGGCCTATCGGTGGTCTTGGCTCCACCAGAGATCTGCTTTTCTCCCAGCAGATGGGAGACAGTCCTCCCATCCGGGGTGGTAGGATCTGACACCAGCACGAGCTGCGTTCCAGACGTCGGCTTTTCCACCAGCAGCGGGGAGTGGGACAAAGCCTTCTGCCCTGAGCCAAAGTCCGAGGGCTGACCACCAGACCTCCGCCGCTCCTTCAGCATCTGCAACACCGTCTTCTTCTTCCCAAGAGGGCTGTCGGGAGACTTCCGACGCATCAAGGCATTGTGGGTCGTTTGCCGTTTGTGGAATTGTCGGCTCTTGAAGTGCTCCACCACGGTGGACTGTCTACAAGGAGAGCCCATGGGTTTCTTGATGACCTTCCTCAAAGGTTCAAGGTCACTCACATCATCCTTGTCTCTGGATTCAGAGTTTGCTGCTGCAGCAGACACCTTTTTCCTCTTGGGGAGCTTCTTGACACCAGGAAAATCGTAGGTGCCGCCCTTCTTCCGTCTCCGCCTGTGCTGCGCTTTCAAGCCAAAGTGAACACCTACAGACGCATCACTGGAGTTCTGTGCAGGTGAAGCATCTGAGGCAGCTGATTCCCAACCAGGGCTAGACTCTGCAAACAAAGGAGACTCAGACACCCTTTTGACGCACTCCACCGCTGGCGAGCCATCCCATTTCGAAACGTTCTCATGGCCTCGTGGGTGGTTCGCTTTGGCCGATTCTGTGACCTTCAAAACCTTCTCCAGCTCGGAGAGTTTCAAAGTGATGTTGGAGTTTGGGTGAAAGTTGACAATTTTAATGGTGCCCTCCCCAGAACGCTGGCTGCCCGGTGTGCACAATGCCTTCACAACAGCCTGTGGCTGCCCAGTCTTGCGAGCGGTGGCCTTGACGGGTCTGACGCGCATATCACCACCAGGAACTGATTTGCGCGCCGTGCTTTTGCTTGGGCTGAACTGTGACTTTACAGCACAACCCGTAGTGGTTACACCCGACGCTTGCGAGATGCCCATCAGGCTGGACGGATTCAAGTTTTCAACCACTGGATGAATTTTGACTGGATCTGCATCTCCCTTCTTGGACTCTGTGGTGTTCGAGTCTGTTCTGCTTGGGGAGGTGGACGCAGCATCATTACCTGCACAAAGGCCGGAGTTACTGGCCTGGTCTACATCCACCTCATCTGATTTGCTAACACTAGTAACAGTACCAAGTTCAGTGACTGCAATGGCAGGCTTAGCTGCACTTTCACTATTGACAGCTTCTGCCGTTGTGTTCTCCTGATCAGCACACTTGTCTGCATCGTCCTTTCCTATGCTGCAGTCCAGCAAAGGGATGGGGCTGGACTGGCCCGGCTTTGAACCTGAGTCACAGCTTTCTTTACACACATCATCAACATGGGACTCCTTGCTGCCATCATCTTTCTCTCTGGCAGGTGAAGAAATCTGGTCACTTTCCGTGACATTTTCCACACTGGTGGTAACGCCACCCGGCAGGTCCGTTTTCTCACTGTCCGCTAGGCTGCTTGACTGAGCATCACCTGAGTCATTTACAATGGCTGGATCAGGATCAGGAGCAGCTTCGTGGTCGCTGCTTTCTGTCTGGGGGGCCTCTGACTCGGAAGTAGAATTTGGTTCCTTTACTGCATCTACGGCATTGGCCGCGGGTGAATCCGAGCTCTCATCAGCGTGGACACCGTCGGTCTCAGCCTCACCTGCAGTAGAGCTGACAGACTTGCCAGTGCTGTTGTCTGTCTCACCTGCAGCAGAACTGCCTGACTTGCCAGTGTTGTCATCTGTCTCACCTGCAGCGGAACTTATAGACTTGCCAGTGTTGTCATCTGTTAGCATCCCACTGCCATCCCCCTTGGGTTCAGCGCCTGCTGCCTCCTTCGATTCCCCTTCCACATCATCTGACTGAGCTTCTGGATCTGCTGGAGTGTCTCTCTCTTCCGATTCACACCCGTTTACGGAGGATTTCACATCCATTGCACCATTTGCTTCAACCGTATCACTGTTTAATGTCTTGAGTGTTAGGCACCCGTCCCTCACTGTCAAGTAGCCCAAGCTGGATGGTGAGCTGGGTTCATTCACACAGTTTCTGACACTTCCGTTCTGTGCAGTGGCACAGTCTTTGGCACCATTGCCACTGTCCACCCCACCCACACACTCTTTGGCAATACTGCCATTGTCCATGACACTGTCTGCTTCTTGCACATTTGCCTGGTCAGCTTCGCCACTGCTGCCTGTCTTGACAAGGTCTTTTAAGGGGGCGTCAGCTTCACCGCAAAGGTCACCATCTTCGTTGGTGTCCATGGCCTCTGCCTTAAACAGACAGCACAGAACTAGTCTCAACATGGAAAAATGAATAACATTAACAATACTGAACACCTGTCAAGCGTCTCATCTGGCCGTCCATGACCTCTGCCTTATATAGACAGCGAAGAACTAGTCTCAACACAGGGAAATAAATAACATTAACAATGAGAATGAACACCTGCCGAGTGTCTCATCTCGGTGTCCATGGCCTATGCCTTAAGCAGATAGCACAGAACTAGTCTCAACACGGGCAAATAAATAATACTAACAATGATAATGAACACCTGCCAAGCATCTCATCTCCAGCTGAGCCCTCAGCACCTCCCAAGGGCAACAAATGGCACCCTAAAAGAGAAGTGAATGTGCTGTAGCCAAAATATAAGCCAGTTTGGCCTAGCGGTCAGGCTGGTAAGCAGAGGGACCTAGGTTTGAATCCGCTTCAGCTCTCCTTTCTCTTCAAAAGTTATGGTCTGTGGACACTGTCTTGTGACTTTGTCCTTCACAATTAATGAAACATTAAAACGGTTCTCATCGCTGAAGGTTTGAATCCGCTTCAGCTCTCCTTTCTCTTCAAAAGTTATGGTCTGTGGACACTGTCTTGTGACTTTGTCCTTCACAATTAATGAAACCTTAAAACGGTTCTCATCGCTGTCCATATTAATGCAGCAGTTATTCTAGTGATGACAGTGTAGCGATAGGTATATAAGCTCCCTCTTCCCCCACTTCCATACCCACTCAGCATCAGAGTAGGTTCTCGCTTTTTTCTAACTGCGTCCACATCTACTGGGCCTGGCTGCTGTGAACTCAGACCCAGCTTTTCAATGCCCAGACTTCAAGTTTGACACAGATAGGTGAATGCATACTGTCCACTTCTTCAGTCACAAAACTGAAACTAAAATGAGTAAGCAAACAGTCAACAGTTTCTCTCAAAGATTTTTCCACGTCCAAGACTCCATGACCGCATGAGAGCCCTGAAATCTGAAGAGACAAAGACCGTTTCTCCAAAATGAAAAAAGCAGTTCTCATGGCTGATTTCCATTACAGTATACAGTGACAAGACTGAGAATTACTAATAAATAACAATATAGTAATTTCAACCTAATTTGATCTTGAAAGTATTAGTAACTTGTTAACAATTAACTGTAACTATGCTTTACTGTTGGTCTTTCTCAGTTTCTGGGGAATCATTTCATCACTACAGTGAACAGCTTCATCCTGTACAAAATTTAACAAGTCTTAACCTACCTTGGTTCAAAGGCAGTGTGTCTACTGCAGCTGACCCAACAACCACACTACTGATGTTACGAACACTAAATTACTGAGGAAGACTTAATAAGTGACTGTGATATTGTGATCATACTAATCATAGCAATAAGCATGTTGGCTCAGGCACTGTACTTTTGTGAGTGGTGTGCGTAAGTGCACCTTTTCAGATCTGTTAGATTCAGGTGTCAGATTGCAGGTTGGTAAACTGGTATGAAAGTCGATGAAACAATTAAATCAGTTAAAACAACCTTGTGAGTGTGAAACAAAAACAGATGTGGTTTGGCCTCCATTTTGTTTTTTGATTTTATTATCGTTTTTCAGTTTTCACTTTTCAACTATTGTGTGTTTTTCTGCTTGATAAAGGGGATTACCCTGAAAATTTGCATGTTGTGTTTTGTCCTAATAAATACAAACAACAAAAAAGTAAATTAGCAGTCTTTTGAACTTTTTAGTTTTACACGTTTGGATCCTGTGAAACTGTTCTCTGTTATAACACACCAAATAGCAAACCAGCTGTCACTGTTGTAGCATTCCCCAAATGAACTCTCTGGGGGTCACCCAGCACTGTATTATGCAACTGTACACTCACAAATGCATCCGGTAGGGTGAGATGACTGTGCATGTGACTGTTGTTTACTACCCCCACCCCATGGGCAGTCACACGCTATGGGACTTCTGACAATTTTTCTCCCTTTCTGGAGGGTAGATCACCAGATGCTGTTAAACTAGACTTTTACTTGTCCAACTAGTTCAAATGTTATACAAGGAGCCTATCATGGCTGTTCAGTGATGGTTCCCAATAACTATGCTGTGCATAAAAACGTTTGAATGTAGCCTTGGTGCTCTTTCCGGACCTGATGGCAGTGGTGTCAACGTGCTGTGACACAGCCCATGCCAAGATCGACACTCAATCTCTTATCCTTACTTTCAATTTCATACACAATACAAATTACAATACAACTTTACTGCCAGGTGTTAATGCAACTGCACAAAGAATGTTTTGCTGCGTCAAGAAGTGAGTACACTCATCACACATTCACGCAAATCATAAAACAACAAAATAATTGTAATTGCCAATAGCAAACAATGGCGTAAAAAGTCACTGACAAATTATAAATACATGAATACCTTATCAATCACCATGACACTAGTGACACTGACAGCCCCCCTCCCAACCCCCCAATCTGTCAGAACTAATTTTTATGCAAAGGCACCAAGCCTGAGATTCTTAAAGGTGGGGGAAAGCAGGGCCAAATCTGTCCTGGCATCGACTGTGTCTGAGGCTAAGACTTAGCTTAGTGTGTGGAAAGTACACTAATTAATTAGAGGATGTACCTCTGGTGGAGTTTATTATGTAACTTGCATTTACACGCATGCCAGGTGCAAGTTACCATAGGCAACTCTGGTCTCTGTTGTTGTATTTGTGTTACATATTTCAAGCGCTAATTAACTCCCTTGTGTGCTGATTTAGTATGTGGAAAATAGTAACTGGATGAAGTACTCATGAACACAGAGAAAAACAGCCATCTTGAGCTCCCTGCTCCTGAAAAGCAAACTGATGCAAAATTGCCATGTGAAGGAATCTGACACCCCCAAAATTCTGATAACATATTTTTATGGAATGCATTGTCCTAAATAAATAAACAACACTGATTAAATTTCAATGGAGTAATAACTTTCAATTCCTAAATGCTCTGAGCAACATTATCAACTTCACGAGCAGTCAGTCCCCATTTCTCAACTGCAGAATCCACCCTGCAAAAAGTAAGAGAATATTCAGCAATGACTGTGCCTTAGTTTAGTGTGTTCTAAAAATAACTGGGGGGTGGGGGGTGAGAGAGAAATAAATTGATAAAAATTAACTAAATCTAGAGCAAAAGCAAACTGATGCAAAATTGTCATTTAGGAGTTTGATACTCCCCAAAATTTTGATACTAATATTTTCATGGAATGCATGGCCTTAACACTGATTCAGTGGCAGCATAATTAATGTTCAATTCCCCAGTGCTCAGAGCAACATTATCACCATCATAATCAGGCACTGACCCAGTCAGTTCCTGAACTGAGCATGTGATTTGGTGTTTGTGGAGTTGGTGCTTGGCTTAGGAATTCACACTTTCAGATGCTCTGTGTTAAAATCATGCAAATATTTTGCTTGGAACCATATTATGTGCAAATAATGCAATCTAGAACTAGAATAGTAGAAAGCAGAATGAGGTCACAAGTTACATTTTTACATAGTGTAAACAAGGCAACCTATGAAGAGCTAGTAATTTATATATTGTCTGTTCACATCACAGTGCAACTGAGGAAAGAGTCTGGCATTTCTTTTCATTCATCAGTTTCATATGCACGAGCTGGGAGCTCCAAAAAAAAAAAAAATTGTTGTTACAGAAAAATAAATATCTGAGGCTATTTGGGTTGTGGGAGATCGAAGACGGAACAGCACGCCTCTTGCTGCTGTTGTGCTTATTTTGTTCTTTTCCACCATTGGGTGTAACTGTTGTGCATGTTCCAGGGTAAAGCTAGGCCTGAAACTGGCTGTCATCTGCTTCATCAAACCAACTGGGTCTTTGTCAACTTCCGGGCAACACTTGTTCGAAGAAAACCCAACTTCCTCCAAATTCCAAACAGACCTTTGTCAATCGACTTAACACCAAAAGAGAGGCCAGTACACGGAGGTACTAGTGCAGGGCACTTATATAAACCATGCCTACTTCTGCCTTCTCCATGCCCGTTATATTTAGAACACGATTATTCCTGATAATTTTGCATTGGCCATCGAGAAAGACGGGTCTTGTCGCGAGTGGACCAAACTACCATCGTTGGCAATGTGGATTTTGCACCACTCAGGAACGCTCAGTCGGCAAACATCGGACTGAATTTTAACCGACGAACGTCTGAGGGCAAACAAAGTTTGTGGCTCTTCAACCTTTTCCGGAATAAGCGTGACTGTGGAGGTGAAATTCAACAAAACAATACCTGCTCCAGCGAATCTGAGAAGGCCGCCATGAATCAACGTACCACGCATGCGCAGTGGCCTCTATTCGCATTCGCCGAGTTTCCCGCGCTGAAGAAAGCCATAAGTGCTCGCCTCCTTCAGTGGGGTGGTAGCGAGTCCACAAACACAACAGACAGAGGGCTTTTGCCACAACTGATCATAGTGA
>OY757551.1:21154548-21159267 GCA_963584105.1 Alviniconcha strummeri
ATTAGTTTCGGAGGGAAGCTGAGCCGACTGGCATGACACGTTGAATGCTGGGAAGGCGAAAACTGATTGTGTATCAAAGTTAGGCACGGCAAAGCCGGCAGACTGGTTTGTGAGCCGCTTTGGCCCAGTGACACGGTAAGGCGTTAGGCTGGTAAGCAGACTGAAGAACCTAGGTTCGAATCCGCTTCGGCTGTCCTTTCTCTTCAGAAAGTTGTGGTCTCTGGACACTGTCTTGCGGCTTTCTCCCTCACAGTTATGAAACTTTAAAATGACTCTCATCGCTGCCCATCTTAATGCAGGAATCATTCTGCTGGTGACAGTGTAGCAATAGGTATATAATATCCCCCCTCCCCGCCCCCTTCTCCCCGTCCCTAATAAGCCTTATGGTTTCTGTGGACATTAAAGCAGCATGATCAGACTGGTTAGAGCTCAGGAGCTGTGTGAACAGGGAGGTGGGCCTGGAGAATGCTAAGCAGACTCAGGCGATGTGCCTTAGACCACTGCACGCAGGCATACAGCGTATACCCTGTAGTCAGTCTCTACACAGGAAAAAGACTTTAAGAGGAAATGACACTGGATAACCCCGGCCGCTATTCACAGCCAAGCGGATACACTGACTATACCCGACCACATCGAGCGAGTGATTAAGCTCACTTTAGACTCCACCCGTAAACATGGTGCTTAACGTCCACGCCAGGAAACCATAATGTTTATTAGGGACGGGGAGAAGGGGGGAAGGGGATATGGAGGTGGATGGGGAGGGGGGGCGGGAGATTATATACCTATCGCTACACTGTCACCACCAGAATGACTTATGCATTAAGGTTGGCAGCGATGAGAGCCATTTTAATGTTTCATAATTGTGAGGGACAAAGTCACAAGACAGTGTCCACAAACCACAACCTTTTTGAAGAAAAAGGAGAACCGAAGCGGTATCGAACCGAGGTCCTTCCGCTTACCAACCTAACGCCTTACCGCTAGGCCAAACCGGCTCACAAGAGTCAGCATTCTACTGTTGTACTCTCTTGTACTCAGCTTACCCCATCTGGCGAACCGGTTTGACGAGGCCCAGTCGCCGACTGAGACGCTCCTAATTATGAGACTGAAACAGGCATGCACTGAAAGGCACAACAGCTATGGCCGGGGCAGAAAATAGTTTGGCTGCCCGAGATCGCATAACTCCGAGCATTGGTTTACGACATAACGGTGCCAGAAAGAGAGGCTTGGGGTGGTGTGTGCGGCCGATGGGTTGCCAAAACCATGGACCGTAGATATAGGTCCATGGCCAAAACTGATTCTCAGTGAAACACGGCTGACTCAGACTCGGCAGCAAACTCCGAGCACCGCTTTCCGGCACCTTCCTCGAGACTTTGCCAGATTTAGTTACGCCACTGAAGGGGCACTCTTTATCCCCTCGCAGCTGTCCAGCGACGCGGTCAGCGCCCTCCGTAAGGTTCCAGTACTAATATGACTGTAGAAGCAACCTAGCGCCCAGCACGCACGTAAACATGAGACGCATCCACCCCGGGTGAAAGAAAGAGTTCCGTCTCGATTCAAACGACTGTGGTTTTATTTGTGCTGGTGTAAACTTTGTTGGCGGCTATAAATTACACGCCTTGTTTTATTTGAGTCGTTTTCACAAACCTACTACTGTTTCAGCACCAACAAAAAACTGCTCGTTAGCTGACAGTTTTCTGGACCCTATGGCGTAACTAAATACGGCAGTGGTTAAAGGAAGGATGTCGTAAACCAGTGCTTGGAGTTTGACCCGGCAGCTGTGTCTTGTGGTGTCTGGTGGGAGGGTTGCATAATATACTGATCAAACTTGTCTGACAGGCCTAAGTGTCGGTACTGGTAAAAAAAAAATGTCACTAGTCATGGGTACCGACACCGACGAACCAAAACCTGTAGGCCTATTTTGCCGGAACTGTTTGATGAAATCATTTACTGGATCAGTCATTTTCACTCTGCAGTTGTTTTCGTCGTTCCCTATTTCCTTTTTCTTTTCTTCTCAAGTACATCAAATAAATAAATTCAGCATACTGGACTGGGAAAACGAGAGTGAACTGGTTTGACCTAGCAGGAAGGCGTTAGGCTAGTAAACAGCAGGACCTCGGTTCGATTCCGCTTCGGCTCTCCTTTTTCTTAAAAAAAAAATAATAATTGTGATTTGTGGACACTGTCTTTGTTACCTTGTCCTTTGCAGTTATCGCCTGATATAAACTTACTGGTTGACCGGGCGAAACTTGAAACACCAAGTTACTTGTTTACTTACCTTGCAATTAATAAAACGATAAAACGGCTCTCATTGCCTCCCATCTTAAAAAGTGCAGGAGTCATTCTGGTGGTGACAGTGTAGTGTTAGGTATAGCCTCCTTCTTCCCATTCTGGTGGTGACAACACGGCATTAGACAAGTGTAACCAAACCAGATTTGGAAAACGAAACCATTTTGCCCTGTGTGAAAACACTCGACGCAGCTGTTTGTTTTTTCAGTCTTGGCGGTGGCTTTTGGAACCAGAGCTGGATTATTGAATCGGCTGCTGATAATAATAAGCATCCGCTTCGGCTGGTAACTTCAAACCCTGGTCCCAGTTAGTATTTCAGGCAGAAAATCGAAATTTTCATCGCCGGGCCTTGTTGCTCCTCACCGAGTTATCTCCCCTACCTGAATTTGGGTCAGTAATTTTGTTCTTCGTCTTTTTTACTTAAATGAAAACAGGCTTTCTAGTTTATGACATGACGACACCATTCACTCCTTTCCGCTTTGCTAGCTGTAACAGATAAAAGCTGGCTGGCAGATGTCACGTCACTGAATAATAGCATTCGGTTTCAAGTCGGCGATATTTTATATATAGGCGGCTAGGCTGACTGTTTCACTGTTGTGCATATTGAAAAAGGAACTGTTCTCAGTTGTTTTCACACATCCGTTGTTCTGTACAACAGTCTAGTAGAGTATGGAGTAAATTATCAATAGTGAAAAAGAAAAAAGAAAACGAGCAGCATCTATACACCTATTATTATTATTCATAGCTTTTATATAGCGCTATTCTCTGCTCTCGAGCAGACTCACTGCGCACATTGCCATGTGATTCTGAATGAGTGACTGTATCCTTTTATAGCGCGTATTATTAATATTTGGGTGCTGCGTGGCTGGTGCCACGTGAAATGCTGCCGTTTCGGCGCAAGTTCCGTGTACACCATTCAACCGTGCACCAGGTCACAGTGTCACTTCATTCAAAGCCACATACGTAAGGTGTATGTGTGTTTAGCTGTAACCTGCCACCTGCACATTGGCAGAATGACCGGGATCTTTTACGTGCTTCTGCGGTAACACGGAGGTGGAACGGATACCGAAATAAGAGTCAGCACAGAAAGTTGACCCTGGAGAAGAAAATTCTCCCACCGGTCCTACCGGGACTCGAACCCGAGACCTTTCGATCACGAGTCCGACGCTCTAACCACTGAGCTATCCCCGCTCCACCTAGCGTGAGTGAAACTGACAGGCGACAACTGCAGCCTTATTTCGCTCCTGAAAAAAAGGAGACAAAGAGAGAGGATAAGATAATACTTTATTACACAAGGATAAATATTTAAGCACAAGTCGTCTTTTTTTTCTTCTTTTTTTCTTTTTTCTTTTTACAACATCGTCACTGATGACAAACACAGCAACACTCAATACGAACAAGAATACAAATAATTGCGACAAACTAGAGAGACAGACAGACAGAGACAGAGAGACAGAGACAGACAGAGACAAAGACAGAGAGACAGTGACAGGGACAGACACAGAGAGACAGGGACAGAGACAGAGACAGAGACAGACAGACAGAGAGACAGAGAGAAACAGAGACACAGAGAGAGGGGAATTTGAATGGTTGCTTCTAAAAGTAACAGCAGCACAATATTTAGAAGCGCAGTGTTTTTCCCAAATTGTGTCTGCTTTGCAACAGTCAAGACAAGACAAGAGAAAGTTGTATACAACTAAAGAAGTTCAAAATCAGCGACAAAATGACAATGTAACTTATCTCAGTTGGATCTAATTACACCGTTTGCATGACTGCATCTGCAAAGCATTTATGTGGCACATATTTTTCTTCCTTCGTGCGCGGAGTTTGGGCGGGTGTGGGTTTGGTGTGTGTGTGTGTGTGTGTGTGTGTGTGTGTGTGTGTGTGTGTGTGTGTGTGTGTGTGTGTGTGTGTGTGTGTGTGTGTGTGTGTGTGTGTGTGTGTGTGTGTGTGATAGACAGACAGACAGACAGACAGACAGACAGAAAGACAAAGACAGGCAGGCAGACAGACAGAGACATACAGACAGAGGGAGAGAGAGACAGAGAGACACAGGCAGACAGGCAAACAGGGAGAGTGCATGTGTATTTGTATGTGCACGTTGAGACGTCAGCGTACAGTGACACTGAGCGCGCCGTGCGCATGCACGTTTGTGCGTACGCGTATTTATAGAAAATATTCAATTTTCATCTTCTTTTTTCTTTCTTTTTTACACCTACGGATAATGATGGGACTTCTCGTTGACGAATACTGAGTATAACCAATCGGTCAACCTCTACGGTGTTGCGAGTCAAGCAACATGAAGTGAGATGCGGCGACTATCAGCCTATGTGATTTAGTTTTCGCACAGTCCCCTGCCTCCAGCTAGGTTTTTCTGTCTATGCTGAAAACGAAAACTTACCCTTAGCTGTGATAGTGCAAACAATTAGTATT
>OY757551.1:21159467-21177061 GCA_963584105.1 Alviniconcha strummeri
GTGGCCGTATCGTTTGGTAATCCACACCAAAAAACGTCATAGGCTTATACAATGTTCGTTCACCCAGTCACACGCATTCAGAGCTCAGGAGCTGTGTGAAATTCGAGGTGGCCGTCCTGGGTTCCAGTCCCTAATAAGCCTACGGTTTCTGTGGACGCCGTAACTAAAGCAACACTCCAACCGACATCACACGTATTCAGTTTATACAGCGGTGTTATGCCTGTCACGAGAGCTAACTTCAAAGACTGGGTGCTTCTCAACACGCACACGCAGGCACGCAGGCACGGACGCGCGCGCACACAGTCATATAATGGCACGCACACATACATTCACAGACACAGACAGACACACAGACAGACAGACAGAAACACACACACACACACACACACACACACACACACACACACACACACACACAACAAAAAACTGAGCAAATCAGCACTAGCGGACGTGCAAATCACGTGCAACACGTGAAAATATGTACGCAAGGCCGCTCTGAATCAAATACGCGCGCAAGAACTGATGCACATGTGGGTAGCCTAAGGCCTTGAACCGGTGGTGCAAAAACCGACAACCAAGGGATCTCAAGTACAGTTTTCAACTACACTGAGAAACCAAGTCTTTTCTTCATAAGCATTGAAAAGAGGAAGGAATGGTAATAACTGTCCACCTTAAACCACACGCACACACGAAGATAGTCCGTAGGCCTAATTGAGTTTGAACGTGCTGTCAACCCACACGATCACCTCAGGACCGTCAAACTGTCAAAAGCAAACGCGCATTTCTAAACTCTTTTCACATATCAACCCATGCTCAGCTGACATCTACAAAATCAACTCATACACAAAAATAAAAAAACAGAACATTTGAACACAAACAGCACTTGAAACGCAATGGCTTCGAAGAGTTAGTCCCTTCAAAATATTCCTTGCTAAAAACAAAAGCATACTAGGCTGGACATGCTGGTATCATCGACTATTACGTCTAATTTAGTGCTACCAGATTAAAAATAAATAAATATATATACAGAAAGGAATGGACTGAATTTGAAACATTACATAAATGCATAATGGCAAATACACCATATAAATGCTGTCGTCTCCTAGATGGTTAGCAACAGCTATACCAAAAAGTATTTCCCTTAACAATAACCCCCCCACCCCCCAACGAAACAAAAACAAACAAACAAAACAAAAAAAGGGGGTGGGGGGAGGGATACTATTAACTTGGTGTTTTACGCTCACTTAACCAGTACGGTTATAGCAGGAACTCCCCAAAAGGGGGGAATTTTCTGGAGCAAAAAAGTCCTCCAGAGAACGGACCACCCGCAGAAACAAACGATGCGGCAGAAAGAGCAACCCAACTGGGCCGTCGCTAGCAACAGCAAGAGATTACACGAACGGTTGAGAGAGAGACCCTCAGTGAGAGAGAGAGAGAGAGAGAGAGAGAGAGAGAGAGAGAGAGAGAGAGAGAGAGGGGGGGGGAAACAAGAGATGAGACACGAACGGTTGAGAGAGAGAGAGAGAGAGAGAGAGAGAGAGAGAGAGAGAGAGAGAGAGAGAGAGAGAGAGAGAGAGAGAGAGAGAGAGGAAAAACAGTTGAGTTGAGACAGGAACGGGGCATCAAAATGGGCCTGAGATTCCTGACAGGACAAGACTACATTAGACATCCGCCATCTTCCTTCGGGGCCACAGACAAGAAGCAGACACGCTTGGTCTGCCAAGATTCGCTTCGCCCCAACATCAAACAGTGCTGCATACACACACACACACCTCTTTTTGCTTGATTTCCGCTCTCATTAGTCTTCTCTGCAAGCCTCATTAAAGTAACGCTCCGCTGATAGCAAACAGAAACACAGGTGGAAACTATCACCATGTGAGTGCCGGACAGCCAACATTGTTACTTTGTTTCTTCGCACACTTCCCGCCTCAGCCTGAGGTGACACCCGACTCCAAGCGGTACTGGTCGTACTGGTTTGCGACATCCTCCCTCCAACCACTGCCATAACTGGTTAGGCAATACGCCTCCAAAAACTGTCAGCTAAAAACATGTTTCTTTCAGGTCCTGGATTGTGGTGGCTGGTCGTGACATAACCGTACTGGCTGACTGGGAGTAAAACACCAAGTTACTTGCTGGAAAAACGGTTAGCCGTCATGTCTGTATGCAAACTCCGAGTATCTTTTACTACCTTCCTACCAGACACACTACAGCACAGCTAGTATCTCTGCTCCAGCCACTGCCTTAACTGATTACGCCGTAATTAAGTCTCAAAAACTGTCAGCTAACGGACAGTTTTTTCATCCAACCACTACCATAACTAATTACGCCGTAAGTCTCGAAAACTGTCAGCTAACGGACAGTTTTTCAGTTGCTGCTCAAATCAGTGGCAGTAAGTTTGTACCAGACAACTCAGTTTATATCCGGTGTTTCTTTTGTAACCGCCCACGTTGCTTACGCCAGCGAAACCAAAACCCAAAACGTTTGACTCGAGACAGAACACACACACTCTCGCTCTCGCTCTCTCTCTCTCTCTCTCTCTCTCTCTCTCTCTCTCTCTTTTAACCCGCCGGGGCGGACGCGTCTCATGTTTACTTGCGTACTTGGGCGCTAGATTGCTTCCACAGTCATATTAGTACCCGAACCTTTAGGAGGGCGCTGACCGCGTCGGTGGACAGCTGCGCGGCGGTAAAGAGTGCCCCTTCAGTGGCGTAACCAGTTGTGGCAGAGTTTGGAGAAAGGTACCGGAAGGCGATGCTCGGAGTGTGTGCTATACTACAAACACCTTTGTGCGGGCTGGTTGATGTGATGTTAAAATCCAAGGACTAACTTGAATTTTCCACTTAGTCCCCCCATCTCTCCCATCCCTTCCCCCTCTCTCTCCCCTCCCCCCTCTCTCCCTCCCCCCTCTCTTTCCCCTCTGTCCCTCTCTCCCATTTTTCCTCTCCCCCCCATCCTTCTCTCTTCCCCTCCCTCTCTCCCTCCCCCTCCCCTCTCTCTCCCCTACCCCCTCTCTCTCTCAATCAGTTGCTTAATCGTACTTATAATATCTGTTTGTGGTACAGTCGTGCTTACTTGTGTCTGTCGTATTGCATGGACTGGCTGTTAGATAGGTCCAAATGGCCCTAACGCTACTATCCTTGAATATTAAAGTTTTCGAGTTCGAGTTCTCTCTCTCCCCTCTTTCTCCCCTCTCTCTCTCCCTCTCTCTCTCCCTCCTCCTAACCCTCTCAGTCTCTCCCCCCTTTCTCTCCCCCCTCCCTCAGTCCAAGCCCGCCGCACCCCCCCCCCCCCCCCCACCCTCCAGAATGAGCAAGACTAGGGCCAGCAGACAAGTGTAAAGGAGAAAAGGGTACGGGTGAGTGCCTACATCAGTACGCATGGTCTGTCACGTGTGAAAAATGGCATAGCGGCAGCAATCTCAGGTGACACAAGAGCCGAGCAATTCCTTCCGGAGACTCGAGCCGTCTAGAACCGGTCCCAGTAGTCTACAGCCCTCGCCGTCTGCACACAGCGGCGACAACGGGACTGTAGCTACTGAAGCAATCTGTGGTGTTGTCTCCCCCTGGCACTCCTTCTGGGGACAAGAAAACGGCCGCGGCGCTGTACACAGCTACCAAAACAACTCCGGGTATAATCTCCTTCTGCAACTTCTTCTGGAGATCCCAGAAACGGCCACAGTCCTCGTCTACACAGGGCGATGACAACGGAACTACATAACTATCAAAACAGTATGTGGTGTGAAACCTAACTCTGACTCTCCTTCTGGAGATTCTAGAAACGGCTCCAGTCTAATACACAGCTATTAAAAATGAAACAATCTCTGGTATAATCTCAGTCTGGCACTCCTTCTGGAGACCTGGAGACGGCCCCAGTCTTGTACACAGCTACTGAAACAATCTCCGGTCTAATCTCCATCTGGAGATTCTAGAAATCCTCCAGTCCAATACACAGCTATTAAAAAACAAACAAACAAACAAAAACAATCTCTGGTATACTCTCCATTTGGAACTCCTGGAGATTCTAGAAACGCCCCCAGTCCTGTATGATCAAAGAGACTGACAGCTATAAAAAAAAAAAAATCATCAACAACAACATCACTGACTGGGATAATCTGCCCTTGGCACTCCTGGAGATTTCAGAAACGGCCCCTGTCTAATATATACGGTATGACCAAAGAGACTTAAAAAACCGCTGGTATAATATCCCTGTTAAGGTATTGGGTTAGTATTGGGCTGATATCCTCTCACCATTATCGATTATGTGCCGGCGGTCACCGATGAGCTACTTAGGAAGTGAAACACGTGTCTGACTTAGGCAACCAACATTAAAATGGTCCCCACCAGGATAAGATTTTTCACAACCCCTCTGCTCTCTGTTTGGCGCTGTGGGCCAAAAATCGGATTTGGCTCCGAAGGTGGGGAGGGGTGGGGCAGAGAGGGGGGGGGGGGGCACTATGTACCCATTAGGTTCTTCGTGAAGGGAGTAGTACTCAGTACTCTCTCTCTCGCTCTCCGTGGGATTTACTCTGTTTAAGGTCTGCCATATTTGAATATAATGCCTCAACGATTGCTTGTTTTTTCTTCTTCTACACTTTGATCTAAAATGGTACAATCTCCCTCCGACACTCCAGAAGACTCTATATAAACGATACACCACTCGACTACGAAACAAAAAAGCCAAGATTTAGAACTCAGAGGCTGAAAATCAGAGAATTAGAGGCTAGAAAACAGGAACGGCAGACGTTCATGAAACGCTTCAACCCCTCGCTTCTTTTTGTTCCTTGTCACCCACGTCCCCCCCACCCCCACCCCCACCTCCACTTTAAAGTAGAAGGGAAAAGAGAGTGGGGGAGAGAAAGAAAGGCTAGAAAAATATTGATCTATGACGACAGAAATTCCAGTCTCTTGGGGTGGGTGGATGGAGAGAGAGAGAGAGAGAGAGAGAGAGAGAGAGAGAGAGAGAGAGAGAGAGAGAGAGAGAGAGAGAGAGAGAGAGAGAGAGAGAGAGAGAGAGAGAGAGAGAAAGAACTCGGCGACAGAGAGAGAGAGAGAGAGGGGCGGAGGGAGGGAGGGAAAAAAGGAGACACTCTTTTTGACACCAAGAGGGTACTCAACCCCAAATCCCAAACACGAAATGTCAGCAGCACGAAGAATGGCACCCCGGCACCTGCCAAAATACCTCCCTAGCCGACCGACGGTACACTCCGCTGGTGTCAGGGACAAGATTCAACAACGGCTGAAAAGTGCTGCGAGGTCTTAAGGCCTGGTAGGCTAGTTACTGAAGTACTAAGCGCCGTAACGGAGCACAAAGTGTCCCCCCGCTACTCCAAGCGATTATCAGACTGCTGATGAAAATTTTCCCCTCCGCTGGGTGTCTATAATCCTCCTGTCCACTGGACGCTCTGGGCACCAGTCCTCCTACTGACCAGGACAATGCAGGCCAGTGTAGGGGTCTCGGACTGGTTATCTGGGCCGGGTCGCATGACTCGCTTCCGGTGAGCCGGTTTGGCCCAGCGGTAAAGCGTTGTTTGGCTGGTAGGCAGAAGCGCCTCGGCTCGATTCCGCTCTCCTTTCTCTTAATTTTTTGTATGGTTTCTGCAATAAAGGTTGTGGTTTGTGGACACTCTCTTGTGACTTTGTCCCTCACAATTAATGAAACATTAAAATGGATCTCATTGCTGCCCATCTTAATGCAGGAGTCATTCTGGTGGTGACAGTGTAGCGATAGGTATATACTCTACCTCTTCCCCCGCCCCCATACCGGACCCCTCCATACCCCTTCCCCCCTTCTCCCAGTCCCTAATAAACAGTATGGTTTCTGTGGACGTTAAGCACCATGTTTACTTACTCTGACGTGCTTTCGTGAGCTTACCGCCACGACCAGTTAGCAGTGGTTAAACAAGAACGCTGCTCAGTGAAATCTAAAACGCGGCAGAATGTCTGTCAGCTTGCGAATCCGACAAGTTAGAAGTATAGTTATAAGCCGGCGTGAAACGGCGATTCCATTCGTATGGATACGGTAACGATCGAAAAAGTAGAAACAGCTCGTGCATCAGTGAGTCTGTGTTCACAGGCACGGATGGATATTTATTTTGTATTCATATCCGTGCAAATGGATTCTCTCTCTCTCTCTCCCTCCCTCCCTCCCTAACCTCCCCCCCCCCCCCCCCCCCCCATATGGAAGTTGCCAGGCGGGTGTTCTGTAACTGGGGCCAGGTTCAATTTCAGTGTTGTTTTACGTCTACAGAGATCGTACGGACTATCATGTTCGGGACGTCCACCTCGACTTTCACACGGCTCCTGAACTCTGTACCTGCTCAGTATTGCTTTACGTACACATACAGAAACTGTGCGGACTGCTAGGGACCGGGAGGGAGCACAGCTCCTGAGCTCTGACGTCTTCTTGTTCCAGTTTATGTCGGTTTACGTCCACAGAGGACCACAAGGACTATTAGCGACGGGAAGCCCAGGAGGGTACACAGCTCCTGAGCTCTGACGTATTTTTGTTCGAGTTCAGTGTCACTTTACATCCACAGAGACCGTACAGACTATTAAGCACGGGAAGCCCAGGGCGTCCACCTCGACTTTCACACGGCTCCTGTACTCTGCAAGCGGGCCCAGCGCGCTCTGACGGGCATTTAGGTCGTGCAAGTGGCCGGATCAGGAAGTGGACAGGTCCTTCTTTTGCTGATTGTCGTGGTGTCGGGTTTTGTTGGTGGAGGAAGGGGCCGGACAATCCAGCTAAGTCTTTCTTTTCCAGCTAAGCCCGTCCCACAACAACTAGTGATCATGTCTCTTTTGGGTCCGCCCCGGTACAATAATCACTCGCCCGAAGGCTTAGAGCTTTTATTACAGAGAGAGAGAGAGAGAGAGAGAGAGAGAGAGAGAGAGAGAGAGAGAGAGAGAGAGAGAGAGAGAGAGAGAGAGAGAGACACACACACACACACACACACACACACACACACACACACACACACACACACACACACACACACACACACACACACACACACAAACACACAGACAGAGACAGAAAAAGAGACAGAAAGAGAGAGAGAGAGAGAGAGAGAGAGAGAGAGAGAGAGAGAGAGAGAGAGAGAGAGAGAGAGAGAAGAGAAAAGAGAAACAGACAGACAGAGACACAGACAGAGCGAAAGGCAGAGAGAGAGAAGAGAGAGAGAGACAGACAGACAGACAAACAGAGACAGAGCGAGAGACAGACAGGCAGAGAGGCAGGCAGACAGAGAGACTTGATACTCTAAGAGGATATCCTTAAACTGGTGATGCTGTCGAGTCTCATTCCTGTGCACAAAACAAAGCGTTCTGTCGGTCTTATGTTTGGCGGAAATGCCTGCTCGTCACTGCCCATCAGGGAAAAATGGGTGTTGCCTGTTACGGTCCCTTTCCAAGTAAAATAGCCCAGAATCCGATACGCAAAGAGCGTGCACTGTTAACTCGAACAATGGGCATGCTGCACTTTGAACCATAGAGTCAGGAGAGGCTAGTTAGTACGAATTTTAACGTCCTGTGAATCGCACAGCTGACGTTAAACGCTATCTCTTTCTGGACTGAAAGACAAAAATACATAATTAATTATGGAAGAAGTTAGTTCTTGGATTTTAACATCCCGTCAACACATAGCGTCATTTCAGGGCGATCGTTGCAAAAAACAAAAACAAAAAGAGGCGAAATGAAGAAGAAGAAGAAGAAGAAAAAGAAGAAGAAGAAAAAGAAGAGGAGGATGAGGAGGAAGAAAAGAAAAAGAAAAAGAAGAAGACGAGGAGAAGGAAGAGGAAGAGGAAAAAGAAAGAGGAGGAGGAGGATAGGTCTGTCTGCCTACTCAACCTATCGCCCTTTACTATGCTATGCCTGTACTACTTCAATACAATACAATACCAAAAAAACAAAACAACACCTTATCATTCATAATAAATGAATAAAATGAAAAGATTTCCCTTAGGTCGCTCAAATTCCACAAAATAATGTTAGACAGTTTAACACAACAAGGGTAAAAGTATACAAATAAAATAAAACGGAGACCACACACCCACGCCCCACCGACAACGTTTATCGCGGGCCGATGTTGTCGTTGATAGCACCACGGAATAAATCACGCGGACGAAGCACGGTATGCTTTGATCTGCCAAAGTCATTGTCAGGCCGAGACAGATACTCGAGGGCCGCGTGGATCGTACATTGTCTGTGGCATTACTGCAAGGACCTACATCTTCAAGGCTGAGTGTCCAATGGCCGGTTGCTGTCAGTGACATTGCAAGGGCCTGTATCTTCAAGGTTGAATGGCCTATAGTCACTTTCTGTCTGTGGCATTACTGCAAGGACCTACATCTTCAAGGCTGAGTGTCCAATGGCCGGTTGCTGTCAGTGACATTGCAAGGGCCTGTATCTTCAAGGCTGAATGGCCTATAGTCACTTTCTGTCTGTGGCATTACTGCAAGGACCTACATCTTCAAGGCTGAGTGTCCAATGGCCGGTTGCTGTAAGTGACAGTATTGCAAGGACCTACATCTTCAAGGTTGAGTGTCCTATAGCCACTTTCTGTCAGTGACAGTACTGCAAGGACCTACATCTTCAAGGTTGAGTGGCCTATGGTCACTTTCTGTCAGTGACCTTATCGCAAGGACCAACATCTTCAAGGTTGAGAGCCCAAAGGCGATGGTGAAATGCAACGGCACGGCAAGAAGATGATGAGAAATTTTAGAGGTGGGCACAAGATGATGCAGCTTCAAACTGCGACAAGACGAAGATGAAGAAACTTTAAAGCCGGAACAAGAAAAAAAAAAAAAAAAAAAAAAAAACAAGAAAAAGAAGAAGAAAAAAACAAGCTCAAATTCAACAAAGTTGCAACAGGTAGGTAGTGTTGCTTAATATCCTCAGATGTCGGTCGTCATATTAAGGACAAGCTGAAACCAATGCCGAAGCATGGTTCAACATAGCTTTACGTCCACAGAAGCCAGAAGGCTCGTTAGGACGGACAGCCCAGGACGGCCACCTCGACTTTCACACAGCTCCTGAATTGTGAAAGTTGCAACAAAATGAACATAGATTTTAACGTTGAAACAGAAGGACACGACGACGACAATGGTGATGACGATGCAGGCTTGACGACGACGATGATGACGACGACGACGACGACGACGACGACGACGACGACGACGACGATGAAAGATAGGAAAACAAATATTTGATCTGAAAACATGAGTTTCATTCTGATTCCTTCCCTGGATAAGTCGATTGTTCACTAGATTCCCAATTTGATTTTGTTTTGACCCGTTTATGTGTAAAATGTTTTTGTACATACCAAAAACAACACATCATTTTTAGAATTGTTTTAAATTTGTTCCTATTTATTTCAATTCAGGAGCCCTACGTGGCTGACTGGGCTCAAAACACCAACGAACTATTTCAATTCAGCGAATAAACACTAACAAATAGACAGGAGCTTTCACAGTACCGTAACTTCAACAACAACAACAACAACAACAACGACAACAACAACAACAACAACAGCAACAGCAACAGCAACAAAGCTAAGCAAACAATAGCAACAACAGCAACAAAGCTAAGCAAACAATAGCAACAACAGCAACAAAGCTAAGAAAGGAATAAGAACAACAAAAGAGTCGCTCACTTTCAAAACTGGACTTTCTCTGTTAGGACAGAACGAGATTCCTCGACTCGATGTCTGGCGACGGGTGAGTATCCCTCACTCCAAATCCCCACCGTTCCCTTCAGCCCATATATATATTACAGGCGTGCTGCTAGACAGACGCCGGGTGGCAGGTGTGTGTTCAGAGGTGATCATTACGCCAGTTAATAAAGCGTGATATCCCCACCGTTCAGCGCCAAGTGGAGGAGATGACAAGCGTTGGCACACCGAGACTGGACTGCAGGCCGCCCCGTCTGTCTCACGGAGGGAACGCCTTTTGCAGCCCTTTGTGTATTAACGGAACCGACGCCCTTATCAATTGACGGAGTTGCTGCCGTGACAATGTACTGGGTAGTAACTGAGAGAGAGAGAGAGGGAGAGAGACAGAGACATAGAGACAGAGACAGACAGAGGGAGACAGAGACAGAGACAGAGAGACAAAGACAGAGAGAGAGAGAGAGAGAGAGAGAGAGAGAGAGAGAGAGGGAGGGAGAGAGACAGAGACAGACACAGAGAGACAGAGACAGACAGAGTGAGAGACAGAGAGAGACAGAGACAGTGAGAGACAGAGAGAGAGACAAAGATAGAGAGAGACAGAGAGAGAGACAGAGAGAGAGAGAGAGAGACAGACAGAGACAGAGAGAGAGCCGCCACTACTGGGCCTGACCCGCTGCGACTGACCACGGATTGTCAGCTGACGGATTTTAGTTCAGTGTTGCTTTACGTCCACGGAGACCATAAGGATTATCAGGGACGGGAGCCCAGGACGGCCATCTCCACTTTCACACAGCTCCTGAGCTCTGGTGACACTGACTGAGAATAAGTCCACCAGCTGTCATGCTCGGACAACCCCGCCACCCTCACCCCTGTACCCAGCTCCCCCCCCCCCCCCCCCCCCCCGAGCACGCACAAATTAAATTAAACCCGAATATCACTGTTACAGATGGAAGAACAAGTGCCGAGACAACCGTGATATGTTACGAGTATAACAGGCCTATTCCGAGAATAATATTCTACTCTTCGACCTAAAAGTGTAATTAATAACGGAGTTCTTCGTAGAAAATTGCATCCATTTATTGGATCCAAGCACAAGGCTTATAATTATCTCCTTGCCTGTGTTGAGCTGCCTTGAGGCCTGAACACCTTCGGGGCACATTTTTTCCATAAATATAATATTGTGAAGGCGAAACTGTCTTACGGCAAAACTGACCGTGTTCTGTCACTATGGTAACCGAGTGCAACCATACATGTAGTCCTGGCGATAACCGTTCTGTCACTATGGTAACCGAGTGCAACCATACATGTAGTCTTGGTGATAACCATTCTGTCACTATGGTAACAGAGTGCAACCATACATGTAGTCTTGGCGATAACCGCTCTGTTACTATGGTAACAGAGAACAACCATACATGTAGTCTTGGTGTCGGATGTGCCGTGGTGCAACATGACCCTAACTAAGTCAGACACTCACCGTGCGGCAAGTTTGGCTGATCGGTTTTGCTCAGAAGCGCCACCGGGACGGACGTCGGTTCTATTCCTTCCCCTGCTTTTGACTCGATCCTTTCTCTTCAGACTTTGTGGCTTTGTGACCCCTGCCTGTCCCTCACAATCACACTTACAGAGAATGCGGACAGGGACGGGGGTTCGATTCCCGCATTTGACTCTCCTGTCTCAGTCTTCAAGCTTTGTGGGTTATGGACCACTGTCCGTGTGTGTGACTTTGCCCCTCACAATCACACTATGGTAGTGAGAATGCGGACGGATGTCGGTTCGATTCCCTGCTTTGATTCTCTCTTTCTACTCAAACTTTGTGGTTTACGGACCGCTGTCCGTTTCAGTGACTTTGCCCCTCAAGATCACACTGACTGAGAATGAAAGCAACACGTCGACGGCACAGACTTGCCACTGCTCCGTCTGAGTTGCAGTGGTAACTGTATCCTCTTGCTCTGGAAGGCCGATCCCTGCTCAGTTGTCAACACAGCAGAGCATAGCACAGCGCACAGCACAGCACAGAAACTACAACACCGCCATCCTCACCTGGCTTTGTCAGCCGAGTGGTACATGTATAATGTATAAGTACAGCCCAGCACATAAACAGCCTGAAATACCACATACACCTGTCCTGTTGCTGGCTCTGCTTTCTTCACGCCGCCTAGCTTTTGTCCCATTCATCTTCCCAGATGTCCTAGTTCCTCAAATCTGTGAAGCCAAGCTACACACGCCAGCACTGCGGTAGCGATTTACGCCGCTGTAATGGTTTGCCGTGTGGTGTGAGCTTTAGGTCCGATTATTTTGACACAAGCTGTGTTAGGACGCTGTCAATGTTCCTGGTTGTTAAAGACATCGCGTGAGCAGTGGTTTGCTGTGTGGTGTGAGCTTTAGGTCCGATTATTTTAATATAAGATGTGTTAAGACGCAAACTCCAAGCAGCAGTTTACGACATGCTGGAAAGCGATGCTCGGAGTGTGGTTAGGATGCTGTCAATGTTCTTGATTGTTGAAGACATCGCGTGAGCGGTGGTTTACTGTGTTGCGTGAGCTTTAGGTCCGATTATTTTGAAACAGGATGTATTTTGCCTGCTGTGAATGTTCCTGGTGATTGGAGACATGCCGTGGCCTTAAGGTCCGATGTCTGACTGTATCAGACAGCATGTATTATGACGCTGTGAGTGTCCCTGGTCATTGAAGACATTGTTAGTTATAAAGGACGACGAAAACGTTTTCACTAAAAGAAGACAGGTCACGGATGTAAATAATCAACAACAAACAACAGCAGCAATACCACTACGACGTTTGGACAGATGTGTCTTCATCAGGGAAAAAAGTGATTTATCAGTTATATCTTTTACCTAATGAAGACACATATGTCCAAACGTAGTGTTGCTGTTCGTGTGTGTACGTGTGTGTGTATGTGTGTGTATGCGTGTGTGCGTGTGTGTGTGTGTGTGTGTGTGTGTGTGTGTGTGTGTGTGTGTGTGTGTGTGTGTGTGTGTGTGTGCGCGCGCGCGCGCGCGCGCGCCTGCGTGCGTGTGAAGGTAACTGTGTGTGGGTGGGGGGGGGGGGGAGGTATTTTGTTGTTGTTCTATTGGTATTATGTGATGTCTTCTTTCAGTATCTTTTCCTCGTTCTTTCACGCTTGATCTTGTCAGCAGCGGTCACTCTTTTTTGAAATTTCGTATTATTTAAAAAAAAAAAAAATCGTTAGTTAGTTGGAGTGTCTTAGTTGTGAGATTTTAACGTGGCGCCGCCTACCGCACAGTCGCCTGAGGCTCTTTCAGCAGTTCAAATTGCAAGTCATTAAAGGTTGGCAGGTACAGGTCGGTGACCTCAGTGTTGTGGCGAGTGCGGGGAGGACAGAAGAAAAGAATGGTGCGGGGAGAGAAAAAATGACGCCAACACACACACACACACACACACACACACACACACACACACACACACACACACACACACACACACACACACACACAGAAGTCTACATTTACTGTTAACGGACTGGAACTTTACGTTGTTGAAACAAGTGTCTTCTTTCTTTCTTTCTTCCTTCTTTTAATTTTTGTTTAAATCGCCGTCATGGTTGACTGGGAGTAAAAAAAATAAAAAATCCTTTCCTTCTTCTAATTTTTTTCCCCACAGTGTTCATTGATTCCCCCCCCCCCCCCCCCCCCCCCAACGCCAATTTTCCCCTTTTCCCACATTAACAGTTGGTATTGTCGAACCACGTGCCTAGTCGATGTTAGTTTTATGCTGGTGGTTTTTACGCTTGGTTCCCCAGTGAGTGAAGTTATGGCACAATTATTATTGTCCATTTCCCTTCTCAACCCCGTGTGTTTCACTATTTAAAAAAGGTGGTCACACGTTTCTCAGCCCCGTGTGTTTCACCATCTGAAAAAAAAAAGGATGGTGATACGATTACCAGGATAACATTAACCTTTAACGTTGAGTTACATCCTGCACTGATGAAATCTCCAGCCAGAGGTGTTCAATCTCTCGTAAATTCCTCACCCGCTGACCCCCCCCCCCCCCCCCCCACCGTCCCCCGAGGATTGGTCCTAAGAGCGCTCGTGTGTCCGGATGATCATCATAGCCATAACTTTTTTTCTTTTCTTTTTTGAAAGTGACTAGTGACTTTTTTTTTAACCCATTCCCTGCCATCAGGACATCACACGATGTGCACAGCAAATCGCTTCCCCCTTTTCCTGCCTCGTCATGTCCTGCTTGAATTCCACTGAAATACGGTTCCCAAAAGGCGCATTTTTGGTTAGTTTAATATCACACCTCTGGCGCTACTCTTGAAAGAATTTTTCCCCGCCAGGAAAATGTCCTTGGCAGTGAAAGGGTTAACCTTTCCCCTAAATCCCAAACACATGAGAGGCCAAAGAGAACGTTATTAATCATGACAAAACACAACACGGGGGATTTTCCGGGTAAGCCCCTTTCGGCACGCTACAAACCAACACTTAAACAACAGCTGAACGGGTGAAAAATGAGATGTAGGACACTTCCGCTTTGGGTTTGCCAAAATGTCATGCCAACATTGTTTCAAACGCTGGACACCAAAACAACATAACCGAACAACTCAAGCAAAAGAAGATAAGTGTTCTGCGTATATGTCACCGTTTAACTGTTGTTTTGTAGCTTAATAAAGGGGTTTATATCGAAAAATGCCTTTTCGTGACAGTTCAAGCGTAGATTTTTTTTTTTCAAACTAGGCCATAAGTCGACTGAAAAACTGGTACGAATGTTGTTGTTGTCGTCGTTATTGTGTGTGTGTGTGTGTGTGTGTGTGTGTGTGTGTGTGTGTGTGTGTGTGTGTGTGTGTGTGTGTGTGTGTGTGTGCGTGCGTATCAATAAAGAGGCCCGTGATGCTACCTCCCTTGGGATCTTTAAAAATGCCCGTGTGTGTCAGCACCAGACCAGTGAGCAGATATGTGAGCCGGGGTGGCCTAGCGGTAAAACGTCATGCAGCCTCAGAGTAAGCAGGACGACGTCGGTTCGATTCCCATCTTCAGTCGTCCTTTCTCTTGAAAAAATACGATTTGTCGACACAATCTTGTGTGATTATAAACACTGCCCCTCACGGTCAATGAAACATTACAATGGCTCTCACCACTGCCCAGTTTGGTGCAGAAATCACTCTGGTGGTGACGGTGTAGCCGTTTGGTACCCCCCCCCCCCCCCCCCCCCCCCCCCCCCACACACACACACACAGAATCTCGGTCCCCGCCAGTACCTCTTCAGTGACAACTCGGCGTTACGAACAAGCGCCGAACGAACCAGTTAAGTATCAAGTACACGCATCACTAGTCCGCTGGGTCGCTGACAGAGATACATAAACGGCTCACCTCCGTCTCTGATGTGACTGCGGCAGTCAGCGCAGGAGTGAAGCTCACAGCTAACGGTGTCAGCGGGCCGTTTGCTGGGGGAAATGAAGGAGCGTCGACTCGTCGCTGCATTATTGCCTCAAGGCCGTACACACGGTGAACTAGGACTGGCAGTGTCCGGATTCAACGCGTGCAGGCATGCACATCGACACTCGGGGCCGAAATAGGACGCGACCGGGAGATTTTTATAGCTAGGGAACTGGGCCACATCAGAGCTCTGGAGCTGTGTGAAAGTCGAGGTGGCCGTCCTGGGCTCCCGTCCCTAATAAACCTACGGTTTCTGTGGACGTAAAGCAACACCCAGCCAACTAGGCCACGTTTACACTAAGTTATCAGTCACTGAGAGAGAGAGAGAGAGAGAGAGAGAGAGAGAGAGAGAGAGAGAGAGAGAGAGAGAGAGAGGAGTAAACATGGTGCTTAACGTCCACAGAAACCACATGGCTTATTAGGGACGGGGAGAAGCCGGGGGATGGAGGTGGGGGAAGGGGGAGATTATATACCTATCGCTACACTGTCACCACCAGAATGACTTCTGCATTAAGATGGGCAGCGATGAGAGCCATTTTAATGTTTCAGTAGGAAGTGATGGACAAAGTCACAAACAAGACAGTGTCCACAAACCACAACTTTTAAAGAGACTGAAGGAGAGCTACAGCGGATTCGAACCGAGGTCCCTCTGCTTACCAGCCTAACACGCTTTACCGCTAAGCCAAACCGGATCACCCCCCCCCCCCCCCACCCCCGAAATAGGACGTGGCCGGGAACTACGTAGCTCCTTGACTGGAAACTAGGCCACGTTTACACTAAGTGCTACGGAGAGAATGAATGAATGAATGAATAAACTTTATTTTACAAGGGTAGTGGAGAAGACTCGAGGTCTTTTTACATCCAGCCCTCGCCCATGAGGGAAACTACTGTTAACTAAGGATACAGTGAGAGAGAGAGAGAGTCAAGACTACAATTGCCATGCATATTGGTTTGTCAGCGGGTTGTTGTCGTTCAGGGTCGAAAGGTTTCACGTGACTGGTTCGCTAACCGACTCAGCCTGTTTCAGTTGCGGCCGCGGCGTCAGTTAACTCTTTCCACGCACCAGTGAGCCTCGTACATTTTCGAGGCTGAAAAACCGTGCACACACACACACACATCTTCAGAACAGTATAGTTATTTGCTGCTCCTGTAACAAACCTACTTTCAATGCTGTGCACTTTGATAGAAATCCATTCGGGCGCTCACGCGACGGAGGAAAAACAACAACAAAAAACCGGCCTTAATGATTTCAAATTTGGCACTTCAGTACTGGACGTTATTTTGAAAGTGACGGCGCAGTAAGCAAAGCATGGCTGTGAAAGGGTTAACTAACTGGAGCGAGTCGTGTTCCGGCTGCTGAGGTCAGATCCAGTTTTGTTTCCAGTTCGGCCTTTCGGTCGGCATTAACCACGGACTTACCGCTGTTGCCACTTCGCCGAGGCTACAGCAATGCTGATAGTACAGTGGGACTTCTACTGATGAGAGCTTTCTCTCTTTGAAGAATCCACTTCAGTTCTCAAACCTCTCAGTCCCTTCATTATTCTTTGTAAGCCTACACCCCTTGGCCTTGTGAAAAGCTGAGGGCCAGCGAGCCTCGCTTTGACCCTTTTTGCGAGGAGCGCACAACTGTAGTAGCCGGAAGTAGCCTATGCAGTTATCTGCTCCGTCTGATGTTTCAGGGCCGGTTTGCTACAAACGGTAACTTGACAGATCAGATGGCAGAAAGAGCGACTGAAAGGCTCACACACGATAATTGTATTATGTATTCCGATGAGAGAGGGAGAGAGAGAGGGTGGTGGAGAGACAGAGATGGAACAGACTGAGAGAGGGACAGTGCGAAACTGAGAAGGAAAGTAGAGAGAGAGAGAGAGAGAGAGAGAGAGAGAGAGAGAGAGAGAGGGAGAGAGTGAAAGTAGAGAGAGAGAGAGAGCGGGGGTGGGGTGAGGTGGAGAGACTGAGATTAATGCGGCAGACTGAGAGAGAGAGAGAGAGAGAGAGAGAGAGAGAGAGAGAGAGAGAGAGAGAGAGAGAGAGAGAGAGGAGAGAGAGAGAGAGAAGGTGGTTGTTGTTACTGCTCTGTAATGACGACATCCGAACCCGGTACCACTCGAGCCTCCATAATTCCACCTGGAACCGGAACTAAACGTATTGCGAAACCGCTGTGACTCTGACTCCGTTAGTCACGATGGGCTGGCCGGACACTGACACGGTGGATGAAGAAATCCACCTCCCCCCTCCCCCCCCCAAACTCCTCAAGCTGAGGAGCTGTGTGAAAGTCGAGGTGGCCGTCCTGGGCTCCCTGTCCCTTTACGGTCTCTGTGGAATTAAAGCAACATGGAACTTGGAACTTTCCCTCTCATTTTCAACAAGGATTGTCTTCAGGGTTTTTTTCTTTTCTTTTTTTCTTCTCCTTAATCCTCTTATTTAAAGTCTTCTCATATTAAAGTGACATTAGACTGATCAAGGTAACAACAGACGTCAGTACATTACACCAAAAACGTTTAAAAAAAAAATCGTA
>OY757551.1:21179761-21182261 GCA_963584105.1 Alviniconcha strummeri
GTTAGGTTCAGTTCGGCACACCAGTGAAAGAGAGGAGAGCTCTGCTGGTAGTTTTAGAGGCAACGGCAACTTTGGGGGGAAACTTCTGAGACTGAGATGGGGTGGAGCACATTTATGGGCCTTCCCGAGTGCAAAGATACCATCTTGAACTGAACTGAAGTGGCAGATTTAGTGGTCATGGACCACCGGAACCAGTGGGAATATCAAGCCCTGAAATTAATGGTAATACACTAAAATAAAGAAAATAAAGATTGTAAAATATTTATTTATATTAAAAAAAAAAAAAAAAAAGGGGGGGAAAAGCAACAGCAAAACCCAACAACACAACAACATGAGCAGCAACAGCAAAACCCAACAACACAACAACATGAGCAGCAACAGCAAAAACCAACAACACAACAACAGCAAAACCCAACAACACAACAACATGAGCAGCAACAAAAAGCGACAAATATCCTGTAAATGAAGACAGCGGATCAAACCCGTCCTAACCGTTTGCTTTCTGCTGGTGACTTCAGATGTCCCACCACAACCACGGGCCAGCCACTCAGCACGTGCTGCGCGACTCCATTCTTCACCAACGCGAGCTTCGCTTCCAGCCGCTCAACAACTACCGCAAGCGTTTCCACCTCCCTCCTTACACCTCCTTTGAAGAGCTCACAGGTACAAAGCCTCGTTGGTTCTAGCGATATCTCTATTGTTTTGTACGTGTGCTTTTATTATCTCTCTTTGTAATGCGTGCGTGCGTGCGTGCGTGTGTGTGTGTGTGTGTGTGTGCGTGCGTGCGTGCGTGCGTGCGTGCGTGCGTGCGTGCGTGCGTGCGTGCCTGCATGCGTGTGTGTGTTGTAAGTGCATGTAGGTTTGCGTGTGTAGCTGTTTCACATGGGATTATTTATATATATATACTACTGAGCACAAGCTCTTTTGTGACGCATAATTCTGTGACCAAAGTAAACCCTAGTATGTTCACAATGTTGTGTTTGCATTTTCAAAGTAAACCCAAGTATGTTCATATTTGATGTGCATTTGCATTTAAAACGTAAACCCAAGTATGTTGTGAGTTTGTGTTCGCATAGTAAACCAGAGTATGTTGTGTGTTTACATCCAAGTATGCACAGAGCACATGTTTCCCAAGTTAAAGGATGATCAGAATGTTTTGTATTTCAAAAGTAAATCCAGGTGCAGAATGTTCAGAAATGTTGTATGTTTGTATAACCCGCAAAGCGAACCCAAGTATGCTCAGACTGTTGTACGTTTCCAGAGTAAACCCCAGTATGTTCAGAATGTTATGCAAGTAAACCCCAGTATGTTCAGAATGTTATGCAAGTAAACCCAAGTATGTTCAGAATGTTATGCAAGTAAACCCAAGTATGTTCAGAATGTTGTTTTTGCACAATTCCCTGAGTAACCCCAAGTATGCTCAGAATTAAGTAAACCACAGTATGTTCAGAATGTTATACGTTTGTGTAGCTCCCAAAGCAAACTCCAGTATGTGTAGAATGTTGTCTGTTTGCACAATTCCCACAATAAACCCCAGTATGTTCAAAATGTCTGTTTGCACAGTTCCCACAGTAAACCCCAGTATGTTCAGAATGTTGTTTGTTTGCACAGTTCCCAAAGTAAACCCCAGTATGTTCAGAATGTTGTCTGTTCGCACAGTTCCCAAAGTAAACCCAAGTATGTTCAGAATGTTCTCTGTTTGCACAGTTCCCACAGTAAACCCCAGTATGTTCAGAATGTTCTCTGTTTGCACAGTTCCCACAGTAAACCCCAGTATGTTCAGAATGTTGTCTGTTTGCACAGTTCCCACAGTAAACCCAAGTATGTTCATAAATTTATGTGGCTGCATTTCTGTGGATCCAAAGTAAACCCAAGTATGCTCAGTACATTTTGCATTTGCTTGCACCGACATTGCTACACGTGAACAGTACCAAATGTTAATTTATTTTTGTTAACAAATGTTAATTTATTTTTGTTAACATTTGAGCCAATTCCTGTTTCCCAAAATCAACTGTCCCCATGAGACGTTACCATGACATTGGAAAACCCCACAATAATGTTTGTAGTTAGAAACTTACCTTGCCACATTCACTCGTTAAAATTTTCTCAGTTATCATGTTGATGCAAATCACTTAGTAGTTAATATTTAAGTAAAGTACTTCATTCCCCCAATTGCCCATGAGACTTTAACATGACGTTACCATGACGCTGGAAAACCCCAGAATAATGTTGGTTGTTAATGCATACCTTGCCACACTCGTTCTTTCAAAGTTTCTCATTTAATGTGTTGATGTAAATCACTTAGTAGCTAATGTTTAAGTAAGCACTTCATTCCCCCAATCAAACCTGCCCCTGAGACATTACCATGACACTGGAAAACCTCAAAATAAAGCCAGTTATAGAATATACCTTGGCAATACTTGCTCGTTCAAAGTTTCTCAGTTGATGTGTTTGTGCAAATCGTTAGGTAGCTTCATTAATCCTCTTCACCTGTTTGTGC
>OY757551.1:21192261-21209791 GCA_963584105.1 Alviniconcha strummeri
GACAGGCCCCCGCCGTCACACGACACACATTCTCCACCGTCACCTGACTCGGCGCTCCCAACGCTGTCATGACGCGGCACACCACTACGGTGACGTGGCCCACACGCATCAGTGCAGCTGCTGATGCGCGTGCGGCTGTCAGAAAGAAATTCCGGCACTGTTTCAGCAAAGGACAAACTGCGGGCAGGGGGGCGATGCTGCGTCGACAGGAACGCCTGGCGCAGGGTTTCGAGGAGACGCAGGAGGACGTAGCAGGGATAACTCAGGTTGTAGAAGCACAGCGTCTGATGCAGAAAGAGGCTGTCCCTTCTTCCGGAGAAACTCGTCTGCAAAACAACAACAACAAAAGGAAGAAAGCGGAGTTTTGATCAATTAAAATGTTTATGGTTTTGGTAAGAAAATGAAATGTCAGTGCTGGTGACCACATACAGCAAGTTGCGGAGCACACAGGTTGTTTCACACTGGCAGGGTCCCCACCTTAACATTCATTGTGCTGGTGGCAGCTGATGGTCTCTTCGGTATTTGTGGGTCAGAGCGCATGGACGAGTTAGTCACAGCCTAGTTCAAACGTACAGAAGTGGACCATGCTCCTACAGATGTAGACTTTTTTTCTGTCTGATTAGGAAGCAAAAACAAATCTGAAAGGAGGATGACTGCTAGCATTCTAAAACAGAATCCACACACATCAATGGTTAATTTAATATGACAATACAAAACTTCAGAATTTTGGGGGTGAGCCCTTTTTTTTTTTCGAAAGCTACAAAACAGCAGTTAAACAGCAATAAATGAAAATATCACACTCACCTGTTGCAGTTGGTTCAAAAATAAAACTTGTTTCTGTTTCTGATATATGATGGACAGGAAATGGAGCATGAAGAAGAAAAGTTATAGTGGAGCCCCTTTAAACCAGATGCCTGGATCCCTCAAAATCACTCCTTTCTCACATAAAATCATTTCCTTTAATACAAAATAAAACTGATAAAACTCCCTTTAAAAGAAAAAGAGGAAGGGTGGACATGCCCGCTTTGCTCAGAGCTCCAGCAAGTAAAAAACAACAACCCACCTCTCGAAACAAACTGGAGAAGATGTACAACAGTCCAGCGGAGAGTCTCGTCAGAGAGACAGGTATGATCACAACCAGGGTGCTGCCACTCTGTAGGTACTGAAAGCAATGACCGGGACAAGAATGATAAAATACACACTGCAGTTTTGTGAACAGCCTCATCAAAGACACAGGCATGATCACAACCAGGGTGCTGCCACTCTGTACGTACTGAAAGCAATGACCGGGACAAGAATGATAAAATACACACTGCAGTTTTGTGAAGAGCCTCATCAAAGAGACAGGCATGATCACAACCAGGGTGCTGCCACTCTGTACGTACTGAAAGCAATGACCGGGACAAGAATGATAAAATACACACTGCAGTTTTGTGAAGAGCCTCATCAAAGAGACAGGCATGATCACAACCAGGGTGCTGCCACTCTGTACGTACTGAAAGCAATGACCGGGACAAGAACGATTAAATACACAGCGGTCTAGTGTCTTATCAAAGAGACAGGCATGATCAGAACCATGGTGCTGCCACTCTGTACGTACTGAAAGCAACGACCGGGACAAGAATGATAAAATACACACTGCAGTTTTGTGAACAGCCTCATCAAAGACACAGGCATGATCACAACCAGGGTGCTGCCACTCTGTAGGTACTGAAAGCAACGACCGGGACAAGAATGATAAAATACACACTGCAGTTTTGTGAACAGCCTCATCAAAGACACAGGCATGATCAGAACCAGGGTGCTGCCACTCTGTACGTACTGAAAGCAATGACCGGGACAAGAATGATAAAATACACACTGCAGTTTTGTGAAGAGCCTCATCAAAGAGACAGGTACGATCACAACCAGGGTGCTGCCACTCTGTACGTACTGAAAGCAATGACCGGGACAAGAATGATTAAATACACAGCGGTCTAGTGTCTTATCAGAGTGACAGGCATGATCTGAACCATACTGAAAGCGACAACAGGGGCAAGAATTATAAAACACACAGAGCAGCCTTGTGTCTCATCAGATCAGAACAATGACAAGCATGATCTGAACCGTACTGAAAGCGACAACAGGGACAAGAATTATAAAACACACAGAGCAGCCTCGCAGTGAGGCTCGTCAGAGTGATGACACACACAAAGATACTGAAAGCAACAACAGGGACAAGAATGATCAAATACGGAGCAGTCTTGCAGAGAGTCTCATCAGCGCTGTGACAGACACGATCATGACCAGGGTGCTGCCACTCAGTAGATACTGAAAGCAACAACAGGGACAAGAATGATCAAATACAGAGCAGTCCTGCAGAGAGTCTCATCAGCGCTGTGACAGACACGATCATGACCAGGGTGCTGCCACTCTGTTGGCACTGAATGCAAGAACAGGGGCAGAAATGATAAACAACACAAACGATCATTATCATGACTGCTGAGTGTATCTCCTCACGGCTCGCACTCACACTGCAGACGTGCAGCACCACATCCAGCAGCCTCGTCTGGCACCGAACCTCCTCCTCCCCCAACCAGTCAGGGCAGGTCACGTCGACCACCACGCCCACTGGCCCCTCCACTTCCAGCCGCTGCAGATCCTCCACGCGGTTCAGCCGATGAACGGGGAAGGCTGAAAGTTCCGGAGAGGCTGGTTGCCAGAACGAAGTGACGCTGCCCTCCAGAGCCAGGTGGAACATGCCGGAAGCCTTGGCGGTGCAGTGGTTAAGGACGGCAGCATGGAGGAGGTGGAGGGCTTGGGTCAGGGCGGCGGTGGAGTGGCAGGCCAGCGCCTTCTGTTGGTGGAACTTCACCTGTGGGAGGGACAAGAGTGCAATGGAAACTGAGTCGATGGACACTGTGGATGTAAGTAAGCAAACATGGTGCTTAACATCCACAGAAACCATAAGGCTTATTAGGGATGGGGAGAATGGGGGGAAGGGGGTATGGAGGTGTGAGAAGAGGGAGCGTATAGACCTATCGCTACACTGTCACCACCAGAATGACCTGCATTAAGATGGGCAGCAATGAGAGCCATTCTAATGTTTCATGAATTGTGAGGGACAAAGTCCCAAGCCTGTGTCCACAAACCACAACTTTTGAAGAGAAAGGAGAGCCGAAGCGGTATCGAACCGAGGTCCTTCCGCTTACCAGCCTACCACCTTACCGCTAGGCCAAACTGGCTCTCGATTTTGTGGATATAGCTCTGGTGGAGTTTATGTACCTTGTATTTGCACGCATGCCAGGTGAGAGTTGCACAGGCAACTCAGGTCTTGGCTGTTGGGTTTGTTTCAAGTGTGTGTTGACTGAGTTGATGGAATTTTATTTTACCAATGGCAGTCTTTCTGTTGATGGAATTTTATTTTAACAGTGGCAGTCATTCTGTTAATGGAATTTCAACAGTCCCATTACAAGGGTACAGTGACCCCTCACCCCCCCCCCCCCCTTCTGTTGGTTGAACTTCACCTGTCCAGAGGGAAAAAAGTGCAATCAGGAACTTGTGTTGACAGAACTTTATCAGTCCTGTTACAAGGGTATGGCAGTCCTTGTGTTGACAGAACTTTATCAGTC
The DNA here is from genome assembly GCA_963584105.1 of Alviniconcha strummeri. Classification (NCBI taxonomy): domain Eukaryota; kingdom Metazoa; phylum Mollusca; class Gastropoda; family Provannidae; genus Alviniconcha; species Alviniconcha strummeri. The sequence continues at coordinate 21,195,873 of OY757551.1, forward strand.
CTGTTACAAGGGTACGGCAGTCCTTGTGTTGACAGAACTTTTATCAGTCCTATTACAAGGGTACGGCAGTCCTTGTGTTGACAGAACTTTTATCAGTCCTATTACAAGGGTACGGCAGTCCTGCTAACAGAACTTTATCAGTCCTATTACAAGGGTACGGCAGTCCTTGTGTTGACAGAACTTTTATCAGTCCTATTACAAGGGTACGGCAGTCCTGCTAACAGAACTTTATCAGTCCTATTACAAGGGTACGGCAGTCCTTGTGTTGACAGAACTTTTATCAGTCCTATTACAAGGGTACGGCAGTCCTGCTAACAGAACTTTATCAGTCCTATTACAAGGGCATGGCAGTCCTTGTGTTGACAGAACTTTAGCAGTCTTATTACAAGGGAACTGTAAGCCCCCCTCCCTCCCCCAGCCTCCCAAGCCACCAATCACCTGACAGAACTGTTACTCAGCAATATTCATCATTACGGGTCAGTGCGTACCTAAGCATAGTTCTTACACACATCAGCGGTTACCAGCCGACTGTTACTGTTACAATACTCATCGTCGTCGGTCAGTGCTTACCTGAGCACATTGTAGCATAAGGCACAGGTCACCTGACGGAACTGTTACTCAGCAGTATTCAATGATTGTTACGGGTCAGTGCATACCTAAGCATGGTTCTAACACAAGTCAATGGTTATCCAACAGAGCTGACTGTTACTGTTACTTACGATACTCACTGTCGTGGGTCAGTGCTTACCTGAGCATGCTGCAGCATAAGCCTCAGGTCACCCAACAGTCTGGAATCACAGAAGTGACTGCTGGCCACAGAGCTAAACTTTTGCCCCATCTTCACTCTCCACTCTTGCACCTCCTGCTCTGTAGGTCTGTGTTGGCACTGCAAAAAGTAACATGGCCAGTAACAATGGAATCCCAATCAGCAACAACATGGCCAGTAACAACACAACCACAATCTGAATCAGTAACAATGTGGCCAGTAACAATGAAATCACAATCAGTGACGATGTGGAATGCATTAGGTCTGCGTTGGCACTGCACTCCGTAACAATTTGGCCAGTAACAATGCAGTCACAATCTGAATCAGTAACAGTGTGGAACACATTAGGTCTGCGTTAGCACTGCAATCAGTAACAACGTGGGCAGTAACAACGCAGTCACAATCAGTAACAATGTGGAACACATTAGGTCTGCGTTGGCACCGCAGTCAGTAACAATGTGGCCAGTAACAATGCAGTTGCAATCAGAAACAATGCAGCCAGTAACAACACAAATGCAATCAGTAACAATGTGGAACACAGTAACAATTTGGCCAGGGGCCATTCCAACTCCTGCTCTCCAGTCTCACCAACAAATGCTGTGTTCTGACCTTCAACTGACCTCCCGCCACCCTCTGACTGACAGAAACTCACCTCCTCAGACATGCCCGCAGGCTGTCCAAATACTGCTGTAATGCAAACAAAGTGTGTGCCAGTGCTGTTTCCAAAAACAATGATCAAGCACCTTGGGTTTTGGGGTCATTCCTTGAATATCCACTGCATACATGCATATGCACCCATACATGCATGCATGCACAGAAACACACATACACACACACACACACACACACACACACACACGCACAAACAAACAAACAAACAGCACACACACACACACAAACACACACACGCACACAAACAAACAAACAAACAGCACACACACACACACACACACACACACACACAAACACACACACGCACACAAACAAACAAACAAACAGCACACACACACACACACACACACACACACAAACACACACACGCACACAAACAAACAAACAAACAGCACACACACACACACACACACACACACACACACACACACACACACACACACACACACACACACACAAAACCCCTCACCCTTATGGTTGCACAACTCTCATCCACAGAGTAGTCCTGAACCTGGGCCAGCAAGTGTTGCCATGGAAACTGATTCAGCTGCTGCCGTTGCTGGAAGGTGCCCTGAAGTCTGCCAACAGGCAGCGACACGGCGCTGCTGCCGAACCCCGATATGTTAGGATCTACGAAACGAGCTGACTTGTTGGACCAGTCCTTGCTGGACTTTGAGCGACAGTTCGCAAACCGGCTGAAATTGCTCTGCAAGAGAAGATTACCAGCACAGTGTATAGAGTCAGTGTGAAGGATTTTTAAACTGTTTTATTAAAGTTTACGTTCAAGTCCAAACAGATGAAAGGTTCAACAGAAGGCTATTTATCAGGACAAACCACAACATGCACATTTTCTGGGTAACCCCCTTATCAAGCTACAAGATGACACCTAAACAACAGTCAAATGGCGAAAAACTATGTCAAAATTAGAAACAAATTGCATGCTGGGTTTTGCCCTGATAAACAGCATTCTTTTGAATCGTTGATATGTTTGGATCTTGTTTTAGAAGGCTAGCAGTCATTCTTGTTTCAGATTAGATTCAAGTCACTGGATTTCTTTTCTTCTGTCTTGCATCTTTGATGAAATTTTCATGGCCTGTACAGGCTCCCAGATGTAATCGCTGTTAAAATTATTGTACACACGTCAGGGTAACAAACAGTATCAGTCTGCTAATATATGCAAAAGGGACGCGCTCGCACAAGCATATCAGTGCGTGACGCCCCAAAAACCTTAAAGTGTGGTTAACCACTGTAAAAAAATGGGGTGGCCTTTGGTTAGGGGTTAATAAGGCACCAACAGTTTGTTTTCCGAGAAAAAAGGCCCTTAAAAGAAGAACGGGCTCTCAAGTTCAGTTTCGCTTTACATCCAGAGACTGTCCAGACTATTAGGGACGGGGAGCCCAAGACGGCCACCTCGACTTTCACACGGCTCCTGAGCTCCAAGTTCATGTTCAATTTTGCTTTACGTCCATGGAGACCAGCAAGGACTATTAGGGATGGGGAGCCTTAACTTTCACACAGCTCCACACAGCTCTGGTGGAAAAAATTTCAGTGTTGCTTTATGTTTACAGAGGCTGTACATACTTTTAGGGACAGGGAGCCCAAGACAGCCACCTCAACTTTCACACAGCTCCTGAGCTCTGATTGCAGTACGTTCAGTGTTGCTTTACGTCCACAGACCATAAGGACTATTGGGGACGGCAGAGCCCAAGACGGCCACCTCGACTTACACACAGTCCTGAGCTCTGATTGCAGTACGTTCAGTGTTGCTTTACGTCCACAGACCATAAGGACTATTGGGGACGGCAGAGCCCACGACAGCCACCTGCACTTTTACACAGCTCCTGACCTCTGACAGATGGGCTCTTATTGGGAGTTTCATTCCGGTACCTTGAAGCCAAAAGGCCGGATTCGATCTTCATCGTCAATGTCCTGGATGGCGCAGACTCTGATGTAATGCTCCACGCACAGATCCTGCAGGCGAGCCATTCGTCTCTTCTCCGCCTCCTTCATCTTCCCGTACAGTTGCAAGTTCTGTGAGATGGTGTCGGACTGCAGCTTGCAGAAGTACTGGCAGCACCGGATGTGCTCTGCCAGGAAGTCCTCCGGAATGTCTTCCCTTGGAAGCAGAACAATGTGGGGGTCTTCTGACGCTGCAGAAAAAAAAATTAACAGCAACATACCACAATGCACACAAGTCTCAGTTCAGCAAAAACCCTCAAGACAAAATGGCAACAACTAATGTACTTGACCAAGAAATCCTCTGGAATATCTTCTGTTGGAAGCAGCACAACGTGGGGTCTTCTTTTTAACAGCAACACACAGTTTGGATCTCGTTTTAGAAAGCGAGCAGTCATTCTGTTTCTGATTTTGTTCTAGCAGCATACAGTGACACACACCAATCTCCGTTCAATGAAAACCCTGAAGATACGTGGCAACAACTGATACGCTCGACCAAGAAGTCCTCCGGAATGTCTTCCCTTGGAAGCAGCGCCATGTCGGAGTCTTCTGACACTGCAGGGCAGGAGGCAAGGAGGGGAGGTGGGGGAAGAGAGAAAGCAGTTACACATGACTCTTAACACAGTGAAATCCCTCAAGGGGCTGCTTGTGTATGAGCTATCTTCTTCTGTACAAGCCATCTTCTTGTGTACAAGCTATCTTCTTCTGTATAAGCTATGTTTTTCTGTATAAGCTAACTGCTGTTCCTGTGCCTGCATCCAAATTGCACATTGCATCCAACGCGAATTGTGTACATCCTCCCACCCTGCCAGTGAGGGTCAGACCCTTTTTCATAGCGAAGAGTGGGGGGGGCTAAGGAGGGGGGTGATGGGGGGGAGGTCTGTTCAGAGAGGTATTTCATTTTTTACAAAGATACACCCCCTCCCTCCCTCCCCTGCCCCCCCCCCCCCCCCCCAAAAGAAGCCCAAGACCATGCAAACATAAAACACAGTTATTTACTCTTCATCACTTTCAGTAAGTACAACCATATAATTACAGCCAAACTCACAGCAAACTGCCGAGAAAATGGAGAAGAGGGCATCGCGAGGCAAGGGGGCAGCATACCCAGAGCACACAGCATACACCTCAGAGTTACCTGCCTTGCTTGTGGCAGGCTTGCACACCGTGACCTGAATAAATCAACAGGGAGGGGGAAAATGTAAAGCAGTGAGAAAAATTAGAAACATTTTACTCGCATATTTCACACAAAAGGTTCCCCCCAACCCACCCACCCTTTTGTTTTATAACCTCTTTGCTGCTGAAGAACTGGAGAACATGTTTAGAATTTCAAAGAATCTGAAACAAGAATGACTGCTAGCATTCTAAAACAAGATTGAAACACATAAAAGGTTAAAAATAACACTATTTAACATGACAAAACACATCTAGCGAATTGTCAGGGTAAACCCCTTTTTCAACGTACAAAATAACACTTAAACAGTTTCATCTTTAGAAGTCTTCCAGCATGACAGAAACGATTGTCAATTTTTTTCAAATTCAAACTTCATTTATTAGTTCCCTCCCCCACCCCTCCCCCACCCATGGATGAATTCTGGCACCAAGGAACAATTAAAACTGGAACAGAAACATGTTTGGCATCAATCATTACACCAGACACACAGACACTTGCATAAACATTAGCAACAAACAGCAGCAAGGGTCACCAGTAAAAACAATTATACTAAAAGGAATTTACATTAAACATGTACTAATGACACCCATTACTGAAAGGCTGCTGGATATAACACACACACACACACTCACTCATGCATGCACACACACACTCACAGCACGCACACACACACACACACACACACACACACACACACATACACACACACACACACACACACACACACACACACACACACACACACACACACACACACAGCCCTCTCCTCACAGTTCCCTTGCCCCTCCCTTTCTCCAACATCTTTGCCAAGTGCAATGTGGCTGTCTACATGCAGCTATCGGTGCTATACAAGTGGACACTGACGCTCACACACACACACACACACACACACACACAGAGAAATCCACCTTTTCAAAAGCGCAATTTAGGAAGTAGAGAAGAACGATGCTGGAAGCTTCCAACATGGTGAAGAGCTTGATAACAAGAGTGCCCCCTGGTGCCAGGAGGAGACAACTAGAGAGGACCTCACAGTGATGCAGACGGGACACAATCATCTCTTGCTCAGCGGGGTTCTCCTGACAGTCGATGCTTCCATCTGCTGTTATCTGCAACAGGACCAGCCATTCAGATATTGTTGGTTTGGGGGTTGTTGTTTTTACCACAAATACTGACGTCACTATGTAAAAGGTTAAAAATGCAATTCAATTCAAATTCAAATTTTTTTTAATCATCCCACAAGGGGCTTATCAAATACGACAAAACACAACATGCAAGTAATCAGGGTAAGCCCTTTTTTCAAGCAACAAAACAACACTTCAGCAACCGTTAAACAGTGAAAAATGAAATGTAGGCTACTTATCTGCTTTTGGTTATGGTGTTTTACTTGTAAAAGGGGCTTAGCATGAATTTAAAAAAAAAATCTTCACTGTTTCATGATTTCATCACTGGAGTTTATGAAATAAAATTGTTGAGACTTTCAGTTGGATCCAAACACATGCAAGGTTCAAAGGAACGCTGTTTATTAGGACAAAACACAACATGCACATTTTCAGGGTAATCTGCTTTATTAAGCTACAAAACAAACGCTGTTTATTAGGACGAAACACAACATGCACATTTTCAGGCTAATCTGCTTTATTAAGCTACAAAATGAACGCTGTTTATTAGGACGAAACACAACATGCACATTTTCAGGCTAATCTGCTTTATTAAGCTACAAAATGAACGCTGTTTATTAGGACGAAACACAACATGCACATTTTCAGGGTCATCTGCTTTATTAAGCTACAAAACGAACGCTGTTTATTAGGACGAAACACAACATGCACATTTTCAGGGTCATCTGCTTTATTAAGCTACAAAATGAACGCTGTTTATTAGGACAAAACACAACATGCACATTTTCAGGCTAATCTGCTTTATTAAGCTACAAAACGAACGCTGTTTATTAGGACGAAACACAACATGCACATTTTCAGGGTCATCTGCTTTATTAAGCTACAAAATGAACGCTGTTTATTAGGACAAAACACAACATGGACATTTTCAGGCTAATCTGCTTTATTAACTCTTTCATCCCTGTTTCGGATTTGGCATTACTTCCCCTTATTCCTATGTTCCTATATGCATAACAGTCCTTTCATTCCTGGGTTTTCATAAGGAAAAAATCTGTGAAAGAGGGTATGTGGGTTTGAGTCATCTGTGTCTGCAAGCTCTTAGTAAAACCATGGCAACCTATATATCGCTGTGTAGGTAAATGAAGTCAGAAGGCAATGGTCACACTTTCAGAGTCACTGTCACCAGGAGGGTGACACACAGGTGCAAATAAAGGTGACACATACCTTTTTTAAGACAAACAGACGAAACCAACATTTGCAGGCCCACAGAACATGCCAAGAGAAATGGCACATGCTCCCTACTTACAGTCTGATGTCCCAGATAACATCCACATAGAAACTGTCTCCAGAAATTCCATTTGTCACATTGTCTGTGTCCTTGAAATGGTGATGAGAAGGTGACGGTTTGCACAAGAGTAGGAAGCATGAGTTCACAGTATAATTGTTTCATTTTAGTGTAATCCATACGCCGTTTCTATCATATATATACACAATGTTTCCACCGTAACTCTGTACAACTATATTTACTATGTCTCTGTACACATCTGCATTGGACATCAGAGGTATGTCTCGTGTCACAGCAGTGTCCCCCACCTGTCCACTCAAAACGTGGCTGAGTAAAAAACAATGGCAGGTTTTCATCATCCAATTCATCACCACTCTCACTATCATCTTTAAATGCATTTGCAAGCTCTGCTCTCTCCTCTTCTGTCAGTTCAAACAGATCAAAATCATTTTCGCCCAGATTGTCATAAACATCATCATCAGAGAACCGGTCACTGTCATTGTACTCATCCGCCGCCATCTTTCCAACTGTACAGAATACCCTAACCCCATCCCTAGAAATGGACAAATTTTGTGCACTGGACACTTTCCCACAATCTGGCAGTGGCCAGGCACGGCTAATCAAAGCATTGTGCGGCTTATCAAAACATTCCTCAGGTCCCGTTACACTGGCCAGGGGGAACTGACGTGCTGACCATGTGACAGATAGGCGCGGATTTCAAAGGCAGAACCGCTGCAGCGGCCAGCCGGAAGGAAGGGAGTGTTTATGCCTGCCCCGCTCTAGAGGTTCTCAGGAATGAAGGGAAAGATTCTCTCAACCGCTGTAGCGGTTTTCAGGGATGAAAGAGTTAAGCTACAAAACAAACGCTGTTTATTAGGACGAAACACAACATGCACATTTTCAGGCTAATCTGCTTTATTAAGCTACAAAATGAACGCTGTTTATTAGGACAAAACACAACATGCACATTTTCAGGCTAATCTGCTTTATTAAGCTACAAAATGAACGCTGTTTATTAGGACGAAACACAACATGCACATTTTCAGGGTCATCTGCTTTATTAAGCTACAAAATGAACGCTGTTTATTAGGATGAAACACAACATGCACATTTTCAGGCTAATCTGCTTTATTAAGCTACAAAATGAACGCTGTTTATTAGGACAAAACACAACATGCACATTTTCAGGCTAATCTGCTTTATTAAGCTACAAAATGAACGCTGTTTATTAGGACGAAACACAACATGCACATTTTCAGGGTCATCTGCTTTATTAAGCTACAAAATGAACGCTGTTTATTAGGATGAAACACAACATGCACATTTTCAGGGTCATCTGCTTTATTAAGCTACAAAACGAACGCTGTTTATTAGGACGAAACACAACATGCACATTTTCAGGCTAATCTGCTTTATTAAGCTACAAAATGAATGCTGTTTATTAGGACAAAACACAACATGCACATTTTCAGGCTAATCTGCTTTATTAAGCTACAAAATGAACGCTGTTTATTAGGACAAAACACAACATGCACATTTTCAGGCTAATCTGCTTTATTAAGCTACAAAATGAATGCTGTTTATTAGGACAAAACACAACATGCACATTTTCAGGCTAATCTGCTTTATTAAGCTACAAAATGACACTTAAAGTCCAAGTTTTTTAAGTATGCAAAATGACCATCCAAATGATTGACAAATGAGTCACTAGCTTCAGATTTAATGAAAAAAAATAAAAATGTTTTGTTTAATTGGGTTTTTAATCGATTTTAATTTCTGTAGGCTTCCCCGGAAGTGACGTCAGTCTGGGGAGTCAGTGCGGTTGCCATCTTAGATTCTTCAGTAAACTGTGTATGCATGTGGTCGACAAAAAAGTTAACTATGCCGGCCTACTGTGTTGCCGCGAACTGTAACAATTCGCAGACGACCCCAGGTATAACAATGCACGAGCTCCCGCGCAATCGACTCGCAGTGAGGCGAAAGTGGATTAAGTTTATACAATTCAAACAAGCTGACTTTCTTGCTGCGCTGCATCACGCCCATTTGTGTAGTGAGCACTTCAATGAGTGCGATTTTGCAAACCCCATGGTATAGCGCATGGGGTTTTGCTTCGAAGCTGACATGATGTTCCAGTACTCTTTCAAAATCCTGCCTGACAGGCTCAAACTGATATGGCTGTATCTCTCGGGCAAAGTGTCAGTTTCGTCTTCGAAGCTCAAGTTGGCCATTTTGCAGCGACTCCCCAGAGTGACGTAGTAGGCATATGGTCACGTGATTTGGGCGTCATGGCAACGCTTTCGGTACGACAGAAAATGCTTTTCGTGCATTTATAACCCTCAGATCACAGTTTCACATACATCATCGTTCTCAACGAGCTTTAACGGAAATCGTGTCAAAAATCACCCCTGGACTTGTCCTTTAAGCAACAGTTAAACAGTTAAACATTGGACAGGAAAACAACACAGCTCAACCAAAAACGTTTAAGTGGCTCTGCTCTCCACCTCATTTTTCATTGTTTTTCACTGTTTAACTGTTGTTTAAGTGTCGTTTTCTAGCCTGATGAAGGGATTACCCTGAGAATTCACATGTTGCGTTTTGTCCTCGTAAACAGCGTTCTTTTGTACTTTTATGTGTTTGGATTTTGTTTCAGAATGCTAGCAGTCATTTTTGTTTCCGACTGCTGCGACTTTCAGTGCCTAGCTATACACTCTCCACCCCCAGCCACTGCCATTCTCACCAGGAGGACGTCGCCCAGGAGTTCTGCACGCTCCATCAGCGCCAGCATGTTGTCTTCTGACATCAGGTCTCCCGAGTTGTCCCTGCCAAAGAACCAGTTGTTGAAGGTGGTGCGGATGAAGCGGTCGTCATTGATCATGCGCCCCGTGTCATTGCCTTCGTAGTATGGGTTCAGGGTGGTCCCCACCCAGTTCCACTTCCTTGTGTCAAAACCTGCACGCACACACACACACACACACACACACACACACACACACACACACACACACACACACGCAACATGAAGCAAGAAGACAGGAGACAATTAGAATTATAGCAGCATAGATCTTCATGATGCAGAACTTCATCATTCTCTACAGCAGAGGGAGTTTGTTAGTTGTTGGATTTCAACATCCTGTCAACCACACAAGGTCACTGTCATCAGCATAATTATGCACACTTTAAAACTCTTCTCATATATATTGTTATTATATATGTAAACCATTCTCAAGTCCACACACACACACAAAATCCCTGCACAAATATAAAATTCTGACAACAGGACACTTCCATTCACACATGTATGCATACATGTGCACATATGGTGAGAGTAAGCAGTGCTCACCTCTAGAGACCAGGAAGTGGTTGAGGGAGGTGATGAAAGCCCCTGGTGCCTCACACAGATGTATGGAGCTCAGTCTGGCTTCCGGCTGCGACAGCACCGACGGTGGCACCACATCATGAGAAGCCAAGATCTCGTGGAATTTGCACCAGGCTTGGGTGCACAGCTCAGCATTGTAGCTGCTTTTGATCTCACTCACTACTTTACCTGCCAGAGCAAAGCAACAGATAAGTGTGGAATTGGTCACAGCAGAACTCCTCTGGAACAAAGGCCTTTTTATATACAAAAAATTGCAAAAACAACTGAACGTGCTGTCTCAGAGCAGGTTTTGTTCAACATGTAGTTCTTGAAACTAAAGGGGGGAAAAATGTATAAACTTTAAATCATGGACTTTGTTTTACAATGTTCTCTTGGTATGATCATTAGTATATTATTCAATTATAAAACTCAGTTTCATTTCTGGTGGAGAGTGGGACTGGCACAATCCCCACCGAATCATGGACGTTGTTTTACAGTGTTTCCTTGATGGCATCATTAAACATATTATTCTGCTGTAAAACCTGGTTTCACTTCCAATCAACATGCACAATCCCCCACACCCAACCAAATCATGAACTTTGTTTTTAGCATGTTCTCTTGATGTAATCATTAAATATATCAACTATTATTCAGTTTTATAAAACCTGGTTTCATATCAAACTGGCACAATTCCCCCCCCCCCCCCCCCCCTACTCCCCCTTCCCACCAACCAATCATGGACTTTGTTTTAGAATGTTGATGTGATAATTCATCATTCTCTACAGCAAAGCAAGTTAGCTTTTAGCTGTTGGATTGCGTTATAAAACTTGGTTTCATTTTTGATGGACAGCAGGACTGTACTGGCACAACAACTCTTACAATCCATCGCTTACCGGCAAGATTAGTGGCGTTCGTGTGCTGGTGCCACACAATCATTTCTTTGTCACTCAATTTATCCTTTAAAGCATTGAGCTCATCCTTCAGGGTTATCAGAGTGTCACACTGCCAGGGTGGCGGCAAATCCACCCTCACTCTCTTCAGCCGCCGCTGCACTGGAACGTTTTTCCGTCGGAACTTGTTTGCATTTCCAAACTGACTGTGCCTTCCTTCTGCAAAGTGGGGAGACTTTGACTGGGGATCGTGGCGCCATGAAGAATGTCTGTGCTTAACTGGTGACACCTTAGACTTTTCCTCCTGCTCCAGTCCGCACAAATCTGTTGGACTGTCAGTGTCAGCCACAGTGTTACGCTTTTCTGGAAATAAATTCTCTTCACCACCTACATTTGATTGCTGCTCTGTTAATCTCAGCTCTTTGGGTCCAACAGCTTCAGGAACATTTCTCGAACTGTCCCCTCTAAACTCACTGCAAGAGTTACCATCCAGACCTTTTGACTGTTGATGGCAGAAGAGTCCACCCTGCATCCGATCTTTTTCTTGAAGGCTATCAGGGTGATCATCGCAGCCTTGTTCAGTGCCTGGCTTTGCGGTGAAACGACCAAAAACTGAAGTTGATTTCAGAGACCACTGGCTGTGCTTGTTGGAGTAGACAAACTTCTTGTTGAAAAGACGCTGTATGGTTTCCTGTTCCCCACTGTCTGTGTGAGGCTGCTGGCACTCAGTACTCATCTTCTTCTTCTTTCGCTCCATCTTGCTGAGCCTGGTGAAAAGACCCTTTACTGTTAGTCTGAGTCATCAACTTTTAGAGGAATAGGCCAAAGAAATATAGAGATTAGTTTTTTTTAAACTGTGCTTACAATAACATAATCATAATGTCATCAGGCAAGAAACTAAAGTAGGTAGGTAGGACTAGGAAATAACTTTTTTTCTCTCTCCACCGTCTAATCTATCCAATTAAACAAAGTTCCCTCAGAGATTTTTGTGTTTTTTTAATGATTTTATTATCCTTGAAATAATCTGAAACAGTAAACAAAGGGAGTTAATCAACACTCTAGAAAATGTCACAGCTCAGATGTAGTGATGAACACAAGAACAAAGACTTCAAAACTATGGTAACTTTCACCTGGCTTGTGAATCACAAAGTGTATTATATATATTACATGGATGGGTGACTGTTAGTGTTACATGCTACTGTTAGGCTATCCATCTGCTCCGAGTCAAATTCTGTGCTGAACCTATCAAAATCCTTTGGATGACACCATAAACTGAGGTCCCAGTGCGTGTACACATGCAAAGACATTGCATACACATTGCTAAAGATCCTGTCATCTATGTCACAATTCAGTGGATTATGGAAACACACAAATAACCCAACATGCACTGAAAGTGTCAAGCTTCAAACTGTTTGTTTTTTAAGAGGCACCCAAGCCACAAAAAAGACCACCACTACCTGTGCTAATTATGCCCAAGGAGGCCCAGCTATTAATCGAAAGAAGAAGGAGGGCAACATTTTGTTTGAAATACAGTACTTTACTATAAAAAAAAATAAAAAATACTAGTACTAAGTAGTACTACTATAGTCTGTGGTATACATGACTGAACACTCCAGATTGATAAGTGTTTAAACTCCCTAAACCCCCTCTTTCACTCAACAAACTAACCTTGTGCGGTTGAGATAAACGTAAAAACTCAATTATATTTAACCTTTTTACCCGCCCACTAGTTTCAGTTTCAGTTTCACACAATCTTTGTCGAACAGCTTCATCACACCTTTTCCAGTTCTGAAATTAAATTAATTTGATTAAGCTGATTAGTACACAAAAGATCTGTACCCGCAGACGATGGCCTATATTATTACACTCTCACATCAAAGTCAAAGAGACCGAAGATAAAGGCCCAAACCTGCAGCATGTAGCAGACAAACAATGGTCCCCGAAAAAAAGGAGGTAAAGTTGAAATAACTTCCTGTTGCAGCCCAAGGGAGATAATTAACAAAACCTGACGCCTTTAGCCTGTGACAACTGGACTCGAGCATATAACGTTGACTAGTACTAGCATAGCATACTGTACAGCATACCTACCTCGCTTGAACAGTCATCGGGACTTGAACACTCAGAAAGACTGGAACACTCAAGACTTGAACAATCATCAGGATTTAAACACTCAGAAACACTTGAACACTCAGTCAAAGCGGTCTTTGACAATCTCAGTGACTCAGTGACTAGACTGGATCAGTGCACAGGCTGAAAACGGACCTGAACGCTCAAGAGAACTTGAACCATCAGAACGACTCTTCTTCTTCTTTCCTTGAATGCCCACAATCGTGTTGATGATTATTCTGGCACTTTAGGTGGTGTTCGCAAAGTCCACATTTCAGCTCTGGTCACAAGTCCTAATTGAGTTGTTGCAATGTCATTCAGACATTCTCTGTCTCTCTCAAAAAACAAAACAACAACAACAACAAGTTGACAGGTCAGTAGGAGGCACGTGACACAAAAGTGTCAACAGTCGTGCCTCTACTGCATCAGTGGAGAGTGAGTTCCAGTCCCGGCCAGTGCCGCGGTGCGGGGTAAAAAGGAACCGCCTCGGTACTGCGTGCTGTTGACTGTGGGTACGGCGCTGGCGGGGGGGGGGGGGGGGGGGGGGAGACTAGTTTGGTGTTGATGATGGGGCACTGGACTAGTCCATAGCAGATTTTA
>OY757551.1:21209991-21297491 GCA_963584105.1 Alviniconcha strummeri
CCATAGCAGATTTTATACATCACCCCTAGGCGTGAGGTCTTCCTGTGCTGTTCCCGGCAAAGACGGCCAATCCGAGTGAGTCCAGCATGAGGTTTACACTAGAAGTGTTGTGGTGTCGGTTCAGCACGAATCGGGCAGCTCGTCTCTGGACGGCCTCCAACTTGTCAATGCTCTTCTGGGTCCCATACTGATGAGGCATATTCAAGTATGGGTCTGACAAAGGCCTTGTATGCTCTGTCCTTTATGGCACTGGAGCTAATCTTCACTTGCGCCGCAGAAAACTAAGTGTCCTGCTAGCCTTGTTTGCCAAGTTGTTGGTGTGGTTATCCCAGTCCATATTTGGCAGGGTTCCAGTCCCTGATGACTGACTGAAACTCAGGTTCGTTTAACAGTTCCGCCTGTGCCTTGGGGTCAGAGGTTAGGTGACCATCCTTGAGGGGGGCAACGCCGGTGTTTGATGCCGACTTCTGATGTTTGATGTATGACCAGAATCGTTTGTTCTCGCCTGCTTGGTCTGGTGTGTCCTCTCCAGTAAAGACAGTTGAGGTAGTTCCAGTAGCTTCGGCGTAGTTGTCGCTGGATGGCGCGTCTTAAGTTCTTGACTTCTGTCCTCAGGTTCTCAGAGCCGGTTTTCTTCATCTTGCGGTAAGTTCTGTCACGCCTGTTGACTGATGACTGAGTTTCCTAATGCTTGGGGTGACCCAGGGCTGGCAAGTCTTTGGTCGTGGTGTCTTGTCAGGGATGAACTTCTTGACCGCTGCAAGGAGAGTCTTTGAAGGTCGTCCACAGTTCTTCTGTAGTAGCCACGCCGTCCATGCGCTTGAGGTCAGCACTCAGTTCTGTGGCTGCTGTTCTCAGACTGTCCCAGTCCGCTTTGTTGTACAAGGGAATCTGGCGCTGGGTCTGCTTCTTCCTACGGGCACTGGTGCTGATCTCACAGTACGGAATGCTGTGGTCAGAGATGCCTGGTACAACTTCCACCCGGGGGACCAGCTGGGGGCAGTTCGTTAAGAATAGATCCAGTGTGTTCTCCTCCCTAGTCGGTTCTTTGACCAGTTGCTCCAGGCCATTGCCATAGACCATGCTGAGAAAGTCATGGTGCATGCGGAGTGATGGGGTCCTTGGTTTCAGGGTCATTGTGTTCCAGTCCCAACCAGGGAGGTTGAAGTCCCCTCCGATGAGTAGGTGCGCATTTGGGAGTCCAGACGCCCTCTGGGGGGATGTGCGAAGTTTTGTCAGGCTGGGTTCGTCAGCGACATCAGGCCTGTAATAGGCACAAACATAAAGTGTGCGCCTGCCTCTCAGTCAATCTGATGCGCACCCAGAGCAGTTCGCAGTCGCCGCCTCTAGGTCAGGTCCGACATAGCTGTCAAGGCTGTTACGAACAGCGACAAGGACGCCACCTCCACTGACGACCACCTCTGTCCCTCCTGTATACTTTGTAGGAGTCGGGCAGAATCTCTGCAGTCGCAGTTGTAGGGTCTAGCCATGTCTCTGTCCTTAAGATGATGTCCGGTTTCAGGCTTTCAAGTAGGTAGGGGATTTCTTCGCACTAGCCGACTGAAAGGTAATATTCAGGACTCATAATGGTCTCTCTTTCCACTTATCCTGTTGGCTGGAGCGAGTAGGCGTAGAGGCATGCTGTGGTTGAAACTGAAGATCAGTGAGAGTAGTACAGGAGTTCACTGAGGAGGAATCAGGAAGGGAAGCTTCTGTCCAGTCCACACCGTGTAGGTCAAATGCGGTCTTGCTGTTTCGACTGCCGCATATGGCACAAAACCACTGGGTGCTACTATCACTTAGCAAACCATAGTTGATGGTGTCCACACTCTGGCACTGTCCGTGAAACCATTGGCCACACTGGTCGCAAACCAACCCCCGATCGTTCCAATGCAGGCAAGAGCGCACGTGCCGCAAATCCACGACGAGTGGGTCTGGGTGAGGGAGCGGGACTGGGAGTTTGCAGGGCTCGATGAATGGTCGGTGGACGGGCCAGGGTTGAGCTCTGGGGAGTAGGAGTTGCTAACAAGAAGTGTTGTTAGGTACAGCAGAACCAATCTCTGACGTGACGCAGAGTAGAGTACTCGACGTTTTCTTGTTGCGTGCGAGAGGGCGTCAGTAAACACACAGAATCCGGTGCCTAGTGTACGAAAGACAGTCTTAATTCTCTCGAAAGCGCACAGAACGTGTGTCTTCTGGTGGATGGGGTACTTGGGCATCGCAGGCTCAAAGTCTTGAGTAAAAGGCGAGGACAGCTATGAGAGACAGTGTGAAGTTCGATGAGAACATACCTGCAGTGCACGCCGGAAGTGCGCCGTTCAAGTCAAAACAAAGCCTCACTGAACTCAGTAATCCGTCATATCGTTGAAAAGCAGCAAAATTTCGATAGTCCAAAACCATAATGTGACAATTTCTGAAGCAGATAGGCTAAGCTATGGTTTTTGCAAAAGAAATATATTTTTACACTTAGTTCATGAAGGCTGCCAATGAATGAGAAGAGCTATATTAATGAGTATTTTACACTTGTGGGGTGAGCCTGTTTGACCTAGCGGTAAGGCGTTAGGCTGGTAAGCAGAGGGACCTCAGTTCGAATCTGCTTTGGCTCTCCTTTCACTTCAAAAATTGTGGTATGTGATTTTGTCCCTCACAATTAATGAAACATTAAAATGGCTATCACTGCCCATCTTAATGCAGGAGTCATTCTGGAGGTGAAAGTGTAGTGATAGGTATAATAGTCTCCCTCTCCGCCCACCTCCATACCCCCTTCTCCCTGTCCCTAATAAGCCATACAGTTTCTGTGGATGTTAAGTACCATGTTTACTTGGTGTGAGTCATATAGGCTGCTACTGTTATCATTAGTATTATGTTCAAATTATCTCAGCAGCTTTGCTACTGTATTTCATCTGCTGAATGCTTGCTGAAGCTGATCACAGATACCAGAGGCCACTTGCTTGGACAGTTGGAATACAATTACACGATTATGAGCGAATATTTCATCTAGTGAATCGGTCCATCTCTGTTCTTTTTCACTAGTGTTTCTGAGCATGTTTTTCTCTTATTTTTTTCTCATCAGTGTACTTCAGTGAACACACATGTTCACGTACAAACCTGCTCACATGCATGCAGACATACATGTTCATACACACAGCTGCATACACACTCACACATGCACATGCATACACAGGTCCACACATGCATACTCACAGACATACACACGCATCCATACATGCCAGGGAAAACAAAAACTGCATCCTTTTAAAATGTTGATTTTCAAAATAATTTCCATCTGAACACAAGTATTATAGGTACTGAGTGCCAAAACAATTGTCCAGGGCATTGTGCTGCTGCAGCTAAATCTGTTCCATGGCAGAACAAATATGAAACAAAACAAACACATATAGGGCATTGTGGTGATTCAAATGAAAAACACATGTATCAGTAAAAGACCTGATTGTCCTGATCCCCATCTGTTACTGTTACTGCTGTCAGAAATAATCTTTGACCAAATGTTGGCCAAATGCTGTTGACATCATCCGTTGGTGCTTTCAGTCTACAGTAAGGAGTCCACAGACGTACAAGTTGTGGTCCCTTTTCCTGGGAACCCAGAGCTGTCTTGAAAGATATATCCCTTTTAAAACCTAAAAGGTCAGAATATAGCTTTACATGCTTGACCTACTGCCAGGAATATCTAACTTTTTAATTTGCACCTCCCTGGTTTATTCACTTTCATTTTCTCCCAATCCTCTTTTCAAATATAAACTGATGCTTACTGTGAACAGTGATTTAGACTTTTGCTTCTGATTCAATGACTCGTGCTTTGCCCTGATGTGATCTTCATGGCCAACTGAGCATTAAACCTCCGGCCAGTGTGATTTTTCTTGCTGTGTTCCAAAGCAATGGAATTCTCTTCTTTCTGACATCTGTCGCATTCAGTCCTTCCATGCCTTCAAAACTCACTTCTGCAGAAGATACCACAACAAATAATTTCAAATCCTGTTTTCTTCTCCCTCCCCCCCTCCCTGTTACATTCCTTGTGTGTGTGTGTGTGTGTGTGTGTGTGTGTGTGTGTGTGTGTGTGTGTGTGTGTGTGTGTGTGTGTGTTTGTGTGTGTGTGTGTGTGTGTGTGTGTGTGTGTGTGTGTGTGTGTGTGTGTGTATGTCTGAATCAGACAAGACGACATGTACACGCACCCCCATCCCTGTGATTAAAAAACAAAACAAAACCCCACTGTAAAACACAACAAATATGACTTGAAGAAGTGTATAACCTTTCTGTCTGGAAACTGAACATCCAAGAATGTATAGCCTTTCTGTTTTGAAACTGAACACCCAATATGCTTCATTCTGACCACATTTTGACCATATTAATTTGCGGCCTTTTTTACAAAAAGAAGTCATGTTGTTTTTGAAACTCAGTACTCAATGCAACACCCATTATTTGAATTTTCATGTTATTATCCATGTTGATTATAATTATTGTAAATGACACAAAACAATTAAATTCAGTAGAATGGAACAATTTCAATCAACACAAATGCCATATTTCCATTAAAGACTGTACAAAAATGCTCCACAAGTCATGCTCATATTTTATGCACATATTACACTGTACAAGTTCAAAGACTGAATAGACCAGTACATTAATAACAATGAAACAATGAGCTGAATAATTTCCATTTGACTATTAACAATAACAAACATCCTTGCAAAAGCAGCAACAGTAATTATTAATGGTAATGACAGAAATGATAATAGTAACATGCATGATCATTCCATCGCCTGAAGTGTCAAAGTCATGGCTAGCTGCAAATAAATAGTTTGTGGCCCGTTAAAACAGTGTAATTTACAACTGGGGAGGAGGGGGTTGACATTTTTGCACTTTTTTGAAGACCAAGTTTACTCCTACATTTTCTAAATGTAAACACATCAAAGCTCCAGTTAATACCGTTACCAAAAATATTCCTGTTAAACATTGTGTGGAAAACCTCACAAGCTGAGTTTTGCATTTCTCTATGATGTTTTCAGAAAACAAATCCAACTCTAAGCAGAGATCTATGCAAGGTTCTGAGATTTTACTGGAACATACTTGTCTGCAACTGTGTAACTTTTTGAACACACACAAAGGTTTAAAAACAAAACAATTTGTTTTATTTTACTTAGACAATCCAAAACATGCACAACTGAATCAGTTGATTTCACACACACATGCACACAAGCTTGCATTCTGCTACAAATTTCCCTACCCCCCTGCAAGTTAAGCAGACCAAATTTCATCATTTGTTACTTCGAGTATTAGCTGTTTGTTGCTTAAGAAAGGTATTTCCCCCCAAACATTGCGAGTGTCTTTTATTGTCTGATTAAAATAAGCATTCTTCTTCAGGTTTCAGTCTTGTTTCAGAGCACTGGGTGTCAGCTTTTTTTTTTCTTTTTGAGATTATTTTGCTGCACTTTTCAAACACTTTAAGATTTTCAGCCTGTTAGCATTACACAGTGCCACCACTGTTCAGGCAACAGTACTACCAACAGGGCAAGATTAATTTTATATTAATAACCATAGACTGATGCTGACCTTCCAGAGGCTGACAAGTGAAAACAATGCTGAACATTGCCAAACAAACAATTTCAAAATCGTCTTAAACAGTCATTTCAGATTAAACATGCTGGGAAGAACATTTTACACACCTATTTTAAACTGAAAACAGCTGTTACTAACACTTATTTCACCAACAAAATTTATGACATTTGTGAACTAAAAAAGGATCATCATGTAAAACAATATGTATGTTCAATTAAATGCTAAAATTTTAAAAACACATTCCTGTGTTTTCACAGAGCTTGAAATTTTGAAGCACAAGGTTTTAATCACTGACCAATGAAACAAATTACAACAGACGACCAATCAACCCACACTCAAACGTCTATACAGTAAAACATTTATTGGTTTTACACCCACTCAACCATGATGGTTAACATCACAATACATGTATAGTAACGAGCATGGTAGACAGTTGTGATAACTTCTATTGTTAAAAATATGTTCCCCTTGCTGCTTGATTAAATTAAACCTACCTTTTAAACGCTGATGACTTTGAAAACAAGTAAAGGTCACTGCGACTATTTGGAACAGATAGCTCTCAAAATATTTGTTCATCATTCAAAGTTTAGGAAGATCGCAGTTAAACAGCTTCTGGGGAATAATCCCAACCAAGTTTTAAGTCTCAAAATGCACCAATCTTAGCCTTAGACAGAGCTAGAATAGGTACCACAGTCTCAAAATGCACCAATCTTAGCCTTAGACAGAGCTAGAATAGGTACCACAGTCTCAAAATGCACCAATCTTAGCCTTAGACAGAGCTAGAATAGGTACCACAGTCTCAAAACACACACACATCTGACTGTCAGTATCTTCAGCAAAAGTAAAAAAGTACAATTACTATGACTCATTCAGATCAAAATTGACTGAAAAAACAAGTCCAACTTTCATCTTTACCGTTCTGACATCACTGTGGCCTTTGTAGAGGACAAAGTCAACAAAACTTTACTGAAGGGGTGCAGCTAAATGGAGGTTATTATCATGCGAAGTTTGAAAGCTCTTGCTTTGCTGCAGCTGAAAGAAAAACTACCACTGTGGCAGCTTTGACACTAGCAGCTGTATCACCATGCAGTGTGATCTACATTACAATAATAATGACTTCATTTACCAAGCACCCTTTCTCGCAAGAGCCCATGGCGCTTTACAGTTATGAACAACATTTACAAATAATACAAAACATAAGTGCTACAGACACACTGAGGCAAGCACATATAACCTGCCCATCACACACACGTGCACGCACACACACACATGCATGCACTCACACACGCACAAACATCTACACGCACACATACACCCATCAGTGCCACGTCGGTAAAAGGTGAGTTCTGAGTGCTGGTGTAAAGGAAAGAAGCTGACTCAGTGACGGAGAAAATGTGATGTCTTTTGGAAGGTGGATGAGTAAAATCTGACGTCTCTTATGCCAGTCAAAAAACCTGTACAACCGCAAAAACAAAGAACCCCACAAACAAACCAATAAGCGGAACATCCAAACAGAAAGGCACAGACATTAACTGATTACCGCACAAAAGTGGAATGGAAAGCTCCCAAGCTGCCACACGTTGTCCAAAAAACATTATCCGAACAGTAGACATTGCTGAATAAATAATCAAATTTTGTGCTTCTGCAAATGCATTCTCATTGCAAAGCATCATAGAAAGACCCCACATAACACAAAGTCAACATCGTCATTCATCTTAACAGAAATCGGCCGAAACTTGTTAGTCACAAAGTTATTTCTGGACACTAATAGTAATATACCATGATGCAAGAATGTTTTGGTTCTTGCAAATGACAGCCTCCTCAACAAACAAAAAAAAAGGGGGGGGGGGTACGAGGGGGGGCAAACTCCAAGCACTGGTTTACAACATCCTTCCTTCAACCACTGCTGTATTTAGTTATGCCATAGGTCCCAGAAAACTGTCAGCTAACGAGCAGTTTTTTTGTTGGTGCTCAAACAGTAGTAAGTTTGTTACAAACAACTCAAATTATATCAGACATTTGTTTTATGTTGTCACCTTGCTTACACCAGCCCAAATAAAACCAAAATCGTTTGAATCGACACATAACTTTTTTTTTAACCTGGGGTGGATGCGTCTCATGTTTACGTGCATGCTTGGGCACTAGGTTGCTTCCACAGTCATATCAGTACCCAAACCTTTTGGAGGCTGTTGACTGCGTCGGTGGACAGTTGCGCGGAGATAAAGAGTGCCCCTTCAGTGGCATAACTAAATCTAGCAGAGTTTGGAGGAAGGTGCCGGAAAGCGATGCTCAGTGTGGGGTGTGGGGTGGGCGGAGGAATATCAAACAAGCTGTTCTTGTAGGTTCTTTGCATAAAGGAAGCCTCCCTTAAAGGGTCAAGCCAGGAAAATGCCAACATTATGCACAGCTGAAAGAGGCCAACAAAAACAATGTGTCCAAAATACAAGATGGCAAGCAGGCATCAGCGAGGAGCACAAAGAAAGTGTGCAGATTGGACTTCAACTTGCTCTACCTTTAAAAGCTAGTCAGCTTGTTTGTGCTTTTCAAGCACTCAAGCTCATAGGGTTATACTGGGGCTAATCCTTGTAACTGTTGTTCAACTGTTTTGTGGCTTGATGAAGGAGATGACCTCAAAAATGTACATGTTGTGTTTTGTCCTAATAAACCGTGCTCTTAATCTTATGAACCTTTCATGTGTTTTGGTCTTCTTTCAGAATGCTAGCCATGTTAAGGCAGGGAGGGGGGGTGGGAGGGAGTGGATGTATAAAAAACACTCACAAAAAAGCTCATGATGTATTTTGCCACTCATTTCTGATCACTGATAGATACTGACTGATGGCAGCACTCAAGGTCATGTTTTCATAACTTTTTAAAGTGGATTTTTAAAATCCAATGAAGCACAAACTCAAGGTCATGTTTTCATGACTCTTTAAAGTGGATTTTTAACAAACAAGGCCAGAAATTCAGTGAAACACGCACTCAAGGTAATGTTTTCACAATGTTTTAGAGTGGATTTTCAACAAACAAGGGCAGAAATTCAGTGAAACTGTAGTGTGTCTGTTTTTTAAGATTTTCATTTCATTACTATTGACAGGCCTGCGATGCCTCTTTGCTCTTATTCTCCTTTAAAGGCACAACATCCTTTTACATAGTTTCTATGACTCGGCAGAATCAGTTCAGTTCAGTTCAAGATGATATCTATGCGCTCAGAACAGCCCATAATTATGTGCTCCATCCCGTCTCTCAGACGTTTCCCCAACGTTGCCTTTGAAACAGTCGCAATGTTCGTCTGACTGACGATGGTCCTCTCGTCCTTTCAAGGAAGACTGTCTAGCGCTTCCTCTTTCCTCGCCTTTCTCCTCCAGATGATCAATGGTGTGATGTCCTTGGCTTTGTGCCCACAGGTAGTGTCTCAAGCTTCTCAACACTTCAGATCTTCCAAGAAACAAGCCACTTGTGAGAGTTGCTTTGCCCGCCAGTCTATCTGCTCGGTCATTTGACATTTCCCATCACTCTGACATGTCCAGGGCAGTACACCCACAGGAGTTTTTGAAGGTGGATGTTGACCATCCAGTCCAGGCTTCCCAGAATCAGTTAAGCTCAAACCTTTGAATGGTGAACATCCCATTATATATTTACTCAAATAAATTTCAAGATTTCTGGTAAGTCCGATGTGTACATCCCCACCCCCCAACCCCACATTTTAACAATTTAGACAAACTCTGCCTCTCTGCTGTTCTAGCCTCTTGTCCGAGCATTTGGACCAGCAAATACCACACCCTTCCAAGACATGTTGGACCACACAGATGTCACCCTTTTCACAGTGGGTGATTTTGGCATGCCAATCTTCCACTGATTAATCAAAACACTAAAGAGGTAGTCAAAGTATGAAGTCAAATAAACAATGTTCCCTGACAAAGCATGCATTTTTTCAATGTCAAAGGATGATAATGGCATCTGTATTCAGTCTGCAGTGCCCCCATTCTTTCTCATGCTTGGGCACAGACAATGAATACAGCAATACAACACAAAGCAATATTTTTATTTCTGTTTTCCATAAGCCATCGTCTTGGCCAATAAAACAAGTCCATGTCCAATTCCCCTGTCCCTTTCTCTCACCCTCACACACACACACACACACACACACACACACACACACACACACGCACGCACACGCACACACACACACGCATACACACACACACACACACACACACACACACACACACACACACACACACACACACACACACACACACACACGCATGGATTCCAACTGTCAAAGAAAAGATGCATAAATAATTACAGAGACCCCCCCCCCTACCCCACCCCTTCCCGCAACATACTCATATCTGTACAATGTGACTTTTGTTATGAATCAATGATTGTGCAGCAAGATTATTTTCCCCAAAAGCTGAGAAACAATCCATAAGCTGGGTATAGAAAAGATTCCATCTTTTTCATCTCACATCTGATTTTCAGTACCTTTCCTGTTCAGATTTTTTCCTGACAATACAAAGGCATCTCTACCCGCCCCCCCCCCCCCCCCCCCCCCCACTCAGTACTTCAAGCGAAAGCATCAACAAAAACAGTCTCTTATGCGTACACAATTTACAGAAGTTGCTCATAATATTCCTTCACTCTCTGGCCAGACCACAGACACTAACACACCATTTGCTTTCAACGCCTAGTCTTTGACGGCATTCTCTCCTTTCAACAGTTCCACCAAAAGTCCACAAGATGTTGAAGATGGCGGAAGTGCCAGCAAGAGAATTTCTTTGGCCAGGAAGGAAATGCGTGCCAGTTCCGGTAAGCGGAGAAGCATCTCGCCAAATTTGTTGGGCATCTGTACGTAGTGGCTGCCTGTGTACTCCAGCAAGGCTTCAGACAGCTTCTCCTGATACTCGTGAATCTTGCTGGGTTCTTTCAACCCTTTCACGTCTGAAAAATAGAATCGTAATCTATACAAAATGAATGCAAAAACCATGCTAAAGTGTGTGTTAAGAAACAAAAATTAAAAAAACCGAGAGAATTTTTTTTACACCCACCCCTTGCAAAAACAACAAGAGGGAATAAATATAACAAAAACAACAACAACAACAAAAAACGAGAGGCAATTAAACAGCTGGCCACAACAGGCGAAATGTCTGTGCGCAGGGTAACACCGAAAGGGTGTGTTTCAAACTGACTCACCAGGCGTGATGAGCAGCAGCACTTTCAAGGCCACGTACTCGTACTGGTCCACGTGAAGCCTCTGGAGACTTTGCGTTATGCTGAGGAGGCGTCCCACCACATCCCCAAACCCCAAGGCCTCGGCTTGCTGAAGCGATATGGATCGTGTGGTTGAGATGCTGAGAACATTGGGTGTTCCGATCGAGCGCCAGCACACACCAAGCGCCAGCAAGTCTGACCAGCAGTTCTGGAGGAGTATGATCTGATCATCTGTCTGTGGAGCAGAAAGTCATTAATCAATAAAGACTGTTAAGGCTGTTCTTAACATAATACTCATTAAAGTATTTATAAAGCGCAAAATCTTGTCTGTCGAGACAGTTCTGAATGCCGCAGGCACACGCACACATGCACATGGACATACTGACTATACAAAAGTTAATTTACACACAACTTAAAACAGACAGCAGACAGAGACTTGAGACAGATGAAGACAGCAGCACAGAATGGAACACACGGCAGGTCTGTAGTGTTGGGAAAGAAATGTTCTGAGGTTTGACTTGAATGAGTCCAGAGAGGGTTTCTGTCAGAGAAGGTCATTCCATGTATAGGAGCAAAGACAGAAAAGATGCAGGAACCAACAATAGAGAGACGCAGGAACCAACAATGGAGAGTCTGGTATGAGGAATCTGGAGTATACCATGAAGTCGTTTGGCAAAGTAGTGTTGACCACTTCGCCAGGACATTGCCACGGCTTTCCTTCTTTGAAGTTACATTGCAAGTTAGGCTGTGCACAGTCTTGGTGATGTAGCCAGGCCCAGACCTCATTTATTATGCAGGGAAGAAATCTGACATCATTTTGTTGTAATTCATCATCCGATTCATTTTGTATGTATCATTTTATCTGATGCCATTTGCCAGACATAATAACAAGTGAGGGGGAAGAAAACTTCCTCTCTCGGAGGATGTCCACTGCATGTGAATAAGCCCATCCACAGTTAACCTCTGGCTTTGATGCCACCAGCTTCCCGCCAGCTAATTCCAACACAACTTTTACACAGTCATGTCATGATGCATAGTAATAATAACAATAAATGCATTTCTACTGCGCAGAAACCCTCTTTGACTATACACATGTGAGGTTCAAAAGTGCTAAACATCAAACGTCACAACAATACACAACCTAAATTAATAGTGTATTACATATCTCACTCTATCCCTCACTCTCCCCCACATCCACACACAAACATGTGTATACACACACACACACACACACACACACACACACACACACACACACACACACACACACACACACACACAGAGTCTTGCAACCCTCACTGCCCTCAATCTTTCCCAGCCCCCCTGCTTGTGTGTGTGTGTGTGTGTGTGTGTGTGTGTGTGTGTGTGTGTGTGTGTGTGTGTGTGTGTGTGTGTGTGCACGTGCAGGCCTGCGTGTGTGTGTGCATGTGTGTGCATGCACTTAGAATAGTCTCTATGGACAAGATTTTGCACTTTACAAATTCTTCAGTTATCATTATTAAGTTTCCCTCATGCACACAAGAAAGTTATCCATGAGACTCACCGATATTGCACCAAACTGCGGCAGGTTCCTGGCCCAGCGCACCAGCTTGTACAGGCGGAGCTCCGTGAGCTGCATGAGGTAGTTGTAAAACACCTGCTCATCAGAAGGGTCACCCCCGGCCCCCTCCTGGGGGATGTCGTCATCCGCAAGCAAGGCCTCCAGGTTCATGATGTCCGTCAACAGTTCCGGGACCCGCTGACCTTTGTCGTCAGGCACCTGCACACATTTGGTTTTCATACACTTTACTGTTCCATCATTTGGGACCCACACACCCACCCCACCCCGGTTTGTATCACACTCTCAAGCACTGCTATCAGACACTCTTCTTCCTCCAAACTCTGCCATAACTGGTTACGCTGCGTCTAGCATGTTGCTGTACGCCCACAGAAGCCACTTACAGCTTCTTAGGGATGGGACGGGATGGGATGGGGAGGAGGGTGGGGTCAGTACCCATCAATAGCTCGTCCCTGTGCTCCAGCCCAGAAAGACCAAAGACACCATTGGCCATCACCAGAACAACAATGCTAAGGAGGTGGGGACCCTGCCAGTGTGAAGCAACCTGCGTTCTCTGCTAATTGCTGTTTCAGCAGCTGTGCAGAACAACATCACAGAGTCTGAAACTGAAAGACCAGCTGTTGAGGAACAACTCAGCAGCAAGACGATCCAGCCAGCCCTGAGAGCTCAGCTCCACCTCCCTCTCCTGGGCTCGGGCTACGCCACTGAAGGAAAGCTTTTATCTTCATGCATCTGTCCACCAAAACCACCTCCACAACAGTGCCAGTCTCAGATAATGCTAATAACAGTGGGGTCTTCGAGTGCCCTTTCTCAAATGAGCCCTAGTCACATACATTTTACACTCAAGTTCAAACAATCGACATCAAAACACACAATATTAACATACACAAATCTGTCATCAAACACTGACCCCCCCCCCCCCCCCCCCCCCCCCCATACCCACTCCAACTCCTTTCCCGTTATGGACACCCACATACACACATGCACAAACACACACACGCACAAACACACACACACACACACACACACACACACACACACACACACACACACACACACACACACACTACATACATATTTACTGGAGGCAGGCTGGAGACTGTCTGAAGAGAGGAGTATACATACATATTTACTGGAGGCAGGCTGGAGACAGTTGGAAGTGAGCATAAAACAGACAAAAGACTGGTGAGTCTTGAGCTGTGACTTGACAGAAGACAAAGTCTGAGCATGTCACACACAGAAAGGGAGAGTGTTCCAGATGGAGGGACCAATGAAAGACAGGGCGTGCTGTCCTTGAAATTTCTTGCGTCTGTTTGGAATATGAAATATGCGATTATCAGCAGAGGAGTGGAGAGTGCGTTTGGGATGTACAGGTCAGGGAGGTCAGACAGGGAAGGAGGAGCAGTGCAAGTGATCATGCTGTGGCAGATTATAGCAATCTTGTATTCTATTCTGTGTTCCACTGGCAACCAGTGCAAATCCACAGTAAGACTGTGGAAAGAACACAGCATTGCAGCACACACTTTGATGTTTTCGTACACTTTACTGTTCCTTCCGCAGGTATCGGTCCCAGGTAAAAAGCGACTCTGTCTTTGATTTGACTGATTCTGGTTTAGCTTGTACTAGTGTCAGCACTGTTAGCAGTTATAAGAGAAATGTGGCCTGATACAATTTGAGTGCACTGTGTGGTTGCGTACATACTACCATTTGAGCACCAATGAAAAACTGTAAGTTGGCCGACTGTTGTGTTCCTCCCCCCCCCCCCCCCCCCCACCCCCGGATAATGATAGGGCCTGTGATGCTGCTTTAAGTTCCCTTTTTAATAATAATGATAATATTAATAATAATAGATTATTTATGGTGCCCCATCTCGTAAGAGCCCAGAGCGCTTACAAAGTCATAAGGATATATGCTCATTTTATCACAACACACACACCTTTAAGACAACTTCTGGTTGATTTCTAGGGTGGAAATAAAACAGAAGGGTCCACAGTAATGAAAGAGAACAAAATGATTTTCCAGACCCAAAAAAAGAAGGAAAAGAGAAGAGATTTTCTGCAGACCCAAAAAACCAAGAGATTTTCTGCAGACCCAAAAAAACAAGAGATTTTCCGCAGACCCCCCCCCAAAAAAAACAAGAGATTTTCTGCAGACCCCCAAAACAAAACAAAATCACTGACCTGTTGGCCATGTCTGTTGGAGTGGTTGAGGATTGCGACCAGCTGTCGATGACTCTTTCCCTCCTCCCCGGGTTGCATCACCTCCGCCCCTGGGTGAGCAGCCATCACCCCAGCTTTGGAATCTTCCTCGCTGGAGCCAACACTGGTAGGCCGCTTCAGCTTCCGCTGGACAGGGGAAGGCCGAGGTTTGCCGTGCGGTGAGCAACCCTCATAGGAGCTACGCCCACCGCGTGTTCTGTCCTGTCGGATTGCTATGAAAGTAACAAACACATTACTGACAGCGGACTGTCTGCGGAACAGATTCTGTCAATGACATGTACCCACTTCTGTACACATAAACGATGTATACACGGGATTATGAGGACCCAAATGGCAAACATTCACATACATGTATACAGAACGTAACTAAAGTCAAAATCATGAAATTTTAATTCAGTAAAGTTTGTTGAAATGTTAGCAAAGGAAACAAAGTTAAAAGCAGAAAAGAAAATGTGGAGATGGAGGGAGGGATGCTTGTCTCAGACAAAGTGATACTGAGTTTGAGAGAATATCATTATCAGTAACTTGAGTAAGGTGCAAACACTAGCCTGATTTTTACTTCTGATTAAGTATTTATATTATCATGACCTTTTCTATTTCGTATTCCTTGAACTTATTTTTTATATTTGTTATTACTGATTACTGCTTCCTCCATTGCCCCCCCACCCCTCCCCCCCACCCCCAAGTAGTTAAATTATATAATGTAAACCAGCCACCAAACTGGACAGGCTCATACAATGTGTCCTGCTAGGTAAAAAACAAAACAAAAAACAAAAAAAACTTAAGAACTTTATAAAAATTGCATACAATGACACTTTCACAAAAGATACATTTTAAGCTGAAGTGCAGCGTTCCTTTTCGTATAATTTCAAAGGCAACGCTGCACACGAATAAGCAAACAAAATGATCAAGTACAAAATACTGCAAGCAGACAATAATGATGCGTCTTGCACTGACCTTCCAACCTCATGCCAACTGACATGCACTTGGCAAAGCGACAAGCTGGGCACTTCTTTCTGTTGTAGACATTGATTTCACATTCATTCTGTTTGTGACACATGAAGGCCTTTTTGTTCTGTACCGTGCGCTTGAAGAACCCTTTGCAACTTTCACATGTGAACACACCGTAGTGGTAACCTGGAGGACAGAGAACACAGAGACTGTAGAGTCTACACACATGTAATGATGTATTACAAAAACAAACTTACACTGTTACAGTAATAAATACTAAGTTATACTAACTTACAGTTAACTAATATTAGTAATAACAGTTATGCATTATTACTACAATACATTTGTAACATTTTCTGATTCATTGTGAACCTTGAGAAGTTCTACTTTATTCACAACAGGTCATAATTTTACTTTTTAGGCTGAACTTAAGTGTAGACAAAAACAAGCAAGTAGTTAATTGTTGAGGCATTATATTTACATCTGGAACACCTTAAACAAAGTAAATCTGAAGGAAGGGGGGGGAAGGCAGCGAGAGACAGAAAGTCGTACTCCCTTCATAAAGACCGTATCGGGTGCATCAGTCACCCCTGGAGCCGAATCCAATTTTTGGCCCACAGCGCCAAGCAGAGAGCAGAGGAGTTATCAGAAATCTTATCCTGGTTGGGGACTGTTATTATGTTGGTTGCCTTGGTCAGACACGTGTTTCGCTACCTGAGCAGCTCATCAACGACCACCAGCACATGATGGTGAGAGGATATGAGCCCAATACTAATGACAGAAAACCACCGTCCAGACGGCAGACTCTGCTTGCATGAGCAGATGCTCTTGGCTGACGCAACTGGTCATAAAAGATATAACAGTTAACACCCTCACATCACTGATCAAAGAGAAAACTTGTAAACCATTTCCCTGCCAAAACAAAATGCAGCTAGGTCATGATCAACTGATTTTAGTCTTTTGCTGTTATTGTTTTGCTAAACTGCTGGTACAACTTCCTTGTCCTACCCAGAAAAGTCCTGAAGAAAGTAAAACCGGTTCATTTTGTTCATAGTTCATTTTGAAAACTTGACCCAATAAAAAATACATTGAACACTTTGCTAAGAATGTCATGTCACACCCTAAGGGCACAGAATGGGTTATTTTTATAAATATAGTTTTTCCACTATATTATTATCATTAATCAAACCTTTATTAATGAACACAACGGAAACCATAGACCACAAACATGCCCATGGTATGGTCTGGGCAAATCTGGGTCATGATCTAAAAATAACTGAGAAAACATAACCTGTCCTTTTCAGAGTACAAGATATCTAACAAGAGTGCACCTGGAGTAACCTGTTCTTCAAGTAAAACTGTGGAAGGCTTTTTCCCCAACTTTTGCTAGCAATGTAGCATGTAAATGCATGCAACACATGACCCTTACAATTTAGATATGACACAGACACACTACCTAGTTTTGTGAAAGGGATCTCAGATTCTGTGCTACTGGATATATATTACTTTCATATATTATTATATATAAATATGTATATGTATATAAATATGTACTGGACACCACCATTAGGCATTACATCAATACATTACATAGTTAGATAGTAGCTAAATAAAACAGTGTGGGGGCGGGGATAGCTCAGTGGTTAGAGCGCCGGACTCGTGATTGAAAGGTCGCGGGTTCGAATCCCTGCTGGAACGGCGGGAGAATTTTCTTCTCCAGGGTCGACTTTCTGTGCTGACTCTTATTTCGGTATCCGTTCCACCCCCGTGTTACCACAGTAGCACGTAAAAAATCCCGGTCATTCTGCCAAAAGTGCAGTGGCAGGTTACAGCTAAACACGCATACACCTTACGTATGTGGCTTTTATTGAACCGTGCTTCGGCATTGGTCACAACTTGTCCCTAATATGTCAAATGACATCTGAGGACATTAAGCATCAACTCATCATCATCATCAATAAAACAGTAAGAACCAAGATGAGACACCTTGCTATATAGGATAATATTCAGATGTTATTAATAGTATCTTATTTAATAATTTATGTGGCTAACTAATAGTAATATATGTATATAATAATATAAAAAAATCTTCTTTTTTTTAATGAGACACTTTTAGAACATTGTTAAAACATATTCCCATTAATCAAATTCATTACCAAAGCACTATCATGTAAAAAAGAGGGCTTACCAAATCTCTTTTAATCTGTACACAGAGGCAGTGACACTATGTGGGGAAAAAACTAACTTTTAAATATTCAGTTTAAAAAAACAAAAACAAACAAAAAACATGTAGTGTATTTGTATTTTGTCATGAAACTTGTCATTACATAATTACAAACACTGATCTGATGTTGCCTGTACCTGACAATTTGTCCCCACAAATAGGACATATCCCAGACAGCCCTGCTTCAGTGCAGTTGGAGTCTGCCGCAACAAAGGTTCCAGGGCTGGTGCTGGCAGCCGCTGCTGCTACGGCCGCCTCCGACACCATCTGCTGCATGGACGACTCTGACACTGCCGTCACCCTGGCACTGCCCGCGTCCCCATGATGCATCACTACACGGTAGTTCTGCACTGACCCCTGAACCCCATCCCCCTCCAGCTCCCCCACAATCACGTCATTGCCCGGGGATGGAACGGACCCGGACTCGTTGTTGTAGTAAATGATAATCTGGGGCTGTGGGCGCTCATCGGAGTTGTCGCTGCCGGACCGCACGACCACATCCGCTGCAGCCGCCGTGGTGGTTGTGATGGTGGTGCCGACAACTGGGGAGAAAGAGTCTGTCTCTTCTTGCTTGATGTTGGCCCTCATGTGCTGGGAGGCCAACGCCGTCAGAACGTTCACCATGCTCACGTCTGCTGCAGAGGGAGAGCCTCCCACTGATGAAGCTGTGAGGACTCTTCCCTGGTTCATGACAATGTGTGAGGCCAGTCGCTCCTGAATCGCGGCGTTTAGGGTGACTTCTTCTTGTTTCGGGGTGGTCATTTTGTCTCTGTCCGATTCCTGGTTGGCATCGTTTGGTGAGGAGGCAGGGAGGAGCCCGGACACGGGTTCGTTCATGCCTTGCAGAAGGTGACTCACCACCTTGCTGTTGGTCTGCCGCCGGTCCATCGTCCGGTGCTCTTGCTTGACGCTGACTTTCTCTGAACGGCCCTCTGATGATGTCAAGGATGATATTGCTTGCAGCAAGACTGGGGAAATTCCCAGATCACTTGAGACACTCATATCTGAAATCAGACAACCAGTGGAACTGACACTTTTTCCCTTACCGTGCCTTGTTTTCAGAATTAATTCTTTGCTCACTGCAACTGCAGTCTCTAACAGTCTAAGTCTAACATATTTACATCTTGAATAAACCTGTAAAAGATTGAAACCACAAAAATGATATTAAAGAATAAACACCTGTATGAGTGACATAACAAAGAGTGTGAAAAATTCTGGAAAGATTGCAAGCAGGAAACAGTGTTCTTGTTTCTGTTCCTTTGTTGTTGTCCCCCCCCCCCCCCCCCCAAGAACAGTGAAAAAAGGAGTCTAAGTAATTAATTTATCTGTACACAGTGTGTGTACTTTGTCACCAAGGCAAATGATTATCATTATATCAATATCATATTAACAAGACAATGCACAAGATTATCAATATCATGCTATTTAAAGTGCTTCATAAATCATAAGACTTAATTCAAGAGGGGGAGATTAAAACAAACAAAAAATACATGGGGAGGGGGTGGGGGGAGTTAAAAACAAAAAAACAGCTGTGAAGTGTCATGACAAATTCTTTGTGCTGACTTGATTTAACACCCTAAAGATAACGGTGTGGACTTCACTCCGGGTGTTGTACTTTGCTGTCTCACACCATACCACCCACAATGCATTATTATTGCACAGCCTGTAACTAGCTTCAGCCACAAAATGTTTGTCACTGTATTCCATCAGGTGTTACTTGACCATGCCCAGCACTATAAAAAAAAAAAACTGTCTTTGTGTTGATGGTCATTTCAAACAATAAACGAACAATACTCACTAATTCAATATTTATGAGCAGTTGTTGAAAAGCTGTCATTCAGAAAATTGCAAACTGCATTGATAACAATCTATGCACTTTCGTTGTTCAGTGATGCTCTTGTAAACTGAAATTAGTTTGTTAATGTTAACTGTTATGCTAACGGCACAGTTAAATGCCTCTTAGGGTGTCTGAATCTTATCCAGAGAATGCATACCGTTTTCTTCGTTTGTTCCAATGTTTGGTGTAGTCTAAACAGCATAATTAGACATTGCAAAGTTATAAATATGACACTGCGTGTGTGTGTGTGTGTGTGTGTGTATGTGTGTGTGGAGAGAGAGAATACGAATACGAATACGAATGTTTTAATAGGCCATCTGCCCGTGTCATTGTGGGTGGTGGGGGATGGGGTAAGCAACAATTGTTCATCAATGATCATCAATCAATGGAATAATATTTATCTGTGTGGAGAGAGAGAGAGAGAGAGAGAGAGAGAGAGAGAGAGAGAGAGAGAGAGAGAGAGTAAAAACAACCAAATGTTTTGGGCGGGAGATGAACACGACTGTCAACTTGTATTTCGTCATCACAAATATTCCTGAAATCACGCTTCAAAGCAACAACATGCTTTGCTAAAGACGCAAAAGTTCCTAAATGTTCGTTTCGGTTCTGAGCAGATGCAGCGATTTTAAAAACTACTTATACAATATGGCCCCTCTTTAGACACGTTCGTAGTTGGCCCTAAGACCTAGTTCAAAACCCCGAGCACTTTGGCAGCCAAATTGCCCCTGCTCGGTGTCAAGGTCTCAAGGTCGAGCCCCCAGTAGTCCCAGATCAACAACCACCACACGTCTTCGACCAATAAACAAGAAAAACAACATGAAGCCAACTTTTTAATGTTCTTGAATGCCCGTTTGCTTATGCACTTAAGAACCGTGACTCATTCCGGTGTGAACGTGACAACATGATTCGAAAATTTTGTCTTCTTGAATCTGATGTGAAACAAGGAAGCGAGAGAATTTTGGCCGCGGTGAAGGCCACCTCGATGGCACATGGTAGGCTGCTGTTTGAAAACAAAGGCGATCAAAACTCGCATGTCGATCAAAGCGGTACTGACGAAAGTCATGACACGAAATAACACGTCGTGAATACTTACTGCTGGCGAGTTATGACACCTGTAGCGAATAGGCTACAAAAGTGCTGTTTTGATGTGATGAAAATTAGCAGCTTGCTGTCCAGGGTTTTGGAGTTCGGAGTTGCACCCCCGGCCATGACCTTGTGACAGCAAGCCGTCCTTCACAGTTCCCCGACCCCCAACAACGAAACAACAGAGAAACAAACAATTGATAGCGCCTGAGACAAAGATTGCATAAGGCGATGCACTTACGAAGGAAAAACGAACAGGAGGAGAATTAAATATGGCGTCTGACCGATTTTTCCATCTGCCAGCATAAGCAAAACCTCGATTGCGTGTTTCCGCGAAGCATTTTTCAGTGGGGGTTAACAAAGTATATGATACGTCCCACCAAAAGTAATTTTAACGCGATTATTGATTAAGATTTATTATAGTTGCTAAATCGACACTTTCCAGTTAAATTCTAGTGTAATGGGATCAATTATGGGCAAAATTGTCACTGTCTTATGTTCAAACTCTGCCAAACAAATACACCCTACATCCTTTTCAAGGCCCCACAAGAGCAGTTTATCGCCCAAGGGAAGTAACTGCTTAATAATCCTCTACACGTGTGTGTTGACGCACCTGCACGTTTCTCAATGTCGTAAGACATATCTGTTTCATAATAAGTCAGTGACTGTAAAGTATGTTTAAAAACCAACGAACGTGCGAATGATGCAACCACAAGCCTATACCATTGTGTAAGGCGGAAAGGTTGATTCGTGTAGTGTGTACTTCCGGCAATACTCTAACCGCGTCTCATTTTTTGTTGTTTTTTGGTCCCAGTCCATGAACCAAAACCAAAATCTACCTCAGTTTTTGTTTTTGTTTTGGGGCCATTAACCGTGTTAGTGCCTATGTTTGTGAGTGTTGGTTGACATGTACTTCTGAACCATCAGATACCTAAAAGTGTTTAACAGTTTGTAAATTTAGGTGAAAATGCTGTATGAGTTAGTTTGATTCTTTGAATCCATGCATGGACCTGGGATTTCGGGGCTCGGCTTTGGCTGTCTCAATATTCAAAAGTTGTGTTTAATGGCCACTAGGTTGTGACTTCCCAGCCCCCCACCCAGCCCCACTAAAATGGCTCATACTGATACTTGATAGCACAATGCCTAGCCTAGCGGCATACCCCCTCTCCCTCCCCCGCCTCCTTCCTCCCTACCACTAGTGTCAGTGTCTCCTGTAGCACCCCAACCCCAGTTGCATACCTCCAACAGGGGTCTTTGGGGAAAGTAGAGAAAGTAAACATGGTGCTTCATGTCAGCATAAACCATAACTGGCATAACTGCCGTAAGGCTTATTGGCCCGGATGGGGGAAGGAGGTATGGAGGTGGGGAAAGGGAGAGATTATATACCTATCACTACTCTGTCACCACCAGAATGACTCCTGCATTAAAGTGGGCAGTGATGAGAAATATTTTACTGTTTCATTAATTGTGGAGGACAAAGTCACAAGACAGTGTCCACAGACCACAACTTTTATTGTGTTTTAAAGAGAAGAGAGCCAATGCAGATTCGAATCAACGTCCTACTGCTTAGCAGCCTAATGCCTTACTGCTAGGCCAAACTGGCTCACATTTGGGGAAACAAAGTGATACACTATATAAACATAAAATATACAGTCAATGGTGCTGAACATAGCACTTGCTCTCAAAAGCCAAGTTAAGCATGACTGATCGAGCATGGTCAACACATGCATCAGTGTTGACAGTGAGCATTAGCTTGGCTTTGTGCCCTCCTGTATACGTATTTCTGTGCAGACTCTACATAAGTCCTTCGGATGAGATGATTAACCGAGATCCCCAGTGGCAATGTGTACATGTATTATAATTTGTATTATATATGTACAATATACATGCACATGGTGACATGCACACTAAAGATTACATGTCACACACACATGCATGCTAAAGATCATGGAGTCCATGTCAGAGTTTGTGGTCATGGATGGAAACAACAGATAACCCCACATGAACATCACTAAAAGTGTCAGTCTTCAAACTGTTGAAGTTGGACACTACTGTGTAGAAGAAGAAGAGGAACAAAAACTAACCATTCAGAGTACAAGCGTCTGAACTCTGATGCTTCTCATGTACTTTATGTAGTGGTTTGCATGTGGGGAGAGAGCTTGAGTGTGTGTGTGTGTTGGGGGGGGGGGGGGGTAGCCTTGTGACTACATGCATCCATTTAATGATTTATCATTTATTTCTGACATGAATATGTCCATATAAATTATATTAATAATGCCTTACTTGTGTGTGTTCAGGAAGAATGGAAGATCAATCTGATATTGGCGGTAGCCTTGTGACTGTGCATTCAGTTATCATTTATTTCTGACATGAATATGTCCATATAAATTATATTAATAATGCTTTACTTGTGTGTGTTCAGGAAGAATGGATGATCAGTCTGATATGGCAGATTCTCCCTGTTTTGACTCCGTGGATGAAACAATTGGTGATCCTTACTGCTTTGAATCTGACCATGTGGCATTGAAAGGGAACCCAGACTACCATCGTCTACTTCGCACCATATGTGTCCTTGAGGCACAAAGATCCAAAGCTTTAAAGGATCTGGAACTTTTGCATGAAGCACAGGAAAAAGTACGAACTGGCATAGTAACACATATATATATATATTTATTTTTTATAATATAGTTCAGTATCACTATCAGTCAAGAAATTCAAACAAAATTATACATACTGTTATTATATTGTACCATAGTATTATGGAAACACATTTTTATTCAATCACATGACTTGAGTGTTGACATGGAGACTGTGACCCCTGGTTATGACCTTGTATTTATAGTATGATGGAAACACTAATACTAGTGTTTAGTATTAGACTTGAGGGTAGACTGTGACCCCTGGTTATGACATTGTATTAATGGTATTATGGAAACACTAATACTAGTGTTGACATTGTATTAAGAGTATTATGGAAACACTAATACTAGTGTTTAGTATTAGACTTGAGGGTAGACTGTGACCCCTGGTTATGACATTGTATTAATAGTATTATGGAAACACTAATACTAGTGTTGACATTGTATTAAGAGTATTATGGAAACACTAATACTAGTGTTTAGTATTAGACTTGAGGGTAGACTGTGACCTCTGGTTATGACATTGTATTAATAGTATTATGGAAACACTAAACCCCGTTCTTAATTGGGCGAATGTTTCTTCGCGAACCTAGTTGGAAGTATTCGGCGAAGCTAGTTGGTTCTTAATTGGGCCAACTTTTCTTCGCGAACCTAGTTGGAAGTATTCGTCCAAGCTATATTCGGGGTCCAAAAACCTTCGCTCAACATGTTCTGGGAACATTCGCCCTATTGGACGATCATTGCCTCTGATTGGCTGAGAGCAGAGCTCTCCTGTAAATGGAGAAAAAACAAAAATAAAAATGGATGACGGTGTCGCTAGGTTCTTCACTCGCTTCGAAGGCAATTTGTTTGTTGACTTGTGTTGACTTGTGGAAGGCGCAGCCTTGTCTCGGAGAACCCAGAATGAGATAGTAGTTAGTTGAATTACCCTGTGAGGGATGATTAAAGTATACTGACTTGACTGACTTGACTTTAGCCTACATTTTCGATCATGCTGTCTGCTGCACGTCTGCCGCAAGTTCGGGCTGAAGCTTGCATCTCATTACAAGCCAGTTGAGAATGAAGTAAAGTCTGGACTGTCCGAACCATATTCGGCGAACTAAATGTTCAATTAAGAAACGAATCATAGTTCGTCGAAGTGTCCGAAGTATGTTCGGGCGAACAAACATTCGTCCAGTTAAGAACGGGCTTAATACTATTACTAGTGTTTAGTATTAGACTTGAGGGTAGACATAGAGACTGTTTGTGATCTGTGGTTGCAACAGCAACATTGCAACACCAACAACAAAATGTCTTTAGAAATATTGGCTTCAGGACATGTTAGTTCTTTTGTGTCAGGTGTTGCAGGATCCAATTGGCTTTGTGGACAAACTTCAGAGGGGTGTGGACGTGGGTCTTAAGCTGCCAGGTCCACAGAAACTGGCTCCTCTGCCGGCAATTGACTGGGAAAAATACACGAGCAATGTTGACTTCGCTGCCTTCGGAACTCACCGCCAGTCAGCAAGACTCAAACGTCAGGGGAATGAAGCCACAGAAGGTTTGTTAAAAAATGTTTTTTTAAATGTTCATGCTGCTGGTAAGTTGTATTATCTGCCGAGCTAAGCTTTGCCTTCTGGATCTAATGAAAAGTTATGATCCTGTGCATGGTTGTGCTGTATAAGCATTAGGATCCAGCAAATGAGTCTCTCTACACAACCTGCCCCAACACACATGCATGCACACACACACACACACATGCACACATATATTGACATGGCATGCGCCTACCATTTTGACAAATAAAAATATAGCACTCGCTAGATCAGCCCTTGAAGATGGAATTTGCTTGCAGGGGCAAATAAATGGTCACACCTGCAGTTTGTCTTTTAAAAACAACAACAGTACTTTCTCCTTAAAAAGAGGAATGCAGAAGAATAAGATCCCACTCACCTAGGTCTGCTCCCAGTTTGAAAGATACTTTTTCTTTACTCTTAGTCCACCACAAGAAGGGGATTCACCAAGCACTTTTCACCAGCAAGAACACCAACAAAATGAGGTACTTTCTGTTGACTTTCAGTCCACCACAACAAGAACATTCACCAAGCAAGCACTTTTCACCAACAAGCACACCAATAAAATGAGATACTTTCTGTTGACTTTCAGTCCACCACAACAAGAACATTCACCAAGCAAGCACTTTTCACCAGCAAGAACACCAACAAAATGAGTTCTGTTGACTTTCAGTCCACTGCAATGTGGAAATTCACCAAGCGCTACAGAGGGAACCAGGAACTACACCAATAAAACGTTGTTATGTATGTGCTTCATAGTTGACATAGTTGACATAGTTGACATAGTCAGCCGTGATAAGCTCCCTGCATGACAGCATCCACCCTCCAGAAATGAAGATGATTCCTCCAGATATGGCGTGCTCTGCCCGTATGGTGGGGTAATAAAAAGACAGTCACCCATGCAACCTCCTGTCCCTGTGAAATGGATTTAAAGACAGTCACCCATGCAACCTCGTCTCCATGTGGAATGGATTTAAAGAAAGTCAGTGAGTCACCCATGCAGCCTTCTGTCCCTGTGGAATGGATTTAAAGACAGTCTCCCTTTGGAATGGATTTAAAGACAGTCTCCCTTTGGAATGGATTTAAAGACAGTCTCCCTTTGGAATGGATTTAAAGACAGTCTCCCTTTGGAATGGATTTAAAGACAGTCACCCATGCAGCTTTCCCTGTGTAATGGATTTAAAGACAGTTGCCCATGCAACCTCCTCTCCATGTGGAATGGATTTAAAGACAATCACCCATGCAGCCTTCTCTCCCTTCGGCATGGATTTAAAGACAGTCACCCATGCAGCCTCCTCTCCCTGTGGAATGGATTTGTCTGTGTGTGTGTGTGACTGCACGTAGCAGACAAAACCCAGTGTTTAGCTGGGAGGTGTTACAGCAGCAACCAGTCTCTTCAACGTTTTGTTTGTTTTGTTTTTTCCAAGATGAGAACCTGCAGCGTCTGAAGTCAGACCTGGTGGGTGGTCTAGAAAGCAGCGAAGGCCCAGTGGCGGAAGGCTTTGTACGTGGTCGTTTCAAAGACGAGTCCAAGTCGTCCACGTTCAACAAGTTGTGGAGTCCAGAGGAGCAGAAGAGGTTTGAGTGTTTTGCATGCATTGTATAATTCCTAGTTGTAGCAAACCTTTCTCTTTTCAAATTGTTTCTCTTCGATCCTAATACCCTGAAATACGAGTGTGTGTGTATATATATATATATGAGTGTGTGTTGTGTGTGCTGAGTGTTTGTTGTCAAAATACATAGCATACATAAAGAATTTAGGGCCAGTGTGGATTAGGCGACTTAGGGTCAGTGGGGGTTGGGTTACTTAGAGCCAGTGGGGGTTAGGGTGACTTAGAGCCAGTGGGGTTAGGGTGACAGGGCCAGTGGGGATTAGGGCCAGTGGGGGTTAGGGCGACTTAGGGCCAGTGGGGGTTGGGTTACTTAGGGCCAGTGGGAGTTAGGGTGACTTAGGGCCAGTGGGGGTTAGGGTGACTTAGGGCCAGTGGGGATTAGGCAACTTAGGGCCAGTGGGCATTAGGGTGACTTAGGGCCAGTGGGGGTTAGGCCACTTAGGGCCAGTGGGGGTTAGGCCACTTAGGGCCAGTGAGGTTTAGGTGACTTAGGGCCACTGGGGGTTAGGTGACTTAGGGCCAGTGAGGGTGATGCAACTTAGGGCCAGTGGGGGTTAGGCCAGTGAGGGTTATGCAACTTAGGGCCAGTGGGGGTTAGGGTGACTTAGGGCCAGTGGGGGTTAGAGTGACTTATGGCCGGTGGGGGTTAGGTGACCTAGGGCCAGTGGCAGTTAGAGTGACTTATGGCCAGTGGGGGTTAGGGTGACTTAGGGCCAGTGGGGGTTAGAGTGACTTATGGCCGGTGGGGGTTAGGTGACCTAGGGCCAGTGGCGGTTAGAGTGACTTAGGGCCAGTGGCGGTTAGAGTGACTTAGGGCCAGTGGGGGTTAGGTGACTTAGGGCCAGTGGGGGTTAGGTGACTTAGGGCCAGTGGGGGTTAGCCAGTTAGGCAACATGGGGCCAGTGGGGGTTAGGGTGACTTAGGGTCAGTGGGAGTTAGGCGACTTAGGGCCAGTGAGGGTTAGCCAACTTAGGGCCAGTGGGGGTTAGACAACTTAGGGCCAGTGTGGATTAGGTGACTTAGGGCCACTGGGGGTTAGGCACTCTGGGTGCCCGTTAGTAGTAAGTATAGTACTTAGTAGTGTGTTGATGACTGCAAATCTTACATAGATATTGCAGCTGTTTTCTTATTTTTGTTTTTCCAGAATATATTGTAGTACGTGAGGCCAGTGGAGACCAGTACGGAAACACATGTCTCCCAGTGTGTATGGGAAATCAGCCTCGACTGTAGCAGGAGAATGCTGCTGCTGCACCAGTGATTCATAACAATATCAATATTTTAACTTTTAAGACAGTTGTGATTTTGTTCAGGAAAATTGTTTCAGGTCAGGTGCTGCATCAGTGACTTCAAACAATATCAATATTTTAACTTTTAAGACAGTTGTGATTTTGTTCAGGAACATTTTTTCAGGTCAGGTGCTGCATCAGTGACTTCAAACAATATCAATATTTTAACTTTTAAGACAGTCGTGATTTTGTTCAGGAAAATTGTTTCAGGTCAGGTCAAAAAACTTTAATCATCCCTCACAGTCACAGGGCAATTCAACTTAACTGTGACATGTTTTTAGTGGCCTCAGCAAAAGAGAAAAAAGCACATAAATTCACACATCACAGTGATGGGTGAAGGATCAGTATTTAACTCTTAATTCATAGCCGGGTGTTTTGTTTTTGTTTTGTTTTGAAGAAATGCTGAGTTTCCCATGACTGATCACTGTTAATGTGTGCCCATACATTATATTTTGAAGAGATGCTGATGTTGCTTCTCCTTGCTGTGCACAAATAAAAAAAATTCTTACTGCAGGTTGTTCTGTAAGGTAACAACACAGAGACACCGGTAAATATAGTTGAAAGAGCCTTCGCATTTTTCATGGGTGCAGGTGTGCACATTTCAAGTTCATCATATGAATCAAATGTTCACTTTGTTGCCTAACAAATGGATTCAAATTTAAATCTTAATTTATATTTTTGTTTGAATGTGCTTAGTTTTCTATTTATTTCAGGTTAGATGAATTACTTGTGCGCTACCCCCCGGAGGAAATAGAAGCCAGACGATGGAGAAAAATTGCTGCGGCTTTTGGTGACCGCACCCCACAGCAGGTGAGTAGGTGTGTTTGTGTGCAGGTGAGTTGATGTTTGTGAGTAGGTGAGTTGGTGTGTTTGTGTGCAGGTGAGTTGATGTTTGTGAGTAGGTGTGTTTGTGTGCAGGTGAGTTGATGTTTGTGAGTAGGTGTGTTTGTGTGCAGGTGGGTAGGTGTGCAGGTGGGTAGGTGTGTTTGTGTGCAGGTGAGTTGGTGTATTTGTGTGCAGGTGAGTTGATGTTTGTGAGTAGGTGTGTTTGTGTGCAGGTGAGTTGATGATTGTGAGTAGGTGTGTTTGTGTGCAGGTGAGTTGATGTTGGTGAGTAGGTGTGTTTGTGTGCAGGTGAGTTGAGGTGTTTGTGTGCAGGTGGGTAGGTGTGTTTGTGTGCAGGTGGGTTGATGTTTGTGAGTAGGTGTGTTTGTGTACAGGTGGGTTTGTGTGCAGGTGGGTAGGTGTGTTTGTGTGCAGGTGATTTGAGGTGTTTGTGAGTTGGTGTGTTTGTGTGCAGGTGGGTTGATGTTTGTGAGTAGGTGTGTTTGTGTGTTTGTGAATGTGAGCCTCCATAGTTGGTTAAGGTGGTATTACAAAAAGGTACTGGTGGGGACTGAGATCCCAAGAGGTGGGGAAGAGGGAGACTATACATATATACCTACACTGTCACCAGAATCGAACCAAGGTCCCTCTGCTTAGCAGCCTAATGCCTTAAGTTTTAGATTTGTTTATGATTTTAATTTTAATGGAAAGTTAGGCTTAAAGCTCACCATGGAACCATCAATGGTCAATTACTAACTAATTCTACACATTGATGGAGTTTCAAGTAATTCTGCTGAATTTTGGCACAGGCATTGTTTGTTCACTAACCTGCCATCTTTAATGTGTGCACTTATATTTTGAATATTGACATGCTTGAGTTAAAATTCCGTGTTAAAT
Organism: Alviniconcha strummeri; assembly: GCA_963584105.1. Classification (NCBI taxonomy): domain Eukaryota; kingdom Metazoa; phylum Mollusca; class Gastropoda; family Provannidae; genus Alviniconcha; species Alviniconcha strummeri. Next base: position 21,239,459 of record OY757551.1, read on the forward strand.
GTCAAAGGCAGCTCTTGCAGACAATTTGTCACATTTAATTACACATGTGTTTGCATATTTATTTATTAGCATTTTCTGTCTCAGTTCATTCAGAAAGGTTTTATTTTTTAATTAAAAAATGAACAGTGTTGGTGTGACTTGTTTTTATTTTCTGTAGATAATTTGATAGTATTTGTTGCAGATTGCAAGCCGAGTGCAGAAGTACTTTGAGAAGTTAGAAAGGGCCAAGCTGCCAATCCCTGGGCGAGCCCCCAACCGCATTGCACGTGTCAAAAAGGTAAGGTTTTCACATGTCAAAAAGGTAAAGTTTGCATGTGTCAGAAAGATCAGGTTTGGGTCAAAAAGGTCAAGTTTACATATGTCAAAAAGGTCAAGTTTGCACATGTCAAAAAGGTCAAATTTGCACATATCAGAAAGGTCAAGTTTGCACATTTGAAAAAGGTCAAATACAGTTTTTGATGAGGGTGTTGATTTCAATTCCCCCGTTTCATTTGCCAGTTGGTCTTTTTCAATGTTGTGTCTCTTCAGCACTTCCTCTTAAGACTCACTCCCATCACAACAACCCAGTTAGAGCAACATTCTGGGAAATGTGGGAAATCCCTATCACATGATCACTGACATGGTATTTAACCCCTTCACTGCCCTGGCCTGTAACATTTCTGGGCTAAAAAGTGCACCCATACATGCCTGAAAACAGTATATTTGATGGTCGAGCACAGTCAGTCTGTTCGAGAGCAGAGAATAGTGCTATATGAAAGCAGTCAACACCAACATCCTATAACAAATCTACTTTTAGTACTGTGCATTCTGATAAAAGTGTTTTCACATGCTCACGCAAAAGGGGAAAAAAAGCCTTAATGATTTTAATTTTGGCACTTTTAGTTTTCTTGGTCATTTTCCGAGTGACACGTTGGCAAGCATGGCAGTGAAAGGGTTAATCAATTTCCCATCAACACTAAGTCTAATAACTTAATAAGGCAAAGGGTCATGGAATTTAGGCTTGGTAACCACCGACTACCTGTTCAGCAAAAAAGATCACTGGGTACCCCAAGGGACGAAAGAACAGGCACTCACCTGTACATTCTGTTGTACATGTAAGTGTACTGTTACGTGCCACACATGCAGTTGCACTCTGACTTCATGGATACTTTATGTTATTTTTATATAACTGCCATGGTTGACTGGGTGTTAAAAATCAGCTTTATCTCTATGCGTGGGCTTTCACCCTGATACAACTGTCATGGAAGATTTTGCATTAAAAATCAGTTATCTGTCTACATATGACCATTCACCCTGACGTAACGCTCAGATTTGACTGGGCGGTCAATTATCTATATCTGCGTGACCACTGTCGCCTTCATATAACTGGAATGGTTGACAGGGCATAAAACACCAAGTTACTTACTTACTTACACATGACCCTTATCTTCAGGGAAGTCACCGACATCATCGCTACAGCTGGATGCCCTTTCGTGACTCAACGTTCTTGCAGTCATACAAACCGCCAGTGTACATGAATGAAGAGGACGAGTACAGTAACGAAGGCTTATCGACTCAGTGGAGAGAGCACGGCTTCATGGATAGCTTCAGAGATAGCTACATGGACTCCAACACAGGGTCTGATGAGAGGATGAGCTCACAGGATAATTCGGTAAGCTACTGTTGTTCCACTTCAGTTCCGTTGATTTAGTTCAGTTCAAGAATGACGCCTACGTGCTCAAATAAGCCCATCTCTCAGAAGTTTCCCCAATGTTGCCTTTGAAACAGTTCGGTGTTGGTCCAACTGATGATGGCCCTTTCATATCCTTTCAAGAAGATCATCAAATGCTTCCTCTTTCCACACTTCTCTTCTCCAGGTGATTGATGGTATGTTTCAAGCTCCTCAACACTTCAGGTCTTTCGAGACTCAAGCCAGTTGTGATGGTTGCTTTGCCTGTCAGTATGTTTGCTTGGTCACTTCCTTTCACTCAGGCATGTCAAGGGCAGGACACCTGCAGAGGTTTTCAAAGATGGGCATTGAATATTGACACATGACCAGTCTGCATACCCATTCCGCTTTCTTCTTTACATACTTTTTCAGTTTTGCTAATTCGTTACACAGATTATAACAGGCTGCACAGTTGTACTTCATTGTACACAGCACATCCAGATGGGAGATGATAGTTGGTAGGTGGTATGTGCAGCTTAAGGACTATCTTTTTGAAATTTTGTATTTGATATTTGTGTATACATGTATGTACGTTTTGTTTCATGTTTGTGTAGGGACTGGTTTTGTGGACTGACCTGAGAAAGAGTTTATATATGAGAAGAGTTTTGAAATGTGCATTTGCTTATGACAGAGTTTGAGCATCCTGAAGTGACCCTGTGTGGTTGATGGGACATTAAAATCCAGTTGCGAACTAACTCATTCCGTGCCCACACCATGACAGTCCTCAAAATCCTTTATAACATCAAAGCTGAAAGATGTCCTTCACTTGGAAACATTACATTACTTCCCATTCCTATCCCAGAAGGCAAATTTCTCTTCACACAGAGACAATATTGTATTCCTTGGGTAAGATCGTAAACAGATTTTGAAATGCTCACTGCCTTTCTCTTTTCATTTGTTTGCATAGAGCCCAGCTGCAAGGTTTTGACTCGTGTCAGAATCTGGAAATGAAAAATTAATTAAGCATGTGGAATGGACACAGCTGTCATTGACTGACTGTTTTGTTTTCCCAGGATGATGAGATGACGATGAACATTCCGCAGCAGCTGTGCGACACCCCTGAGTACAAGGAGCTGATGCAGCTGAAAGAGCAGCGACGGCAGATGCTGCAGTCTCTCGATCCCTCCATGCCACAGCACATCGGCTACAAGGTACAGCGCGAGAGACAGACTGCTTGTGGTTTTATGTTTTCCGCACTTTCTACAAGAGAGAGCCTACTTGCGTTTTTTATGTTTTCCACAAGGTACGGTACAGACTAGTCTTCACGCTTCTAATGCAAGCTAGACTCCCCCATGCCTTCACTCTTTCCGAAAGAAACTGTCTGCCCCCGGCCCTTGTAAGTAAGTAAGGAAACATGGTGCCTAACATCCACAGAAACCGTAAGCTTTATTAGGGAAGGGGGGAAGGGAGAGATTATATATATAATTATCTATTGCTACACTGTCACTACCAGAATGACTCCTGCATGCGAGCCATTTTAATGTTTCGTTGACTGTGAGGGTCAAAGTCACAAGACAGTGTCCACAGACCCCAACCTTTGAAGAAAAAGGAGAGCCAAAGTGGATTCAAAATGAAGTCCCTCTGCTTACCAGCCTGACGCCTTACTGCTAGGCCGGCTCACAGCCAGCCCGTCTTGTTGCTTTCCATTTAAAGGGTACTGCTGCCGTGTCTTTGTGACTCCTATAAGCAAAACTGATTTTCTTACACATTGTTTTTTTAAGCTACATTTTCCTCCTTTTTTGCATGAAAATTTTTGATCTTACTCATACTAAGGAACCTGAACAAGTAAACAAAGAAAATGTCTTTTTTTCTGTCTTTTTTTGCAGTGTGACAAGTGTGGCTGTGAACCCATTGTTGGCACCAGGTGGCACTGCGTGGATTGCCCTTCCACCACTTCCCTGGATTTCTGCGAATCCTGTGCTGACAAGTGAGTGGTGTAAAAACAAAAATAGATTAACACGTTAATAAGCATGTACGTAATGCAAGTGATATCTGAAGATGGAGTAAAGTTTGTTTCAAAAATGTTTCAAAGCATTACACAATGTAAATTGTAAGTAAGCGAAAACTCATGAGAAGGGGTAAGAACTGAACCGTTTGATTGTCTGTCCACCCGGAAGTGAGGTACTGTGTGCACATAAAAAATTTAAGGTCTCCAGGACTCTGCTGAGAACTCACAGCTGACAAATGCACTCCTTTTAAAGCCTTAGGCAGGTCAGGATTTGGCCATGCATGTTTTGTCCACCACCAGGAATGTTTTCCTTGTTCTATTATCTACTTAACTGATCCATTCAACTTTATTTTTCTCTCCAAAATACTCTTTTTAAACTGCATTAGTTATAGCCAACACAGTTTCTGCGAGTGGGCCTGCAGAATAAAATAGGTTCATGCTTATTTTGTGGTGGGGGTGAGGGGGTTGTGTGGTCATTTTCATGCAGAAGGACTGTTGTGGTGGGGGTGAGGGGGTTGTGTGGTCATTTTCATGCAGAATGACTGTTGTGGTGGGGGTGAGGGGGTTGTGTGGTCATTTTCATGCAGAAGGACTATTGTGGTGGGGGTGAGGGGGTTGTGTGGTCATTTTCATGCAGAAGGACTGTTGTGGTGGGGGTGAGGGGGTTGTGTGATCATTTTCATGCAGAAGGACTGTTGTGGAAGGCAAGATCTGCCAAAAGCTGCAGTTTTTGTTTTGCATTAAAAGGCATTCAGCTGTTACCTGTTGTGTGTTTTGATCCCTCTCGCCTGCTCCATCTGTCAGTTGCATCACGATCTTCTAGTGCTATACTTCCAGACCACAGCTCTGTGTTCCAGACAGCAGATGACATCCAGTGGTACATGAGCCACGCTCAGCCCGACTCTAGGCTGAGCTGAGTGTTGCTCACATCCGTCCTGGGATGGCCAGGTGTAAAATAAATGCAATATCCTGCACTCAGTCCCTATACCTTTGCTGGTTTGTATGGCCACAGTGAGTCGGTACATTGAACTGTTCATACTAAACCGTTTTGGAGCAGGTCACTCCTTTTGTACAACCTTTACTGTTCTCCACCAGAATGTGGCCAAGTGCTCTGTTAAAGCTACTTCAAATGCTGGTATGGATCAGTGCCAGTGACATTCTTTCCTGTTCTTTTTTCCAGTCTGGGTTCATTTGAGACAGCATCCCACAACTCCAGTCATCGCATTCGTCCCGTAAAAAGAACGTGGCACCGATCTACGCAGGACCAAGACTACATGAGCTTCAGCAACATGCCTGGCCACTACAACTACCTTGACCCCAATTATATGCCTGCAGTATAACAACTCTATTAGTTGAGGCCAAATTGGGGTCATTGAAAAGGACTGTATCCCGTAAGAGAGGGGACACATGCGTGCATGCTCGCAATTTCATATGAACTTGTCAAGCACCTCATTTCGACACGAGCCCTAAGCGCTTCACAACGGCAACTACAGCGCTATTGTCTGCTTCCCTGCAGACCCGCTGCACTCAGGTCGTGTGCCACTCGGAATGTCTGTAGCTTTATACAGCGTTTTTGGAAGAGCCACCAAAGTGGTAACAATGATTTTCAGTCGTTACATGGCTGGTGCTGTGTGCAAGTTCATGTGTGTACATGTGTATGTGTGCAAGTTCATGTGTGTACATGTGTATGTATGCAAGTTCATGTGTGTACATGTGTATGTATGCAAGTTTATGTGTGTGCATGTGTGCAAGTTCATGTGTGTAAATGTGTATGTATGCAAGTTCATGTGTGTACATGTGTATGTATGCAAGTTCATGTGTGTGCATATGTGCAAGTTCATGTGTGTAAATGTGTATGTATGCAAGTTCATGTGTGTACATGTGTATGTATGCAAGTTTATGTGTGTGCATGTGTGCAAGTTCATGTGTGTACATGTGTATGTGTGCAAGTTCATGTGTGTACATGTGTATGTATGCAAGTTCATGTGTGTGCATATGTGCAAGTTCATGTGTGTACATGTGTATGTGTGCAAGTTCATGTGTGTACATGTGTATGTATGCAAGTTCATGTGTGTACATGTGTATGTATGCAAGTTCATGTGTGTACATGTGTATGTATGCAAGTTTATGTGTGTACATGTGTATGTATGCAAGTTTATGTGTGTACATGTGTATGTATGCAAGTTCATGTGTGTACATGTGTATGTATGCAAGTTCATGTGTGTGCATGTATGTGTATGTGTATTGTGCAACTCAAACTGATTGGACACAACTGTTGAAATGAATAAAATTGTGCAATATATATGTTAATGTGATTTTCTAATTCTGCATGAGAGAACTCACTTTGACGGAACAACAACAATGCATTTCTTTTCTCCTGTGAAAACCTAAATGTCTGTGTTTCAAGGCTCAGAGCAGATTCTACTTCATCAGTTCATAGTATTACAGATTTTTGGCCTTCTTTGCAGTTGTTTTCATATTTATTCAGGCTTTGTAAATCTTGTATGTACTGTCATTGTTACATTTAGTTTGTGTAACATTACCATGTTTCAGCTTTTCCTGCTTACATTTCTCTTTCTCTCTCTCTCTCACACACACGCTCACACACGCACGCTCACACATGCACGCACACGCACACACACACACAGTGAATAGAAGCAGATACACTCCTGAAAATGTAGACATCACTTTAATCATTCACTACATAACTTTCTGGTAATCAATTATCATTCTGAACATACAAGCATGTACATGTATACTCTGTGACACTCCACGAAAGACAGAAAAATCTGCACACACCCTGCATTCACTCTGACGCAGACTGAACCCTAATACTAGTAGTCCAACAAGTATCCCCTGCAACAAACACAAATATATATATTATTTATATACCTGCTATATTAAAATCCACACACGAACTGGGAAATTTACTGTGTGGAAAAAAATGTGAAACTGGTGTAAGACGATAGAAGTTTTTAATAGGTAAAAACTCTGCCAAATGATGGATAGAATTTCTTTTGGAAATCGGTACAAGTCTGAATAATATTTCTGGGACAAATACAATCAATAATATAAAAATAAACATCGAAAGGCCCAAAATGTTTACTACCACGGCGTTAGCTTGCATACTTGAAAACAACAAAACATTCATCAGTGTAGCTAAAACTAATCAGGCTGTTGAGAACAGAACTCAGAGGCAAAAAAGGAGGAAAAAACAGTCCAACTTACGGCAGCTTGATACGCATGAAGACCCTGCACATGAAGAACGCAATGATGACAGCAGCAAAACCCACGCACAACAGCAGGATGCGGTTCAGCCGCGGCATCAGAGGTTTGTTCACCTGGTCGAGGACGATGAACCCCAGCCCACCCAGGGTGAACATAAAACTGGACGCAAGGCCTTCCATGATGTACTGGCCATTCACACGATACGGCATGAACGCCACCTGTTCCAAACAAAAAGCCTGAACTGATCATCTGAGTGATAACAATTAACACTCGCCTTAACACCTCTTCGGCAGTACACCTTGGCAGGAGCCTGACCTTTTAAAAAAAAGCAATTTAATGAGCTGTTACAAAATCAAAGGTGAAAGGCAATATTACAAAGTCTATGATTATTCTCACACACAAGTACCATAGAAAGTTGGGGTACACAAATACCACTGAAAGTCAAGGGCTATGTACACACAAGAACTATTGAAAGTCATGAGGTCTACAACTTACTAGTACAAGTACCACCGGAAGTCATGGGGTACACAAGTACCACTCAAAGTTGTGGAGTACATACCAGTAGCACTGAAAGTTGTGGATATACACACAAGTACCACTGAAACTAGTGAAAGTCATGAGGTACACCCAAGTACTGCTGAAAGTCATGGGGTACACCCAAGTACCATTGAAAATTGACAGGTACACACAAGTACCACTGAAAGTCATGGGGTACACCCAAGCACCACTGAAAATTGACAGGTACACACAAGTACCACTGAAAGTCATGGGGTACACCCAAGTACCACTGAAAATTGACAGGTACACACAAGTACCACTGAAAGTCCTGGGGTACACCCAAGTTAGCAAGTACCACTGAAAGTCATGATGTACACCCAAGTACCACTGAAAGTCATGAGGTACACTCAAGTACCATTGAAAGTCATGACGTACACCCAAGTACCAATGAAAGTCATGAGGTACACCCAAGTACCAATGAAAGTCATGAGGTACACCCAAGTACCACTGAAAGTCATGAGGTACACCCAAGTACCACTGAAAATTAACAGGTACACACGAGTACCACTGAAAGTCATGGGGTACACCCAAGTACCACTGAAAATTGACAGGTACACACAAGTACCACTGAAAGTCATGGGGTACACCCAAGTTAGCAAGTACCACTGAAAGTCATGAGGTACACCCAAGTACCACTGAAAGTCATGAGGTACACTCAAGTACCAATGAAAGTCACGAGGTACACTCAAGTACCAATGAAAGTCATGAGGTACACTCAAGTACCAATAAAAGTCATGAAGTACACTCAAGTACCAATGAAAGTCATGAGGTACACCCAAGTACCACTGAAAGTCATGAGGTACACTCAAGTACCACTGAAAGTCATGAGGTACACCCAAGTACCACTGAAAGTCATAAGGTACACCCAAGTACCACTGAAAATTAACAGCTACACACAAGTACCACTGAAAGTCATGGGGTACACCCAAGTACCACTGAAAATTAACAGGTCCACCCAAGTACCACTGAAAGTCATGGGGTACACCCAAGCACCACTGAAAATTGACAAGTACACACAAGTACCACTGAAAGTCATGGGGTACACCTAAGTATCAGTGAATGCCTAGGAGTACACACAAATACCACTAAAAGTTGACGGGTACACACAAGACAAGTACCATTGAAAGTTGTGGGATACACAATCAAAAGTAATAAACAAACTTACTTGCAGTTAACCTCAGTTCTATTTCATCACATATTTTTGCTCAGCAGGTACTGGTAGTGAGGTACTTTTTTTCCCCACAACAAGTATAACTTACGAATAAGTTATATTACACTACAGTAATACCATTACAGGTAACAGCTTTGTTATTAGTATCATGTATATATTATATATCCACTGACACTCTGACCTTGCTGGACTTTCAAAAGGATCTATAGGGAGAAAGGACTGTAAACTTTTACTTACAAAACCAAATGCTACAGTATCATCATAATCGAAATAAGTCATGCAGGTAAAAACGTAAACATACTGGTTTGCTGTTTCCTCTTTCATCAGTTGTTGATCCAATGCTGGGAGGTTCATTGATGACATCATAGATGATACCTGGAAAATAGTTAAATACAATTTTCTTTTCAGTTTGAACATGAAAGCATGTGTTCTATGCTGCTCAAATGCACAAAAACAAATGCAATAATACTTAAACTAAAAACACATTAAGGAACTGACCTGCACCAAGCCAGTCCCCCATGTGTAAAATGAAACTATGGCATGAGCAAACTCCTAAAGTCCCAAATCTGATAACAATTTACATTAGTACAGGTCTTCAGTTTCCTTTCATCAATGGTAATCATGAACCATGTGTATTCAGTTTCTTATTTAACATACTAACATTGAAACAGTACTTAGTGCAATGATCAAAATGGTGATTGGGGCTACTCCCAATTAATATTAATTACAGGAGAAGAAAAAAATAAAGAAGAACGTTAAGAATAAGAGAAAGCTTAAGGTGTGTGAACTGTGAGGTACTCACTAACTGGTAGCCAATAAACTAAACCTTCTTCCAGTAGTAGCTACAATCATAATTTTGCTACTATTGCTAGTATTAATACTATTATGCATTTCCACTGTAGTTTGATTCCACCAATCATTAGTTACATATTGGCTCAGCTGACAGTGTGACACTGACAGTACATGAAAATCCAGTTTAAAAAACAAACAAAAAATATTGCACAGTTTACAGACCAACCAAGGGACTTTCTCTTAATAACTGAACAGTACACCATGGAATCTTTCATGTGTACAGTGACCTTACTCTTAGTGAATGCTGTTATCAATATCATGCATAATTTAAATATGTAATTGTTACAATGTTAGCAAAGCACTCCTGATCTGGAAGAAGTGAAAAGAACTCTCAGTTGCAGTCTTTCACCCTGTCACATGCAGGAGTAGCACCCTGGCAAATGGATTTACAATTCCATACATTAGCCAACCGGCCACAAACTCTCATCAATATAATTTTATAAATAATGTAGCTGTAATAGTGTAAACCTTTAAAAATAGCAATAACCCTTACCTTGGCCTGTTGGTAAAATGTCTTTAATTAGTTTAAATGACTAAAACCTTTAAAAATAGCAATAACCCGTACCTTGGCCTGTTGGTAAAATGTCTTTAATTAGTTTAAATGACTAAACCGAGAATCGAGTACAGTTGGCAGTGTTCTTGCTGTGCAACGACGGTTGGGGGGGGGGGGGGGGGGGTGCACACTGCAGGATTACAATTTTTACTTTCATTTTAACTGTTACACTGAGCACAATAATATTTGCCGAACGGACCAATCAGCGGCATGTTAACAGGCAAGCTATTAAAAAAGAAGAAGAAAAAAAGAAGAAAAAAACGAACTATAATGTGTTGACTAAATGAGTACAGATCAGAGCTCAGGAGCTGTGTGAAAGTCTCTAACAGACGGTTATGAATGGTCTCTGTAAAGCAACATTTGGAGAAGAACAGTATAGTCTATAGATCAATCTAGAGCCTTGTGGCTTATTATTCGATACAAGTGATGATGACGATGATAAAATGCACGTACCTCCTGTGACCAAGAAATAAGACAGCAAAACGAACGCAAAGACGACCATTGCTGATGGCTGTTTCAACCATGATGGTTTCTTTAGCTTGATGTTTGGCAGCTCTAGGACTGCAAAGGGAATGCTGTACAAGGCTTCCATGTTGATGTGGCAGACGCCGGAGGTAAACGCACTTCCGCTCTCATTCTGTGCTTCCGCTCTCATTTGTTCTGCTTTTTATTTGCACCAAGTCGTGGAATATTTGTTTAAGGAGTATTTAGCATGCATATAGGATGAATAGCAATTGACAAAAAATTGGAAGAAATATTCACTTACATTATTTTTGCCTTTTTCAAGTTTTTGAAAGCATATTAAGGACCAGATGCTTACTTGGTCTATTTCTCACATGGTTGGCGGAAGTTCAGGGAAGCAACATGGCGGACCTACGTAGTCTGCTGTCGTTGTTTTCTTTCATTTTGGTAAGATATTTAGCGTGAGCAAATTTAATGCAGATATGTTTAAACTATAGCAACTTTCTTGAGAATCGATTATTAGTTTTAGCCATTTTGCACTCATAATTTCGTACTGGTCGACCCATGGACCTGCTTTGAAACGGAGCAAGGGCTCAGAAGTTGAGAGAGAACCGGTGACTGACACGTCAGACTTTGTCACAATGCGATAGTTCTGTTTAGACTACTGTGTACAAAACAAAGTACATTATGCGGTAAATCACTAGGAATGTAGGGTGATGTCCAAAATTATATGGTGAAGTGTACCATTTTGCTTTCACTCTTTAGTTGAACCTTTGGGCAAGCACTTCAACGCGTGGGCAAGCACTCCAACGCGTGCAATACACAGCCATCTTAATTCTTAATAACTTAAGCTGCAGTGTAATTTAGGACCAGTGACAATGTGTGTTTTGGGGTATGCTTTTCAAACGCATTTTTCTAACCAAGCTGTTCATTGATATTGATAATATTTGATTCGTTTGAATCATTGTAGATGACACACACTTTTCACAACAGTATTTGTTAATATTATTATTAACTGGATTTGGATTTAATAAAAAGATATTGTAACCATACACAAAGTAATATGTATTATAATTATGTATACATGTGTACACAAATAATACAGCAGGGAATATGAAATCATCTGTTTTTAACACTAAAAGTAACAGATGTTTGCCTAAAGAAACTTTTAGAAAGTTGTCTGTCCCTGATATTATATAACTGGTCTACTGGGCATAAATCACCAAGTTGCTTACTCTGAAAGTTCCACTTCAGCAGAATGACTGGACTGCCACATGTGGCTGGAAGGGTGGGTCAAAACATGCACAAGTTGTAACTACTAACAGTGAAGGTTTGGGTTATTTAAATGACAAACAGAAATGAAGACTGGGTTTTTAAACTGAAAGAGGGATCTGTGCTCTGTTGCCACACTAAGGGCGATCTTTCATCAGGGGTTCTACTGTGCTGATTTTGTTCGTGCATGCAGTCAACATTCACAAGCCTTAGTTAACAAAATCAGCTACAAATACTGAAATACTCAGTTGCCATACTGAAGGGAAATGACATGATTCCAGTTAGTTGCCACACTGAAGTGAAATGACATGGCATGTCACATGCTTCCCACATATTTATCTGATTTCCACTTTCGTACTGTCTTTCACAATTGTTACTTCTGGTCTTCAGGTGTATTATGGAGAATGCAGCCAACAGTTCCTGGAGGAGTGCAGGGGTATGGGCTTCACCAACAACCTGATGTGCAGCTCCTGTGATGAGCTGGACAAGTTTAACTTGCACAAGCTAAAAGACGGCTGCATCGGCTGCTGCCAGCAAGACTCCTCCGACGATGCTGAGACAGAGGTGGGCAGGATCACTATGATGTAACTGCAAGTGTAGTAGTTGAGGCAACTGACATCAGTGGCTGCTTGCAGTGGCAGTAGCTTTTTTTCTTCCTTTCTTTACCTCATTCACTTGTCACTTGGACAATTTTGAAAACCAGAGTTTGTGTTAACCTGTAACACCTGGTAGTTTACCAGTTAAGACAGATCAGCATATAAATGTAGACATGAAACAAGTTAGCAGGCAGTCAGAGACTCAGATGTACCACTACCAGCTGTTATTTTGCTTGATGGTTTAAAAAAAATATTTTTAAGAAAATAAATAAGCACAGTGCCAAGAGAGAGGGAGCAGGAGTCAGTCCAATGTTGAGCATGAACCAACGTGTCTAATCTCTGAGTCTGCAAAGTATTCAGTCTCCCAGTCCCAGTCCCACAGATCTTGACAAGTTTTCTGCAAGTGCAAATCAATCCAGTGCAAAGCATGAACCCATGTATATATTATATACATACATGTCCACACTCTGTCTTTGAAAACTAGATAGTCTTGCACTCATTCACATTGACTTCTTCTTCTTTGCAGGTGTTTCCTTATGCAGAGCTGTCTGTGTGCGGATGAAAGTTGGGGAGGTATCCACAAGTCCAAGGTATGCTCCAGATGTTTTTCTTGTCTGATACAGTGATAGTAGTTTCGTCATTTGTTTTTCGTTAAATATTTTGTTTTTGTTCCGTGCATGCATCTCTGTTTTGTTTTTCCCCTTAATAAACCTGTTAGACAGGATATGTTTTGAGAAGACTGAAACACACAAAAGGTTATAAAGCATGCTTGTTTATAGACCATAGACAGGACATGTTTTGAGAAGACTGAAACACACAAAAGGTTATAAAGCATGCTTGTTTATAGACCATCGACAGGACATGTTTTGAGAAGACTGAAACACACAAAAGGTTATAAAGCATGCTTGTTTATAGACCATCGACAGGACATGTTTTGAGAAGACTGAAACACACAAAAGGTTATAAAGCATGCTTGTTTATAGACCATAGACAGACCAAACTTTTTATGCCCAGTCAACCATGATGATCTGGGCAAAATAATATTACATTTCACAAGCAATGGCCAGACAGATAATAACCTGCTAGCATTGTAAAGCTTGATAAAGGGGATTACCCCAACAATTTGCACAGTAGGTGTGTTTTGTCCTACTGAACAGTGTTCTTTTGAACGTTTTATGTGCTGGGATCGTTGATAAGAATGAAATGTTTTGAGACGGCTAACTCCTCTCACACAGAACCAACTTTTCATTTCATTGTAAATTCTTGCTTGCTTTGTGCAGCCAGTATGAGTTTTGTCGTGTTCTCATGGTTTTCTGTTGTGCAGCGTTTGCCAAGGGCGACAAGCCAAACCAGTTTCCTGGTCTCAGCATCAGGTACGTGCGTGGTGCGGATCCCGTCATCAAATTGATGGATGAAGACCGCATTGTCCAGCAAACGTTTGGAATCGAGAAGTGGGATACCGACACAATCGAAGCCTTTTTGCAGTCCCGTCTCAGAAAGTAGAGCAGCTAGAATGCCAGCTTGCTGTCTGCCCAAGATGCTGTGAAATTTGGTTTGAGGGATGGTTTCGCGTCCCCTTGGCTTGAACAGATGAGAAAAGAAACTGTCGAAACATGTTGATTTTCTTCTTCTAAAAATATAGTTCATTGAGCTGCCTTTCTGTTTCCCCTCCACCCCCCCACCCCCACCCCTTTTTTTCTTTTAATTAAGAGAATGAAAACAGAGAAGAAAAATGGCAGCAAACATGTGGAAACAAAGACTGAACTTGCAGTAAGATTGTTCTTCCACTGCACGTACTCATGTGTTCTTTCCAAGCAACAAACCTGTCTGATGTATGCTTCTTAATGAAACTTTCACAGAAAACCCATTGGTATGTGAAAGTAGATGAGCTGAAGCATAGCAGGTGTTTTCACGGCATCTTGTCTATTTCTGTGTTAGTAGTTGATTTTGTTCTCTGTGAAAACTCTGTGCACATACTGCTATCAAAGACCCAACACTTTACTCAAGTTTATCAACAGCGTGCCTGTTCTGCGGGATTTGAAACAAATCTGCTGAAAACACAGCTTGGTCTTAAAATGCCTGCGCCATTCTACAGGGTTTGAAAGCGTTATGCAGGATTTAACGTTCCATGCATGCCATCTGCAAAAATGGAAATGCCATTAGAAAGAAATCCTTGTCTACATACAATTTAAAAACACTAAAACAGACTTCTTTTTTACCCCTCTTCTTAAAAATGTTTCAGTTGTTGAGTTTTAGACAGAATTTGTCTTCATTTTAAACAACAGCAATACTTTTGTCAGTAAAATATTGAACATGATGCATTCAGTTTCAAATCATCATGTTATTTTTTAACAGAGAGGGGTATTTCCCCCCAGTAAATATATGTAGCTTTACATGCCACTGCTGGTTAGTAGATCGTTTTTTTCCACCCATTTTGTGAATGTTATTGTAGTTTTTTTTTTAAAGTTATCTGTTGACATTTAAATGCCTGGAGTGAGAATATGGGCTGAGGGTTATGAAAATGAGTGATACATCACATATGACTGTACTGATCTGCTGTCTGTGAGTGTCTGTATATTGGTATGCAAGTTGTGAGCCACAGTAAAGTTCATTTTAAATGGTACTTGTGTGTGTGGTGTTGACTATATTTTGTTGGTTTATGTGGCATTGACTTCACGTTTTGTTGGCGTTGTGAATGTTTTGTTGGTATTATACAGGTATGTTTTGTGTGTGGTGTTGACTGCACATTTTGTTGGTGTTATACATGTTTTGTGTCTGGAATTGACTGCTTGTTTTGTTGGCGTTATGTCTGTGTGTGGCATTGACTGCATGTTTTACGTGACACACATTTTCCATGTGATGTTGGCTGTGCATGTTTTTTTGGTGTTATACACATTCTGTGTGTGATGTTGACTGCAAGTTTTGTTGGCGTTATACACATTTTGCATGTGATGTTGGCTGTGCATGTTTTGTTGGTGTTATACACATTTTGTGTGTGATGTTGGCTGTGCACATTTTGTTGGTGTTATAAACATTTTGTGTATGATGTTGACTGCAAGTTTTGTTGGAGTTGTACATGTTTGTGATGCTGACTGCGCATGTTTTGATGGTGTTATACACGTTTTGTGTGTGATGTTGACTGCAAGTTTTGTTGGAGTTGTACATATTTGTGTGTGATGTTAACTGTGCACGTTTTGATGGTGGTATACACATTTTGTGTGTGATGTTAACCGTGCATGTTTTGAGTGTTATACACATTTTGTGTGTGACGTTAACTGTGCATGTTTTGTTGGTGTTATACACATTTTGTGTGTGACGTTAACTGTGCATGTTTTGTTGGTGTTATACACATTTTGTGTGTGACGTTAACTGTGCATGTTTTGTTGGTGTTATACACATTTTGTATGTGATGTTAACTGCATGTTTTGATGGTGTGCTCAGCAAGCACTGCATACCAGATTCATACTTATAACCACCATACACTGAATTTTCCTATATTTTATTGAAATGGTGAATGTAACAATCTGGAGTATCCTGACATTTCAAGAATACAACAATTTATGTTAATTAGATGTCAACAGATGTCTGTATTGTATACAAATTTGTGACACAAAAATAACGAAAATATTCTTCTGCATTTTTTTTTTATGAACAGAGGCATAAAAATTACAAATGTTTAAATGCTGAAACACTCCAACCTTGCACAATCTGCAGTCGTCTGAAAGACGTGTTGTAGTTGTAGAGGCGGGTGGTATGACTTGTCAGGATATTCCATTATCACTGCACTTCGTACATAAACATAATGATAAACATAAAACTCTGTAGAATTGTGGCACAGTTACTCGAGCACGATACTGTTTTGCCTTCAACTCTTACATAAAATTCTGAACAGGGCTTGATTGTAGAATTTCTCAAGGCATGATAACTGTTTTGTCTTCAATTCTTACATCAAATTCTCAACTGGGCTTGATTCTACAACAAGTACTCCAGGCATAATATTGTTTTGCTTTCAATTCTTACATCAAATTCTGATCAGGGCTTGATTGCAGAACAAGTACTCCAGGCATAATATTGTTTTGCCTTCAATTCTTACATCAAATTCTGAACAGGGCTTGATTGTAGAATTTCTCAAGGCATGATATATGTTTTGTCTTCAATTCTTACATGAAATTCTGATCAGGGCTTGATTGTAGAACAAGTACTCCAGGCATAATATTGTTTTGTCTTCAACGCTTACATAAAATTCTGAACAGGTCTCACAATTACTCAAGGAATTATAGTTTTGTCTTCAACTCTTAGTATTACATAAAATTCTGAACAGCGCTTGATTGAAGCACAGTTACTCAAGCATGATATTGTTTTGCGTCTCCTTAACTCTTACACATAACCTGTTGATATGTGCAAAATATGATAACCTTTCAATCAAAAGAATCATATATATCTTCAAATGGACAGATATGTAAAATTACCCATGCATCAATTTCCTCCATTTTTTCTCTTCTGAGAATGTGTTATATGATTCATTCAATTGCTGAACACTTGACCAGTGCATATGAAAACTTCAACAAGAAATAGTGGAGATAACCTCTATGTACATGCAAACTTACTCTTAACAAAGAACTTGTAAAATTCCATTCATATATTTATACGAACAATACACACACACCTAATTTTTAACCTGTCAAAGTTGAACACAAAAATGAACAGATAAACAGATGAGTTCAAACATACCCATGCCTCTAAATCCATCTCTGTCCCCAAAAGGTTGAAAAAAATCATAAAACTGAAAAATGGTCTTTTGGGAACAGTATAATCAAAGCAGCAAAACGGCTCCAGCTCCATCACATGATCCTTTTTTTAATTCTGCTTATGGGCCAGACATGATGCTTGTGCATGCCGAATGAAACACAGACTGCACATCTAAAATCTGCACATAATTCCCATCTTATTCAATGATTCACCCTCATGTCACAGAAATGACTACTGTTTAGTTTAGCCTACTAATTGCTTCAATCAGTTCAGAGTCCATTTTAAAGCAGAATGGGCAGGCTAACAAGTGGGGGGGGGGGGGACATTAGGGATTCACAGATCAGTTTTGGGGGGACACAAATTCACAAATCCATGACCAAATATCAAACTGCCCAGGAAAATATTTAGCATATATTCTTCTCTCTGATGAAGAATGGCCCTTGCACTCCTCAACTGATGGAATTCCCTCTGCTGATGGACAAATCTGGTGTCTGCGGTCATAGACAAGGTAACTGATGGGTCTGTAGACAATGCAACTGATGGGACTGTAGATAAGATAACATGCTGCTCCAAGTACCAGTCTCTCTTACATCACGCCGACTGATGACAACCAGGCATCGGTACAAAAGCTTCCTGCTCTGACTGGTGTATGGGAGAGTAGACAAGGTAACTGATGGGACAGCAGACAAGGTAACTGATGGGTCTGTAGACACGGTAACTGGTGGGTCTGTAGACAAGGTAACTGATGGGACAGTAGACAAGGTAACTGGTGGGTCTGTAGACAAGGTAACTGATGGGACAGTAGACAAGGTAACTGATGGGTCTGTAGACAAGGTAACTGATGGGACAGTAGACAAGGTAACTGATGGGTCTGTAGACAAGGTAACTGATGGGACAGTAGACAAGGTAACTGGTGGGTCTGTAGACAAGGTAACTGATGGGACAGTAGACAAGGTAACTGGTGGGTCTGTAGACAAGGTAACTGATGGGACAGTAGACAAGGTAACTGATGGGTCTGTAGACAAGGTAACTGATGGGACAGTAGACAAGGTAACTGATGGGTCTGTAGACAAGGTAACTGATGGGACAGTAGACAAGGTAACTGGTGGGTCTGTAGACAAGGTAACTGATGGGACAGTAGACAAGGTAACTGGTGGGTCTGTAGACAAGGTAACTGATGGGACAGTAGACAAGGTAACTGATGGGTCTGTAGACAAGGTAACTGATGGGACAGTAGACAAGGTAACTGGTGGGTCTGTAGACAAGGTAACTGATGGGACAGTAGACAAGGTAACTGATGGGTCTGTAGACAAGGTAACTGATGGGACAGTAGACAAGGTAACTGATGGGTCTGTAGACAAGGTAACTGATGGGACAGTAGACAAGGTAACTGATGGGACAGTAGACAAGGTAACTAATGCTGCTCCAAGTACCAGTCTATCGCATCACACCAACCAAAGACAATCAGGCAACTGGTACACAAGCTTCCTGCTCTGAAACTACACCCGCCCCCCACCCCCACTGACCCTGACCCCACCCCAGGTCAACCTAATTACTGCTGCTGTGACTGGAAGGGCGGAAGTCGGGTCCCGGACTGCTGCTGCTGCTGCTGAACATGGCGGAGTCCCCTGAGCTGTCGGAGGAATCCAGGAGATTTCCGTCCAGATCCCACTTGCAGTAAAAAAACTCCTGTAGGAAGGGAAAATGACCCCACTCATTGTTTTATGCGCTAGTCTGAAACCAAGAACCAACAACCCAGATTCAGATAGATGGATGCAGAGAATGTGAAACTTGTTACAGAGAGTAAGTAAACTGGTGGTTTACACCCAGCCAACCAGTGCGGCTATATCAGGGCGATTGTTGCAGAGAGACATGGGTAGGTGTGTAGGCAGATACAGTTGGAACTGCTGCAAAGAGACTGAGGTAGTACAGCAGGAGGTGCAGCAAAGATACTCAGGTAGGCAGATGCAGCAGAAACTGCTACAAAGAGATTTAGGTAGGAACTGTCACAAAGAGACTGAGGCAGATGGAGTAAGACAGTTCTACAAAGAGATGTAGGTAGACGGACACTGATGGGTTCAATTAGAGATGTGTAGAACAGTGCTAGACAGATACAGATGTGTTTAGGTAGAGATGTGTAGAACAGTGTTTGACAGATACAGGTGGACTTCTGACAGGAAAAGCTAGAAGTAGAACATAATTCAGGCAGAGATCTGCTAAACACGCCAGACACAATTCACATCATCGCAGACTTGGTCAAAATGGAAATGTTCATGGCCGTGTTTTCGTAACCTTCAAAGGCTTAATGTGAAACAAACTTGGATGGAACTGCTGCAACTGTTTGGAATTATTTTGTTGTTTCTTTTTACTCCATTCCCATTCACAGGACCTGTGATGTTTCTATTTGCCTGAGACCTCCGTGAAGTCTGCACACTCGCACTGAGTGATCCTTGCTTGCTTCGATTTGTGCAAAGGATTGTTTGTTTCATCATTATGCGGCCATCACTCTCCCGCTCAATGAACTGCAGTGCAATACAAAAGAAAGCTCAACTTTGAATGACCCCAGCAACCTGCCATGGGGGTCTTGTGCAGAGATTTGCCACCACTGCTACAACATTGTTGGCCAATGTCAACAACATGAGAACACTCGTCACCTCTCGCAGCACTGTTCAATAACAATAGGCATCTCTTTAGACCGAGGAGAACGTTTCTGCATCCTTCTCCGGCACACACTTAAATGTGAACTCTACTCACTTCACTGCAACCATTTCCCGTCACAACCAGGGATGCTTCATCGTCGTTCCGCATGAACTCCACTCCGTGGTATGCTCCGCTGCCAAACCTGAAAGGAAAACAATGATTTTTTGGGTTGTTAAGGGTGGGAAAAATCTTGGCCTTCAGAAATCTTTCGAGGGAAATATCAGTCATTCTGTGCAGCCCCACCATTACTTTCGAGGGAAATATCAGTCATTCTGTGCAGCCCCACCATTACTTTCGAGGGAAATATCAGTCATTCTGTGCAGCCCCACCATTACTTTCGAGGGAAATATCAGTCATTCTGTGCAGCCCCACCATCACTTTCGAGGGAAATATCAGTCATTCTGTGTAGCCCCACCATTACTTTAAAAAAAAGCAGCTCTCACGGACATTAGTTTTGTCCAAGAGGCAGAAGAAATTGAAATACAAACTTGCAAAGTTGGGTCATCAAACACACTCTCATCTTTCTAGTCATCTGACAGCAACTACTCTCATCTTTCTAGTCATCTCCTGACAGCAACTACTCTCATCTTTCTAGTCATCTCCCGACAGCAACCACAGCCATCAACAGCTGTCCCTACTTCTCTGTCTCTCTAAGTCTCTGCCTGTCTCTTTCTCCCTCACTCACATACCTCTGGACACAAGCAATGCCACCTATTTTTTTCGTTCAGCAAATTATAGCTGTTGTCACAACAGCAACTACAGCTGTCTCCATCTCTCCCTCTCTCACTCGGGGATAGCTCAGTGGTTAGAGCGCCGGACTCATGATTGAAAGGTCGTGGGTTTGAATCCCTGCAGAAGCGGCGGGAATTTTTTTTTCTCCAGGGTCGACTTCTGTGCTGACTTTTATTTCGGTATCCGTTCCACCCCCGTGTTACCGCAGTAGCATGTAAAAGACCCTGGTCATTCTGCCAAAAGTGCAGGTTACAGCTAAACACTCATAGACCTTACGTATGTGGCTTTGCATGAAGTGACACGGTGCATTGTGAGACGGCTGCAGTTTCATGTGGCACCAGCCATGCCAGCACTGTAAGTACTACCACTTTGGTGGATATTCAAAAAACGTGCTATAAAGCTAGTCACTCACTTAGAACCACATGTGAGCGCAGCGAGTCTGCTCAAGAGAGTGGAAAATAGTGCTATATAAGCGATCATCAATCAATCAATCAAAATCTCTCGGACTGCCCCCCTCTCTCTCTCCCTCATACACATGCTCTCTGTCTCTCTTTCTCCCTCGTAGATATTCCCCTAGACACTTAATTCCCTTTCAGAAGATTAAACTACTAAGTACTGTCATGACAGCATTACAGCTATCAATGGCTGTCTCTTTCTCACTCATACACATACTCCTAACCACACAAGCGTTGCCTACCTGTGTTTCTTTCAACAGAGTATAGCCACCATCACTGCAGCTGCTACGGCTGTCAGTGGCTGCCTCTCTCTGTGCATCGCTTTTCTGTATCTCTCATCTCTTTCTCGGTCATACAAATACCCCTAGACACACAACTGCTGCCTACCTGCGGTCTTTCAACAGAGCATAGCGGCTATCACGACAGCTGTTCATGGCTGCCCCTGTCTGTCTGTCTGTCTCTCTTGTCTGTCTCTCTCATCTCTTTCTCACTCATACAAACACCCCTAGACACACAAGCACTGCCTACCTGTGTTTCTTTCGACACAGTATGGTGGCTATCACGGCAGCGGCTACAGCTATCACCAGCAACGCCGTGACAATGCCAGCAACACCCCCAGCATCTAGTCCACCCGACTGTCCATCGGCCAAGCTGATGTTGACCTCATCGCCATTGCCCGTCGCTGCAGAGGTGTCTTCCATTGGCAAGTTGCACTGCTGACCACTGAACCCCTCGGCACACCTGAAACCCAAACCTCCACAATTCATGCCGCCTCCACTGCCTTGGCTTGGGTGGTGTCAGACCACAATTCACAACACCTCCATCACCTTGGTTTCGGTGGTGTCACACCACAATTCACACCGCCTCCACCACCTTGGTTTGAGTGGTGTTACACAATTCACACTGCCTCCACCACCTTGGCTTGGGCAGTCACCCCACAATTCACACCACCTCCACCACCTTGGCTTGGGTGGTGTTACACAATTCACACCGCCTCCACCACCTTGGCTTGGGCAGTCACCCCACAATTCACACCGCCTCCACCACCTTGGCTTGGGTGGTGTTACACAATTCACACCACCTCCACCACCTTGGCTTGGGCAGTCACCCCACAATTCACACTGCCTTGGTGTGGGCAGTGTCACACAGTTCACACTGTCTCGGCTTGGGCAGTGTCATGCCACAATTCACACCACCCTGGCCTGGACAGTGTCATGCCACAATTCACACCACCCTGGCCTGGACAGTGTCATGCCACAATTCACACCACCCTGGCCTGGACAGTGTCATGCCACAATTCACACCACCCTGGCCTGGACAGTGTCATGCCACAATTCACACCACCCTGGCCTGGACAGTGTCATGCCACAATTCACACCACCCTGGCCTGGACAGTGTCATGCCACAATTCATACCACCCTGGCCTGGACAGTGTCATGCCACAATTCACACCACCCTGGCCGGGACAGTGTCATGCCACAATTCACACCACCTTGGCTTGGATGGTGCCACAATTCAAACCACCTTGGCTTGGATCGTGTCCCAATTCACACCATCTTGGCTTGGGTGGTGTCCCACTACAATTCACACCGTCTCGGCTTAGGCAGTGTCACCCCACAGTTCACACCACTTTCAGCTTGGGCAGCTGTGGTTGTGGTGTGGGTGTTGTGTTTGTGTTGTGTGTCTGTGCCTGCCTGCATGCACAGAAACGTAAGTGAATGTGGCCACTCACCACAGTGCAACGCCCCTCAAGGCAAATGTTAAGACAGTCAATGCACAGGGGATCAGCATCCCGAGTTGCACAATATAGGATTACGGAAAAAAACACTTTGTGCCCCCACTAAACGCCAAAAAGACAGGGGCGGCTCTGCATAAATTGTTCCTGTTGTCATCATTCCCATCACTAAAGAGAACTAAAAACACACTCAGTGACTCACCTGCACACAGGAATTCCCTTAACAAGATGACAGGAGCTTCCGTTCAAGCAGAAGTCCAAACAGAGGCGCTGGTGATTGCGGCCACCGCCATACGGCCGGTTACTGACCCACTGTCCTGGCCCTGCGGTTGTCGTGGCAGACTGGTTGGGGTACGGAGCCAGAGTTCTGCCACTGACGTCTGTGGGCCTTTCCGGTACAGTGGCGTCTGTGGGCCTTTCTGGTACAGTGGCGTCTGTGGGCCTTTCTGGTCCAGTGGCATCTGAAACCGTTGATGTCTGTTTGGTTAGCATTTAATTTTTTAATTTTTTTATTAAAGCTTCATCAACTCCTTGCAGAAATTCTGGTCACCTTACCTACAGTAACCGCAAGAGCAGTGCTACTCATTTCTACCTGTTCATGCAGGTATTTTTGTGTGTCCAGACAATAGTATAGCTGTCAGTGTGTGGGATTTCTAATGCAAGCACAGATACTGATGCAAGCGATTGCACAAAGAGTTGGTACAAACCCCATAAGAGTCTGCACTGAAAGATGGATCTGGGAGAAAAAAAAGTGTCCGTATTGCAACTGGCTTTTCAGTTCCACACTGTAAAAATATTTACCAGAAACTAAAAAATCTGCCACCTTCCAAATGTCACATTTCATGCAAAAAGTCATAACATTGTGTGTGTTGTGTGCGCATGTACAATACAGATCAGTGTCGTACACATTTAAATTCATTAAGGCTTTTGCGCGTGTTTGGGGGAGGGGTCTTTCCGTATCTTGCTTTGTGTGGGTTGTTTTGGTGGGACTATGCTTTACATGTGTATAGAATATCATATTTAGGTTAATATGTATCACGTGAGCGCTCAGGGCATTGATGAGTGCGTGATAAATGTACATTATTATTATTAATAAAATATAACCAAAGCTACAGGAAGACACTCACAACAAGGGAAAAAAGAAAAAAAGAAAAGGCACAGCAACATGTCACAACGACATGTAAAAAGGGAAGAAGGACCGTCTTAAGGTTATACCATAGTCAGTAACAACATGCGCAAAGGGAAGAAGGACTGACTTAAGGTTATACCATAGTCAGTAACAACATGTACAAAGGGAAGGACTGTCTTAAGGTTATACCATAGTCAGTAGAAGGACTGTCTTAAGGTTATACCATAGTCAGTAGAAGGACTGTCTTAAGGTTATACCATAGTCAGTAACAACATGTACAAAGGGAAGGACTGTCTTAAGGTTATACCAGAGTCAGTAACGACATGTAAAAAAGGAAGAAGGACTGTCTTAAGGTTATACCATAGTCAGTAACAACATGTACAAAGGGAAGGACTGTCTTAAGATTATACCAGAGTCAGTAACGACATGTAAAAAGGGAAGAAGGACTGTCTTAAGGTTATACCAGAGTCAGTAACGACATGTAAAAAGGGAAGAAGGACTGTCTTAAGGTTATACCAGAGTCAGTAACAACATGTAAAAAGGGAAGAAGGACTGTCTTAAGGTTATACCAGAGTCAGTAACAACATGTAAAAAGGGAAGAAGGACTGTCTTAAGGTTATACCATAATCCTCACAGCTGGACACCAAATTGTTCACATTGGAGTTGTGAGGACACAGACATCGCGCTCCTGACTTGCTCAACACGCACAGGTAAGGGCACAACTTTGAAGTACATGGATTGGAAACTGCAAAGAAAGAAGTACAAACACCTTTGAAATGAAGTACATGGATCGGAAACTGCAAAGAAACGAGCACAAACACCTTTGAAACCTTGGTGTAGTGGCAACAGACCCCAATCATTTATTTTACATTTCCACACAGTGAAAATATAAAGGAGAAGCTTGATCTACATTTTCCCCACAATATAAACGACAAATATGAGTAAAAGGCAAACACAGCAATGGCCAATGGAGAGAAAAAAAGAAAAATAATGTCCAACAATGAGATCAGAGAAAAACACTCTAATCTCATAAGCACTCTGAAGTAGGCATGCAGAAAATCCAAGAGTTTGAGCAGAGGGTGGGGTGGAGGTGGGGGTGGGGTGCCAATTTACACATGCATGCATTCATGTTCATTCAGTAGAACAAGGTAAAGCGTAAGCCACGTGAAGCTTGGAAATCCCAGCTTGTGGCAGCCTGCAGTCGGCAATGCTTTGTATTTGCAGCTTGCCATTGACTAGGCACTTGACTGGATGTTTAACAGGTCACCTCACTGACAGAGCTTGCCAGCAGCAAAAAGCCCAAAAGAATTTCCAGCAGTTCTTGAATTTCCAACTGATCTTTCAATATTTATATCTTACTACACTACACACCAGTTCCTCGCTTTTTTAAGGTTGATTCAGAAAGGGGCCTTCCAGACAAAACAATCCTTGAAATTTTTGAAGAAATTCAGCAGTGCATGTAATCCCTACTATTCGCAGCAGCGTGGACCACCCGCACATCCTCAATGACGTTTTGCATCCTGCGCAGGTCGGCCAAGACAGGCCGAGCGGAGAAACTGGACACCTTCTGCACCTTGTTGCTGTTCTTCTCCGTCACAAACAGGAAACCCTCAAAGATGTCGATGGACAGGAACAGCTTCTGAGGGAAACTCTCCAGCGTGTATCTGGGCAAAGGACACAGGTAAACGGATCTCCGTCTGTGATGGAATTAAAGATGCAGCTTAAACACAAGGGAATGAAAGATGGCACAGACACAGTTTTGGAGGAAAGCTCTTCAGCAGGTATTTTGGCAAAGGACACAGGGGAATGCATGAGTTTGTGAAGTGTGGGAATGGAAGCTTAACGACTCAGGTACAGGTTCCGGTGGAAGCTCTTCAGCAGGTATTTTGGCAAAGGACACCGGTGACTGTGTCAGTTTCTGAGGAGAGACAGCATAAAAGATGCTGCTTAAAGACAGGAACAATGCAGCTGTGAGGTTCAGGAACAGCTTCTGAGGGAATCTCTTCAGCAGGTATTTTGACAAAGGACACAGGTGACTGCATCAGTTTCTGAGGAAGTGAATGCATAAAAGATGCTGCTTAAAGACAGAAACAATGCAGCTCTGAGGTTCAGGGACAGCTTCTGAAGGAAGCTCTTCAGCAGGTATTTTGGCAAAGGACACAGGTGAATGGCTCTGTCTGTGAGAAAATGTGGGAAATAAAGAGGCCGCTTAAAGACTCAGGCACAGCATCAGAAGGAACTGTGCAGCATGCATGTGAAGCAAGGAACCAGGAGTGAAGGGACCGTTTTCGTGTGGTGCGGAAACAGGGGAGCAAAAGCCAGAGGTTAAGGAAGAATTCTCAGTGGGACAATAAAGTGCACACACACGCATGCAAACACGCATAGAAACACGCAAACACACATGCATACATACAAAACAGACACACACATACATACATACACAAACACTCACACGCACACACCCTCTCTTGTGATCTTTTCCTCCCATGACCTCTATCTGTATTCATGCATGCAAACAACACACATAACCCCCCCCACACACACAAACATACACACACACACACACCCACACCCCCCATACCCACCCACACAGAGAAAAGCCATCAACACACACACACACCTGTCAGTGCCATCCAGCTTGGCTGTCTGGATGATGGAGGCAAACGGAACCTGCTGCGGCTCGATCCAGTAGAAGCGTCCCCGAATGGGGTCCAGCGTCAGTCCGTGGGCCACAGAGACAACATCGCTCACCATGTGTCTGGCGTTCTGCCCGTCCATGTAGGCTCCCTGTATCATGGAGCTGGCTAGGTCGTTCCAGTACATCGTCCTGCACACACAGTGGCAAAGTTTTTCGTGGTTTCACCTGCAGACCTGCTTCCACTCGAATACTATACAGATCAGAGTACATTTAAAAAACATTTTGTAGTACTTTTAGAAAACACACAACACACGAGGGAGTTAATTGGTGCTCAAAATATGTAACACAAGTACATCAACAGGATGTACCTGTGGTGGAGTTTATGTCCCTTGTAGTCACACGCATGCCAGGTGAGAGTTACCGTAGGCGATGCATTTAGCCCCCAGTTAACAATGCGTTTAGCCCCCAGTTAACAATGCGTTTAGCCCCCAGTTAACAATGCGTTTAGCCCCCAGTTAACAATGCGTTTAGCCCCCAGTTAACAATGCGTTTAGCCCCCACATAACAATGAAACGCATAGCAAAAGCATTTCACTGCAGCCTTGGTGTTCTTACTGGTGTCCAGCAGTGACAGCCCAAGCGAAGGCAGGGGTCATTCCAGCAAACCAATCCAGCACACAGGCGCCAGGTTAAATGGTGACAAGTCTGCCCCCCCCCACTCGCCGCCCCGCCCCCCCACATACTTTTTAATAACCTGTCTTGTCACTACATACTTTTTAATAACCTGTCTTATTAAGTATTTGTCATTACATACTTTTTAATAACCTGTCTTATTAAGTATTTGTCATTACATACTTTTTAATAACCTGTCTTAAGTATTTATCATGACATACTTTTAATAACCTGTCTTATTATTTGTCCTGACATACTTTTAGTAAACTGTCTTATTATTTGTCATGACATACTTTTAATAACATGTCTTATTAAGTATTTGTCATAAACATACTTTTAATAACCTGTCTTATTATTTGTCATGACATACTTTTATTAACCTGTCTTATTATCTGTCATGACATACTTTTAATAACCTGTCTTATTATTTGTCATGACATACTTTTAATAACCCATCTTATTAAGTATTTGTCACACTACCCCCTCCTCTCCTGTCCCCCTCCCTCCCCACCAAGTACGTCCATACTTTTTAATAACTTGTCTTATTCAGTATTTGCGAAAGGCAGAGAGCGGAATTTCCCTTTTACAGGTTAATCAGCTATTGTTGTGTTGTCCTGTAAAGTCAACAAACACGAACAGCCAGCCTTCTCCACACAGGCTCACCGTTTGCGTTGATGGAACACTAAGCTGGCTGGTACCCAGTCGTCCCTGGACATGAGCGTGCGGCAATCCTGAAGGAGACGGCTGCAAACTGTCAGCTGGTACAGAGAACCACGGTGCGCTACGTGGTAGATGTTGCCTGTCACCCCATCCACCTGAATGACCGTGACCGTCATGTTCACCGTCGTCTGACCGCTGGCGGGCCCAATCTTTCTGAGCACGCTCAAGCTGCTGTTTTCAGGCTTCAGGGAAAAAAGATTTGATCGTCAGTACGATGATCATCCCCCAGAGCAGCTCACACACTCTTCAAATAACGCTGTGCTAAGATTTATCATTGAAACCCACCACCAAGTATTTAGAACGATGATCATCCCTCAGAGCAGCTCACACACTCTTCAAATAATGCTGTGCTAAGATTTATCATTGAAACCCACCACCAAGTATTTAGAAATCTTTTTCAATTCAGCCTACTTCTGGCATCCAGCAATGAAAATGCTGTGAGAAATTTGTCAGTGTATTTGTACAAAGCTTTTAAGCAGTGCAGCATTTAAGTTCCTAATTTAAGCACGTAACTGCTATTGACTGTGCTGGGTTTTTTCTTCGTGTGCATAAATGTAGTACGTACAATGAGGTGGTAGGTCATCCATCTGCACCCCTTCGTGACGGGCATTGTAAAAAATAAAAAAGAGTAAATCTTCCCTCCCTCTCTCTGTCATTGTTGTGAGTTTGTTGGTTTTCTTTTTCATATGCACAACTATAGTATGTACTATGAGGTGCACAACTATAGTCTGTACTATGAGGTGCACAACTATAGTATGTACTATGAGGTGCACAACTATAGTCTGTACTATGAGGTGCACAACTATAGTATGTACTATGAGGTGCACAACTATAGTATGTACTATGAGATATGTACTGTGAGGTGCACAACTATAGTATGTACTATGAGCTGGTAGCTCATCCACATGCACTACTTTGTGAGGGGCAATGGGAAATAATTTGAGTAAATCTTCCCTCGCTCTCTCTCCGATTCTTGTGAGTTACTGGTTTTTCTCTCCATGTGCACAACTGGTAGCATGTGCTTCGAGATGGTATGCCATCCACCTGCACCCCATGGCGAGGGACAACAGCCTAAAAATGAACACATCTTCCATATCCACATCCCCACTCACCGCTGGATGTGCCCACACCAGCTCGTAGCCCCCAAGAAGCAATGTGCTGAAGCTGTGGCGGCCGTTGAGGCTGAGGTGGGGAAACATGTCAAAAGCCTGGGGAGTTCCTGTGCTGAAGACGAAAGGCTGCTCACTCTCCCCGTCCATCGGCACTCGGAACACCCCCTTCACCGTGGACACCATCAGCACTGCCTGGTCGCGCTCTGAAATTGGTGGGAGGGAATTAACAGTAACATAATAACAATAACTCGTTTATAGCGTTATACCTCTTTCAGTGTGGACACCTTCAGCACCGCCTGGTCACGCTCTGAAATAGGGGGAGGGAATTAACAGTAACAGTAGTTCTTTTATAGTGATATACCCCCCGTGAAAAAACACTGCGCTCACAGCAATTTCAAACATAAAAGTCAATATGATGGGCACTACTGTGCATATCTACAACACTCAGATTACATACAAAGCAGAAAACCAAACCAAACCAAACCACACGCATACATACACGCACGCCCACACAAAACCACACACACACGCACGCACACACAAAAACACACACACACACACACACACACACACACACACACACACACACACACACACACACACACACACACACATGTATGCACACACACATACACAAATCCAACTTGCTCACCTATCCCTGAGTGAGGGTCTACAAGGCACAGCTAACATTGCTGAAGGCGGACAGACAGGTAGATACTGTGACAATGGGTGAACGTCAGGATTCTAGCTGAGGAACACTGACAAACTCTTCTCAGCCAAAGGCATGGGTGATCTGATCAACAAGCTTTATGCCTGCAGACAGGGCGTCAAGCTCCTCAACCAATTTCTGGCCTCAGGCCAATTTCTGAGCAAATCACAGACATACGCACACACCTTTCGAGTGACAAGTTGCCCCACTGGCCAACTTATGAACAAATCCCAGATGAACGCACACACCTTTTGAGTGACACGTTGCCCCATCACCAATCAGCCTGTACCTGCTGACGCAGCTGCAGACATAACTGCCTTTTGTATTGCGACACAGCTGACTGCAGTTTCCGTTCCTGACAGAGCACTCATCAACGTCTGAAACACACACCAACACAAAAGACCACACATGCACGCACACGCACACACACACAGAGTACTTTATACTTCTATAATCCATAAATGCTCACACACTGAAATCTACAATGACTAACTGCTCTGCAGAAAGGTGAATTTATTATGGTTCTGTAGAATGGTGAATTTGTCACAGCTAACTGCTCTGTTGGAGGGTGAATTTGTCACAGCTAACTGCTCTGTTGGAGGGTGAATTTGTCACAGCTAACTGCTCTGTTGGAGGGTGAATTTGTCATGGCAAAGCACTCTGTAGCAAGGTGAACTCGTCATGACCAGCTACTAAGTAGTAAAGTGGACCTGTAATGCCTAACTGATCTGGAGTAAAACGAACCTGTCACAACTGACTGCTCAGTAGTTACGTAAACTTGTCATGATTTATTGCTCTGTAGCAAAGCCAACTTGTCATGGCTAACTGTTCTGTAGCAAAGTCAACTTGTCATGACTAACAGTGCATGTGTGTATTATGTAACAGCTTACCAACACAGCTGTGCCCATCGGCAGCGAGTGAATAGCCATGATCACAGAAACAGGCAGGCTGGCCGTCAGAGGAAAGCGCACAGCTGTGCTGACATTCATTCTCTGGACAGGACTCAGTCACCTCCTCAGCATCTGGGTAAAAGAGGCCAGTGGTAAAAGAGGCCCGTGGTAAAAGAGGCCAGTGGTAAAAGAGGCCCGTGGAAGCAGCAAGGTTGTTAGCACCAAATTCCTCTGCCAAACATGTCATTACGACGGCGGCAGCAGCAAACATGCTGCCTTCAGTGACCACTATTGGA
Source organism: Alviniconcha strummeri (assembly GCA_963584105.1). Taxonomy (NCBI): domain Eukaryota; kingdom Metazoa; phylum Mollusca; class Gastropoda; family Provannidae; genus Alviniconcha; species Alviniconcha strummeri. The sequence continues at coordinate 21,270,343 of OY757551.1, forward strand.
CTGTCCTGCCCACATCTGCCAACTAACTCAGCTTCCTGCAACTTTGTTTCCTTCTCCTTCTTTGTTTGTGTGCATTCACATTGTGTGTGTGTGTGTGTGTGCGTGTGTGTGTGTGTGTGTGTGTGTGTGTGTGTGTGTGCGTGTGTGTGTGTGTGTGTGCGCGCGCGAGCGTGCATATAGTTATTGTATGTGCATGTATGTGAGTATGCATGTGTGCATATGCCTGTGTGTGTGTGTGTGTGTGTGTGTGTGTGTGTGTGTGTGTGTGTGTGTGTGTGTGTGTGTGTGTGTGTGTGTGTGTGTGCATAGGCCTGTGTGCATGTGTGCGAGCGTTTGCCTTTTTGCATTTGCCATCATTTTATTTTAAAACACACACTGCTACACATCAACTCACAGTCATCATCAGCACCAGCACAATCTACAGACACGGCAAGTTTCTGACAGGTGATGCGTTCCTGACAAAGATCTTCCTTCAAGACGCAGCTGGCTGATGAAATGCACAGCACCTGATCCTCTGGGCAGATCTCACCCTCCGACTCTGAAAATCAAATGTACATCATGCGAGTGCGTAAAAACAACACAGGTACTCTTTGAAATTGGAACAAGAGTGGAAGTGAAGACAAGAAAATAGGGGAGATGGAGGACAGGTGAGGGGAGGAGAGTGTGTGCTGTGTGTGTTGTGTTGTGTGTGTGTGTGTTGTGTGTGTCGTGTGTGTTGTGTTGTGTGTGTGTGTGTTGTGTGTGTGTCGTGTGTGTTGTGTTGTGTGTGTGTGTGTGTTGTGTGTGTGTCGTGTGTGTTGTGTTGTGTTGTGTGTGTTGTGTTTGTGTTGTGTGTGTTGTGTTGTGCGTGTAGGCTCTCACGTGTGTTTGTGTTGTGTGTGTTGTGTTGTGCGTGTAGGCTCTCACGTGTGTGTGTGTGTGTGTGTGTGTGTGTGTGTGTGTGTGTGTGTGTGTGTGTGTGTGTGTGTGTGTGTGTGTGAGAGAGAGAGAGAGAGAGAGAGAGAGAGAGAGAGAGTGTGTGTGTGTGTGTGTGTCTCCATATAATACCTTATGTAAATCGTTTTGGTAGAACTGTGCTCTACATGTGTATAGAATATTGTATTTAGGTTGATATGTATTATGTAAGCATTCAGAGCGCTGATAAGTGCATGATAAATGTACATTATTATATATACACATTTGTAGTGTGTAGAGAAACAGACTTGTAAGCCAGCCCATCTGGCTGACCATGTGTACAGGCGTTCACACATATGTATGTGTGCACTTACCAGAGCAGGTCTGTTGGTCCTCGTCCAGCGTCTTGCCCAGGGGACAGAGGCAGCTGCGTTGCTGGTCAGGCAGAGACAGGCAGATGTCACTGCACCCACCGTTGTCCGCCGCACACGGAAGCTCCAAGGCTATGAAAGCAGCAAAAGAAGCAGTGAAGTTCACTTTATTGGTCAGCCTTGACCAGGGCCTGGTCCACCTACAAGGCTTTGCTATGAAGTATTGTTGGGAGGACAACATGGGAAACAAAAGTGACTGCCGTCCTGTGAAGTATTGTTGGGAGGACAACATGGGAAACAAAAGTGACTGCCGTCCTGTGAAGTATTGTTGGGAGGACAAAATGGGAAACAAAAGTGACTGCCGTCCTGTGAAGTATTGTTGGGAGGACAAAATGGGAAACAAAAGTGACTGCCGTGCTGTGAAGTATTGTTGGGAGGACAACATGGGAAACAAAAGTGACTGCCGTCCTGTGAAGTATTGTTGGGAGGACAAAATGGGAAACAAAAGTGACTGCCGTCCTGTGAAGTATTGTTGGGAGGACAAAATGGGAAACAAAAGTGACTGCCGTCCTGTGAAGTATTGTTGGGAGGACAAAATGGGAAACAAAAGTGACTGCCGTTCTATTATTGAAAAAAAGATCTGAAAAGAATGACTGCCAGCGTTCTGAAATGAGATCAAAACACATAAGAGGTTAAAAAGAATACAATTTCGTACTGTAATCAGGTGCCTGAAACGATCGGAACTTGTACACGTGAGGCAATCTCCATTTTTTGAAACTGCGCAAGTGGGGAACAATTCATGATTTTCCAAATAATCATTACATGCAAGGAAAAAGCCACCACTACCACCACCACCACACTACCAAGCCTCCCTCAGGACATTGGATTTTAACATCCTGTCAACTGTACAGATTCATCTCAGGACACTGGATTTCAACATCCTGTCAACTGTACAGATTCATCTCAGGACACTGGATTTAAATCCTGTCAACTGTACAGATTCATCTCAGGACACTGGATTTCAACATCCTGTCAACTGTACAGATTCATCTCAGGACACTGGATTTCAACATCCTGTCAACTGTACAGATTCATCTCAGGACATTGGATTTAAACATCCTGTCAACTGTACAGATTAATCTCAGGACACTGGATTTCAACATCCTGTCAACTGTACAGATTCATCTCAGGACATTGGATTTCAACATCCTGTCAACTGTACACACAGTCATCTCAGGACACTGGATTTCAACATCATGTCAACTGTACAGATTCATCTCAGGACATTGGATTTCAACATCATGTCAACTGTACACACAGTCATCTCAGGACACTGGATTTCAACATCATGTCAACTGTACACACAGTCATATCAGGACACTGGATTTCAACATCATGTCAACTGTACACACAGTCATCTCAGGACACTGGATTTCAACATCATGTCAACTGTACACACAGTCATATCAGGACACTGGATTTCAACATCATGTCAACTGTACACACAGTCATCTCAGGACACTGGATTTCAACATCATGTCAACTGTACACACAGTCATCTCAGGACACTGGATTTCAACATCATGTCAACTGTACACACAGTCATCTCAGGACACTGGATTTCAACATCATGTCAACTGTACACACAGTCATCTCAGGACACTGGATTTTAACATCCCATCAACTGTACAGATTATATCTCAGGACATACAAGTCAACAAACCTGGCAACAAAAAACAAACAAACCATGTACACTTTTACCTTTAGTACTAAAGAATAATAAGAATAAGAATAAAGAGGATTTCTAGAGTGCCCATCTACCACACTAGATGGCAGCACAAAATTTATTAAACAAGTAAAATAAATAACACATCATTTTCATGTTTAGTACTAAACCATCCATTCATCCATACTTTATCCAGACCTTGTTACCTTACTAACCCAGTGAACAATCAAATTTTTTTTGTTTAAATCACCTACACTTTTTCCTTTACCCAAAAGGTGGTAGTCTTCTCATTTTTGTTCCATAGATTAAACTGTCTCTGACCTATCAAACCAAGGGAAAACTTTGCAGATAAGCAGAAAATGGGATGATAATAAACTTCTTGCTTGGCTGTGCAAGTCAAAATCATACAGAACCCAAATCCAGCAAACATGCAAATAAACAAACAAACAAACAAACCAAAAACAGAACACCCACACTTCTAATTTTACCTTCAGTTCTAGGAATAAGCATGACCATGTCATTGATCTTGGTAAGTGGGAAGCTGTACTCCGTGACAAAAATGTTCAGCTCCCGATCGAAGAGATGAATGGCATCCGTCATGTTATCCGAGAAGTACAGATGGCCATAGACGGTAAACTCTTGAGGAAACTCGGACCTGTCAAACACAGTTGGAAGAGAAATACCGACACTTAATCAGCTGACTACTGATGTTTAAATGGAAGTTTTGTTTGTTTGGTTTTTAAATCATTGACTGATCACCAAGCTCCCCAACAAAACAACACTTGAACAGTGAAAAATATTGCACTGTTGCACTTATCTGCTTTGGGTTGAGCTTTGTTGCTTTCATGTGCAGTGCTGTGTCCAGTGCTCGGAGAAATGTGGCACAAAACAGAGGAAATGGGCATTGTCACTTACTGCACTTGTTTGTTTCTGTCAGTGCCATTGCACAAAACAGAGGAAATGGGCACTGTCACTTACTGCACATGTTTGTTTCTGTCAATGCCATTGCACAAAACAGAGGAAATGGGCACTGTCACTTACTGCACATGTTTGTTTCTGTCAGTGCCATTGCACAAAACAGAGGAAATGTGCACTGTCACTTACTGCACATGTTTGTTTCTGTCAGTGCCATTGCACAAAACAGAGGAAATGGGCATTGTCACTTACTGCACTTGTTTGTTTCTGTCAGTGCCATTGCACAAAACAGAGGAAATGGCAAAACCGAGGAAACGTGAACTCTCACTCACTGCACGTGTTTGATTCTGTCAGTGCCGTTGTAGAGAATGGAGGAAATGTGGCTGAGGGCGGCGTCGGACCAGTACAGGCGGTCGTCATAGGACAGCAGGTGGTCTGGTTGTCTGATGCGCTGGTTGACCAGCACTGAGCAGCCAGTGCCATTCATCAAGCACTTCATAATTCCCGGAGAACTTCCCCACGTGCTGTAGAACAGCAACCTTGGGAAAAACAAGCTTTTTTTAAAAATCCTGTCCATCATGCACTTCGTAATATCAGGAGAATGCCCCCAAGTGCCGGAGAACAGCAGCCTCAGAAAAACAAATAGGAAAAAAATCCTGTCAATCATGTTATTATGTACTTCATAATCCCAGAATTCTCCAGCATGCTGAAGAACTGCAGTCTTGGAAAAACAAACGAAATAAATCCAGTCCATCATGCACTTTGTACTTCCAGAACTCCCTCACATGCTGAAGAACACAGCCTTGGAAAAACAAACAGAAAATAGAAATCCTGCCTATCATGTACCTCATAATTGCCAGAGACTTCCCCCTAGAAAAAAAGAGGAGAAAAGCAAAACGTGTGTCGGACCTAGGCAACCAACATCATAATGGTTCCCACCAGGATCAGATTTTTTTTAACCTCTCTGCCCTCTGCTTAGCACTGTGGGCCAAAAATCGGACTGTGCTCCTGGGGGCACTGGAGCACCCAACAGGCGCTTTAAGAGAGCAGGACTTTTTTTTTCCTTCCCACATTGGGTAGACTCTGTTTAAGGTCTTCCAGATCTGAATATAATGCCTCAAACAGTTAATTGTTTGCTTGCTTTTTTTTTTTCTACGCTTCAACCTAAATTAAAAAAATTAAAAGTAAGCTAGCAACTTGATCTTTTACGCCCAGTCAACCAGTATGAGTAAATCAGGGGAAAAACAACAACCCCAAAACCCCAGTGATGGAGAAACGTACCCCTGTGTGACATTGATTGCAATGGACTTCATTTCCTGCACGCCAGTGAAACTCAGCCTGCCACGGTTATGACTGCTGCCTTCCACCTTGAAGATCTCTATGGTTCCCTGAAACAGGACGATGTCGATGATGATGTCCAGTTCTATGGTTACAGAGCACAATGCCATTACTGTGAATGCTCAATGTGCAGAAGATTCTTTTAAAAGAAAACTAAACAAAGAAAGTCGGGGTAATTAAGACCAAAAAAGAGACAACATGGTGCACAGGGAGTAAGTTATTCACAAAACAAAAGGTAGGTTTCCAGACATCTGCAGACCATCACTGGGGAACCTGCCTCCCTGATTGATTGTGGAACCAGGCAGAGACTGATTGTGGAACCAGGCAGAGAGATTGATTGTGGAATCAGGCAGAGAGATTAATTGTGGAACCAGGCAGAGAGACCAGGCAGAGAGACTGATTGTGGAGCCAGGCAGAGAGACTGATTGTGGAACCAGGCAGAGAGATTAATTGTGGAACCAGGCACAGAGATTAATTGTGGAACCAGGCAGAGAGACCAGGCAGAGACTGATCGTGGAACCAGGCAGAGAGATTAATTGTGGAGCCAGGCAGAGAGATTGATTGTGGAGCCAGGCAGAGAGACTGATTGTGGAGCCAGGCAGAGAGACTGATTGTGGAGCCAGGCAGAGAGACTGATTGTGGAACCAGGCAGAGAGACTGATTGTGGAACCAGGCAGAGAGATTGATTGTGGAGCCAGGCAGAGAGATTAATTGTGGAGCCAGGCAGAGAGATTGATTGTGGAACCAGGCAGAGAGATTAATTGTGGAGCCAGGCAGAGAGATTGATTGTGGAACCAGGCAGAGAGATTAATTGTGGAGCCAGGCAGAGAGACTGATTGTGGAGCCAGGCAGAGAGACTGTGGAACCAGGCAGAGAGACTGTGGAACCAGGCAGAGATTGATTGTGGAACCAGGCAGAGAGACTGATTGTGGAACCAGGCAGAGACTGATTGTGGAACCATTGACTGTGGAACCAGGCAGAGAGACTGATTGTGGAACCAGGCAGAGAGATTGACTGTGGAACCAGGCAGAGAGACTGGAACCAGGCAGAGAGACTGGAACCAGGCAGAGAGACTGATTCTGGAACCAGCCAGAGAGACTGATTGTGGAAAAAGCTCTGAAACCAAACTTGTTTTTTGGTCCATTTTTCAGCAGCACCTGGAATTCTGAACTGTGGATTAATGATCATCAGTGAGCATGCTTATGCATGATTGATAAGAATAGTGATTGTAATGAATCAAAGAAGAGCAATAATCCTGCCTAGATGAAGTCTAACATTCATCACATTTTCGCTGTCTGGGAAACTCACAATATTTTCTACACCCCAGACATTCAAACACCCATACCAAAAGTGATCATTACATATGCTTATCTTTTCATCAGTCAATACTAACAGTAATAAATATGCTGCAGCCTGAACATAAAGTAACTGCTGCTGCTACAACAGAATATATTTAAAGTACATATGGATGTGTAAAACAGAGGGGGGAATAAGAGAGAGAGAAGAGAGGGAGAGAAACAGAGAGACACAGAGAGAGACAGAGTGTCAAAAAGAGAGACAGACAGACACAGACAGAGAGTGGGTTTACCCTTTCTGCATTCAGCCAGAAGATCTGATTTGCTACCCAGTCAACAGCCAAACTACGGGGTTCCCCAAGGTATTCCGCTTGGTCTTCAATTACAGTGTAACTGAAAAACAAAACAGCAGAAATGATAGAACTGAGGCTTAGAACTGGGTTCACAATGTCTGAATTTCACCACGCAGGATACAAGTCAACACCACCATAACACTGGTGCTGGAGCCAGCAAAGGCAAGACGAAAAGCAAAATGTTACTGGCAGACTTGCCTTCGCCAAACTCCAGTTGTTTTTTACATGAAACAATGACAAAACCAAATCTTTATGGCAAAGTGACTTACTTTAGACTGTTGGTTGGGAACGTGCATTCACAAGCCACTCACTTGAAGTCCTTGTCCCAGATGCTGGTGCTCTTGCACACCAGGGGCCGTCCATCCTCCGCCTGAATGGTGAAGAATATTTCCTGCGTGATGGGGTTGGTGTCCATGAGGTCCACTTGCTGTAGGCCCTGAGCGACCAGCTTCCTAATGCTCAGGTGGCCCACAATCTTGAACGGGACTTGAAAGATCTGGCTCTCGCTTCCGATGAGCAGAAATGGGACAGACGTGGACCCTGTAAACAATGATGGAAAACTGTCAGAGCCTCACCAAAACACCTGATGGGGTCAGTGAGCAAGGTCTGGCTCTCACTTCCAATGAGCAGAAACAGGATGAACTCGGACCCTGTAAACAATGATGGACAACTGTCACAGCTTCACCAGGACTGGCCTAATAGTCAAACTTCTATCTGATGGGGTCAGTGAGTAACGCATGGCTCTTGCATCCAATGAGCAGAAACAGGATGGAATTAGACACTGTAAACAATAATGGAGAACTGTCACAGCTTCACCAGGACTGGCCTGAAGATCAAATTTTCATCTGACGGCATTAATGATCAACATCTGGCTCTCACATCCAATGAGCACAAACAGGACAGACATGGACCCTATAAACAATGACAGAGAATTGTCTGAGCCTCATCGAGACTGGCCTGATCAACTTTCCCTGCAAAATACTCATCACCATCACATCAACAGCACCACCACTGCCACCATCACCATCATAACCACCGAGGCTTTGGAAGACAGGAGATTTGCTTTGCAAACTAACAAAAACCACGGTCACTGAAAGGTAAAATGATTAGGACCTTACAGATTAACATCATTACCACCACAACCAAGGCACTGGAATATGAGTACCCTACAAATTATCATTATAACCACATAGCACTGAAAGGCAAGTACAAATTAACATCATTGTCGTCATTGTCACCGTAATCACTGAAGCACTGGAACGAGGGCATCCTGCAAATTAGCATCCTCTTCTCCTCTTCTTTCATCTTCACCCTTATCATCATCGTCGTCACCATAGCCACTGAGGCAGAGCAAGGACAGCACCCTGCAAATGATCTCCTCCATCATCACCGTGTCATCATCATTACCATCCTCCACAAACAAACTCACTTACACAGGCAAGTTTTCCCATCACTATCAAGTATCATACAAATGAACATCTTCTCCTCCATCATCATCACACTCATCCACAGGCAAGTGAGTAAGGAAATTGGGGTTTTATGCCCAGTCAACCAGCGCGGTTATATCAGGGCCAATCTACAGGCAAACGCACTTACACATGCAAGTCACTTTGAAGCACCATACAAATCCACATCATCTTCTTCCTCATCTTCTTCCTCTCCTCCTTCATCACCATCTACAGACCAACGCACTTACACATGCATGTCTTCCCATCGCTGTGCAGCGCCATTTCTGGTGGACACAGACAGGTGAAGCCCCAGTCGTCGTCGCTCTCAACACACACCTTGCTGCACTTGGCTCTTTCACAGGGATTGTCACCACCTGAAATCCACCGACCAAATATCGCTGAAGTAACCAACAGTTATTACTGATGAGTGACAAACAGGTCTCCACACACACTTTGCTGCACCTGACTCTTTCACAGGGATTGTCACCACCTGAAATCCACCGACCAAATATCGCTGAAATAACCATCAGTTATCGATGAATGACAAACAGGTCTCTGCACACACTTTGCTGCACCTGACTCTTTCACCCGACTCTATCGCTGAAGTAACCACCAGTTGTACATGGATGCTGGGAGCCCTGACAAGTCTACAGTCATCAGCTTCACCAAACCACTGGCTCCCTCTCTAAGACTGAATACTAACCACTCGGCTGCAGAGCCGGATGCAGGACTGCGGCCCCCGTCACTCGGCTGCCGTGCATGAGGATGCGGTGACGATCTTTGCCGGTGAATTTATTCGCCGCCATGATGCCTCCCATCTTCTTCTCTGACCAGATGAGCTGATCTTCGATGATTGCAAGGGCTGATGGGTGTCTGATGTCATAGCTGATCACCACCTGACACATTTAAGGAAAGCGCACAGTTGCGGACAAAATGTATTCAACATACTCTATAAATTCAGTACCAGTATTTTTATACATATACATCCAAAACAGTCCAACTTTTATTGTTCAACACCGAAACACACACACACTGAAACACAACACACACACACACTGAAACACAGCACACACACATCCACACCAAAAACACACCCACACACAACAACCCCGCCCACAACAACGCTTCATCAACCTCAAGTACCCCACACCCAAAACACACCCACACACAACAACCCCGCCCACAACGACGCTTCGTCAACCTCAAGTCCCCCCCACCCACACACAACAACCCCGCCCACAACAACGCTTTGTCAACCTCAAGTCCCCCCCACCCACACACAACAACCCCGCCCACAACAACGCTTCATCAACCTCAAGTCCCCCACACCCAAAACACAACAACCCCGCCCACAACAAAGCTTCATCAACCTCAAGTCCCCCACACCTGCACGCTGTTGATCCTGTTGACCTGGGGACTGTTGACCGGGACTCTGTAGATGACCCCCAGCTGGGTGTCTACCCAGTACAGGCTCAGCGTTGGGTAGTCGATGAGGAGGTGGTCGGGGTGGGCAGTGTGGGGGCTCAAGAACACCTCGCTGTTGCGCCCGTCCAGGCCGCTGCGCATGATCTGCACGGGGTCGGCACTCTCCGTCCAGTAAATGTGCCTGTGAAGACAGACCAAGGGAGGTGGGAGGCAGGCCGGGGGGGGGGGGGGGGGGGGGGGGGGGTAGGGGAGGGGCACGTTCAGCATGTGCACAAGGAGTATGTCCACCATGCAGTTTTCTGCTGCCAGTCCTTCTGCCTCAAAATTCAGACTGAACCCACCTTCCCACCCACCGGTCCATCACCTCGGTACCAGAAAAATGTGACACCAGGAATAATGTCCACCATTCAGTTTTCTGCCACTCCTGCCTCTAAATTCAAAGAGACTGGTCCCACCTTCCCGCTCACCAGTGCGTCACCTCAGCACAGGGAATACATGGCACCAGTAACATGTCCACCGTTCAGTTTTGTACCATTCCTTCCTCCTCTGAATTGTAATGGACTGGAACCACCTCCCCACCTACTGGTCCGTTGCTTCAGCACCGACAGTATGTCCACCATTCAGTTTTGTACCAGTCATTCCTCTAAATTGTAACAGACTGGAACCACCTTCCCACCCACCAGTCCACCTCAGCACCAGAAATATGCGGCACCAGGAATATGTCCACCACTCCGTTTTCTGCCAGTCCTTCTGCCTCGAAATTCAAACAGACTGGACCCGCTTCCTACCCACCAGTCCATCACCTCAGCACCAGGAATATGTCCACCACTGTTACCACTCCTTCCTCCTCTAAACTGTAACCAAATGGAACCACCTTCCTGGCCACTAGGCCATCATCTCAGCACCAGAAATAAATGCGTCCACTATTCAGCTTTGTACCACTCCTTCCTCCTCTACAACGGACTTGAACCTCCCCATCCACAAGGTTGACTGCTACTAGTGCTAGCATTCTAAAACAAGATCCAAACACACAAACAACTTAAAAAGAACACTAATCTTAATGGGACAATTCAGAACATAAATCTGGGGGGTAAACCCTTTTTCCAAAGTGACAAAACAGTGAAACAATGAAAAATCAAAATATCATCACCCCTACACGTTTTGTCACTTTAAAAACAGTGAAACAATGACAAATCAAAATATCATCACCCCTACACGTTTTGTCGCTTTAAAAACAGTGAAACAATGACAAATCAAAATATCATCACCCCTACACGTTTTGTCGCTTTAAAAACAGTGAAACAATGACAAATCAAAATATCATCACCCCTACACGTTTTGTCGCTTTAAAAACAGTGAAACAATGACAAATCAAAATATCATCACCCCTACACGTTTTGTCGCTTTAAAAACAGTGAAACAATGACAAATCAAAATATCATCACCCCTACATGTTTTGTCACTTTAAAAACAGTGAAACAATGATAAATCAAAATATCATCACCCCTATATGTTTTGTCGCTTTAAAAACAGTGAAACAATGATAAATCAAAATATCATCACCCCTACATGTTTTGTCGCTTTAAAAACAGTGAAACAATGACAAATCAAAATATCATCACTCCTACATGTTTTGTCGTTTTAAAAACAGTGAAACAATGATAAATCAAAATATCATCACCCCTACATGTTTTGTCGCTTTAAAAACAGTGAAACAATGATAAATCAAAATATCATCACCCCTACATGTTTTGTCACTTTAAAAACAGTGAAACAATGATAAATCAGAATAACATCACTCCTACATGTTTTGTTGCTTTAAAAAAGGGGCTTACCCTGAAAACGTGCACATTTTGTAACGTTCCACTGAAGTCAGCATTCCTTTTAATGTTGTGTCTTTGGATCTATGGGAGGTGTGGCTTAGGGTTCTGCACAGAGCCCTCTATCATAACCTTGCGTCTTTGGATTTACGGGAGGTGCGGCTTAGGGTTCCGCACGGAGCCCTCTATCACACACACACACATGACAATTCTCCTCAGACTGTGTAAGCAATACAGGCAAACAAACGGGAGTCCGCTCACTTTGCAATGGGGTCGACAACAATGTCTTCTGGCTGCCTGTCTTTCAGGTCCCCGACGACCACAGCACAGTCAACGTCCGTCATCGTGCAGGCCACAATGATCCCTTCGAACCTGTCCACGACATACAGCAGCTGTGTGTGCCAGTTGTACGATATACCCGAAGGGGACGGAAGACCTGGAACAGACATAGAATCCATCATCAACTCTGAATTCTTTTTTTTCAATTACAGAGTTCAGCTCCAAGACAAATATTCAACAAAGTGTGTATGGGTGTGGGTATGGGTGGTGGTGGTGTGAGTAGGGGGTGGGGGTAGGGGTGAGTGGGGGGGTGTCAGGGGGGTTATGTGTGGGTGGGTGGGTGTGGGGGGGGGGAGGTAAGGGCAGGGGATGAGTGGTTCATGTTAGTGGGGTGTTTGTGTGGGTGGTGTGGTGGTGCAGGTGTGTGGGTGGTGTGTGGGGGTTGTGGCAAGAAGTGGGGTGCCAATGCCATGTCTAATTATGTGTTGTGTGCATGGTTTTGTCAGGCTTGAGGAGAGTCAGTGGCGCAGAGCGAGAGTACTCACTCTTGAAAGCCAAAATTAAACACGATCAAGTGTGGTCACCAAACTGATGGGTGATCATTATACGTGCTAGGCTTTGCGCCCACCTCAGTCCATGCATCACCACTCAACTCACTCACCCACGTCCACAACACAATGGCTGTAGCCACAGACACAGGCACACTTTATCAGAGAGTCCAAACTGAGGTCATGCTCCATGCACCACCATGCAACTCACTCACCCACGTCCACAACACAATGGCTGTAGCCACAGACACAGGCACACTTTATCAGAGAGTCCAAAATGAGGTCATGCTCCATGCACCACCATGCAACTCACTCACCCACGTCCACAACACAATGGCTGTAGCCACAGACACAGGCACACTTTATCAGAGAGTCCAAACTGAGGTCATGCTCCATGCACCACCATGCAACTCACTCACCCACGTCCACAACACAATGGCTGTAGCCACAGACACAGGCACACTTTATCAGAGAGTCCAAAATGAGGTCATGCTCCATGCACCACCATGCAACTCACTCACCCACGTCCACAACACAATGGCTGTAGCCACAGACACAGGCACACTTTATCAGAGAGTCCAAAATGAGGTCATGCTCCATGCACCACCATGCAACTCACTCACCCACGTCCACAACACAATGGCTGTAGCCACAGACACAGGCACACTTTATCAGAGAGTCCAAACTGAGGTCATGCTCCATGCACCACCATGCAACTCACTCACCCACGTCCACAACACAATGGCTGTAGCCACAGACACAGGCACACTTTATCAGAGAGTCCAAAATGAGGTCATGCTCCATGCGCCACCATGCAACTCACTCACCCACGTCCACAACACAATGGCTGTAGCCACAGACACAGGCACACTTTATCAGAGAGTCCAAAATGAGGTCATGCTCCATGCGCCACCATGCAACTCACTCACCCACGTCCACAACACAATGGCTGTAGCCACAGACACAGAGACGCTTTCACGTAAGGCCAAACTGAGGTCACGCTCCATGTGTCAGCACCCACTCACCCACATCCACGACTGAATGGCTGTAGCCCGCCAGCGATGTGGCAAAGACTTTCCTCAACGTGGAGTCGATCCAGAACACCATGCGATTCCTGGCATCCACCTCTGAAGACAAAAACGTCGATCAACCACAGGACTGTCGGCATGTCGGTCAGTTCTTGGTGAATAAATAACACAGAATAGTATGTCAGTCAGTTCTAAGTTACCAAATAACACAGAATAGCATGTCAATCAATTTTCAATGAACAAATAATACAGAATACATTTTGGATGGCCAGTTGGTGAAGGCTGACAAATGTACCCAGAATGATCACTACCATTTTTGTCCAGTCAGAAAGGCGTGCGCATAACATCTTTAACTGCAGTAACAGCACACACACTGCCTCCCTTGGGATCGTTCACAGTTTGGATGGGTCAAACCTGTCAAAGTCAACGCTGACAATAAACTTAAGTCTCATTAAAGTAGCTCTCTTTCTCTCTCTCTCTCTCTCTCTCTCTCTCTCTCTCTCTCTCTCTCTCTCTCTCTCTCTCTCTCTGTGCCCTTCTTTATCTTTCCATCTGTTCTGTCTCTGTCCGTCTAGCCTGTCTGTCTGGTCTGTGGTGCCTGCTTATCTGTTTCTGTCTGTCATGTCTGGTCTGAGCTTATTTATCACTCTGTGTGTCCAGTCTCTGTCTGGTCTGTGCTGCCTGCTTATCTCTCTCTCTGTCCATCTGCCTGTGTCTGGTCTGTGCTGCCTGCTTATCTCTCTCTCTCTCTGTCCATCTGCCTGTGTCTGGTCTGTGCTGCCTGTTTATTTCTCTCTCTGTCCATCTGCCTGTGTCTGGTCTGTGCTGCCTGTTTATCTCTCTCTCTCTGGTCTGTGCTGCCTGTTTATCTCTCTCTGTCTGGTCTGTGCTGCCTGTTTATCTCTCTCTGTCTGGTCTGTGCTGCCTGTTTATCTCTCTCTGTCTGGTCTGTGCTGTCTGCTCATCTCTCTCTCTGTCCATCTGCCTGTCTCTCTCTCTCGTGACTGCCAGTACAGACATCTACGTCTGTGAGGAACTGACATGTACCCACCCAAATCTTCCACAGAATACAAGCCTTCCTTGACGACATCATAGAACTGCTTTCGCAGGTTGTAGCGGCGGATCTGTTGGGTGGTGCTGAAGAGGAGAAGAGGGGCCGGACCTGCAGGCAGAAACACACACAGAACGTCACCCTGTGGTCAAAACCACACACAGAAAGTCACCCTGCAGTCAAAACCACACACAGAATGTCACCCTGCAGTCAATACCACACACAGAATGTCACCCTGCAGTCAATACCACACACAGAATGTCACCCTGTTGTCAAAACCACACAAAGTCACCCTGCAGTCAAAACCACACACAGAAAGTCACCCTGCAGTCAAAACCGCACACACAATGTCACCCTGTGGTCAAAACCACACACAGAATGTGACCATGCAGTCAAAACCACACACACAATGTCACCCTGTTGTCAAAACCACCCACAGAAAGTCACCCTGCAGTCAAAACCACACACAGAATATATGTCACCCTGTTGTCAAAACCACACACAGAAAGTCACCCTGCAGACAAAACCACACACACAATGTGACCATGCAGTCAAAACCACACACACAATGTCACCCTGTTGTCAAAACCACACACAGAAAGTCACCCTGCAGTCAAAACCTCACACACAATGTTACCCTGCAGTCAAAACCACACACAAAGTCACCCTGCAGTCAAAACCACACACAGAAAGTCACCCTGCAGTCAAAACCTCACACACAATGTCACCCTGTGGTCAAAACCACACACAGAATGTGACCATGCAGTCAAAACCACACACACAATGTCACCCTGTGGTCAAAACCACACACAGAATGTGACCATGCAGTCAAAACCACACACACAGTGTCACCCTGCAGTCAAAACCACACACAGAATGTTACCCTGCAGTCAAAACCTCACACACAATGTTACCCTGCAGTCAAAACCTCACACACAATGTTACCCTGCAGTCAAAACCACACACAAAGTCACCCTGCAGTCAAAACCACACACAGAATGTTACCCTGCAGTCAAAACCTCACACACAATGTCACCCTGTGGTCAAAACCACACACAGAATGTGACCATGCAGTCAAAACCACACACACAATGTCACCCTGTGGTCAAAACCACACACAGAATGTGACCATGCAGTCAAAACCACACACAGAAAGTCACCCTGCAGTCAAAACCACACACACAATGTCACCCTGCAGTCAAAACCACACACAGAATGTGACCATGCAGTCAAAACCATGCAAAAAATGTCACCCAGTGGTCAAAACCACATACAGAATGTTACCCTGCAGTCAAAACCACACACAGAATACCAAACAATCATTTTTACAAGAGAAAACAAGCTAAACCCCCAACAATCAAAATTCCATATTAAAATCCATCAACTGATATCCCAGTCCCATCAATCTGATACATTTGTAAGTGTACATACAGAAATAATGCCTATAATCAGACAAGTGTTATATAACTCAGCTTCCTACAAACACTAACAGAGTAGCATGGCACAGCAGCAAGCAGAGAGGACTTCTCTTCATTGCGTCCTACTCAGTTTGTCCTATTCAAAATTCTTCTTCTTCCTTCGCTTTCACCCACAGTCTAGTCAGCACATCACTAGCGGTGGTGGGGGACTGGGGGGTAATGGGGGTATGCTGGGGGGAGGGGGGATGCTCAGGACAAAAATCAGGAGATTTGCAAGCAGGCCACAAAAAGAGGAAAAAAACCTACCTCATTTTTAGATATAATAACAGATTTCTAGAGTGCCCATCTCCACAAGTTGGGCACACACGGTGCTTTACAACAACATCCACTCACACCCACATGTGGACGCACACACACACACACACACACACATATGCGCGCTCATGCACACACACACACACACGCATGCACACACACGCACACACGCACGCACGCACGCACGCACGCACGCACGCACGCACGCACACACACACACACACACACACACACACACACACACACACACACACACACAGTGACACACACTTGACACCCTCAAGACAACGGCCAAACTCCAAGCACTGGTTAACGACATCCTTCCTTCAACCACTGCCGTATGTAGTTATGCCATAGGGTCCAGAAAACTGTCAGCTAACGTGCTGTTTTTTGGTTGGTGCTCAAACAGTAGTAAGTTTGTTACAAACAACTCAAAACAAGGCATGTCATTTGTAGCCGCCAACAAAGTTTACACCAGCACAAATAAAACCACAATCATTTGAATCGAGACAGAACTCTTCTTTTTTTTCCCCCCGGGGTGGATGCGTCTCATGTTTACGTGCGTGCTTTGGCACTAGGTTGCTTCTACAGTCATATTAGTACCAGACACTTTCGCAGGGCGCTGACCGCATTGCTGGACAGCTGCGCGGAGATAAAGAGTGCCCCTTCAGTGGCGTAACTAAATCTGGCAGAGTTTGGAAGAAGGTGCTGGTAAGTGATGCTGGGTGTGTGGAGGAAGACATCAAGAGAGGGGGTGGGGTGAGGGGGTCGGGGGTGGACTGTCTGGCGAGAAAAGCTGCGTCACTTCCTTTACCATTCATGTGGAAACAAGCTTGACCTTTCGGGAGTTCTGTCCTGCATGCAAACTGCCTGTAACACACGTTAAGGTCGCATCTCGCTCTGGAGAAATTCATCAACAAAAGAAAACAAAAACAGGGACCAAGATTTTTTTTTTTAAACCCGCCTCACACGCACACACAAAACTCACCACGAACTCGACAGGATCGTCCGTCCAGTTGCAGGGCATAGGGGGCCACACAGCTACACCTGAACGACCCCATCGTGTTCCTGCACACCTGACTGCAAACTGGTTCCTCTCCGGACAGCCTTTCTTTACATTCATCCACATCTGATGACAAAATCCACATGTGTTAGAGAATGCGGGGGGGAGGGGGTGGGGAGGAAGCACAGCTACACCTGAACAATGTTTCTGCACACCTGACTGCCGCACACCTGTAGTCAGTAGCCTGGTGGTCAGCAGCTGATAGCAAGATGGCTCTTCTCCCTAGGGTCTTTCCTTACAATGATATTTGATGACAATGCAACAATTCAGCCAGTCTGCAATTCAAAAAAAAACACAGTTCTCATCAGTTCTAAATTCATTCTGGCAACTTTTGTGTGTGTGAAATGTAGCTTTTGATGCTTTTTTTCTTCTTTTTTCTTTTCTTTTTCAGCAAAAGAATTGTTTATTAAAACAGTTCAAAATAGAAATTGTAAATTGTATATATATATCTCTCCTGAAGAAAAACTGAGTGTACAAAGTTCAACACACACATTAACACATGTGCACGCGCGCGCGCGCACGCACACACACACACACACACACACACACACACACACACACACACACACACACACGCACACACGCATGCACACATGTGCGCACACACACACACATGCACACACACACACATGCACACGCACACACATGCACACACACAAGCATGCCCATGCACATACACACACTGAGTCTCACCCTGGCATTCACTGTTGCTAGTGGCCAGCAGAGCATATCCTTTTGGGCAGACACAAACCACTCCCTCCCCAGAAGGAAGGCACCCATGTGAACACCCCAGCTTTTGGCACATCTCACCTGTAAAGCACACACACACCACACACACACCACACCACACCACACACACCACACCACACACACACGCATGCACACACCACACACACACGTGCATGCACACACACCACACCGCACACAGACAATTATACACTTTGAGTTTCTAAATTATATTTCTGGTTCACTTCGTATTTTCAGTCAAGATCCTGACAGTCCATTCACTTCACTCAGGGGCTTATAGAAAGACACCCATGTGAACACCCCATCTTTCAACACATCTCACCTGTAAAGCACACACACACACCACCCACCCCCCCCACACACACACACATTTATGTACTTTGAGTTTCTTAATTACTGGTTCACTTAGCATTTTCAGTCAATATCTTGACAGTAGACTCATCCAGGGTCAGGAATAGCTCAGTTAGTAGAGCATCCAACTGAAAAGCCAGGCGACAGGCAATGCTGACATGGGACCGAGTCTCCCATGTGGGCATGGATTTTTCTCCCAGGGTCAATTTTTAGCGCAGACTCTTGCAGTGACATACAGCCCCTGAATGCAATCACATGCATCAACATCTGCATGCATCTTAAGAATCCCAAACACTGGCAGCCATACCACTGTTTGGACAGATGAAACTGACAATGAATGATGAATGAATGAAAATGTATATATAGCGCATAAAAACCTTCCACACAAAACCTCGCGTGTTCACAGCGCCAGATACACACAGTGCATACATGTGAGCTCTCGCAAGCTAAAACTACCAAAGGACATGCACTCATACCCACCTACCCCTTTCCAAAAGTGGAACTATACATAACAGTTAAATATAAAAATATATACAGAGTTATAAATAATGATAACAGAAAAAAGAATCACACACACACACACACACACACACACACACACACACACACACACACACAGAGTAATTACGGCAACATCAGCTTCACTTAACACACACACCATCGCCGGCGCACGTACACAATCACATTGACTATCATCCCTGGGTAAAGAAATGGGTTTTCAGCGAAGATCTGAAAGACTGAATGGAGTCCTTCTCCTTGATGCTCTCGGGGAGGACATTCCAGAGGGAGGGAGCGACATATCTGAAGGCTCGCTGGCCGTACCGCTTTGTCTTGGAATCCCTGGGCCCAGGAACATCAAGGAGAGATCTAGATGCTGATCTGAGAAGGCGAGAAGGGTTGGGAAGAATGCACACAATGGGAAGAATGGGTGACGCTGCTCTTGCAGCTGCTGTGCTTTACCCAGGTAAGGCCACCCAAATTTCCTGCACGGGACAAAGAAGGATACACTTTTTTTTTTTTTTTAAAGGAGGCAGAATCAACCTGCTTTGGGTCAGTCTATACCACTTTCTCATTTTTAAGTTGCTGCTGCAATTTATCATCACTACGCCCACCAATGAAAAATGAATGCACCCAGTAAATATGCGGATCCAATTAGCATCTGATCCGGATCAGCTTGGAATCACTGGCCAGAAATGGCCTGGATGATTCTTGCACACCGGCTTGCTTCTGGACCGGATCCGTTTGGCCAAAATCTGACCCAGTCAGCCAGAACCAAATTGGATCTCAACTGGTTTTGCACAATATGATCCTGGCTGTCTGTGGAAGAACCCAACTGAATCTGAAAGTGGCAAAACAAATTGGTTGCAGGCTGGTTGTGTTCTATGAGAACTGGGCCTGATGATTCTTATGCACCAGTGTGCTTCCAGACAAGATGTGTTTGGCCAAAACCTGACCAGGCCATCCAGACCGGATCCAGGTCAGTTTTGCACAATATCATCCAGGCTTTCTTTGAAAAAATGGAACCAAATTGGATGAGGGAAGTTGGATCAGGCATGTACAATCCAGCCTGATTCTGAATGCTTGCTGGCCATAACTGGTTGTAACCAAAAACGCTTCCGAATCGAATCCCGCCATGTTTACTGGGCAAGAAAAGCAAAACTGAACTGAACCCACTGCAGTTGTTCGCCTCGTCTGATCCATCCTTGCAGTCTGCGTGGCCGTCACAAACAGCACCTGTCTCCAGACACCTGGATTTGTCCTTGCACAGGAAAACCTCGCAGCTCAGCACTTCTTCACCTGTACACATGTACAAAATAACTGATGTGCGCATCCATCCCCATCCATCCCCATCCACCAGCCCATCCACAGCAGTCTGGTGGTCACTCAGCCTACCGATCCATCAGACACTCGGTCATCTGATTCACTGGTCAATCCATCACTTACATTGTTACAGCTCTAATCCATTTTCCAGCCCAGTCATGTGACTACAAACTGTATGAAGAGTTGCTACAGGAACAGACAGACCGTGACATCACTGCTGAACATCCGACTGCACCATGTAGATTTCAAGCTTGCTCCGTTCTCATTTGATTTTGACAAAAGCCATCTGACAGCCATTGAAAACTGCTTATCAGATAATTAGCAGGCATTCTTGGTGAGCTGAGCCTACTAGTACTACCAGTATTTGATCTAATAAACCAAGACAATACCTTAAACCCCAGAACTTTTTGAATACTGCGTATTTTTCTGCACGTCATCAGTGATATTATCTAACAAATGGTGATACAATAGCTTTCATTCATTCATCCCAACAGTAAAAATAATGCTATCAATTAAACACTGCAGTTTCATCTACAGTAAACTTCCCAACATGACTAACTCCATTACTGAAATCCCTGAAGTCAGCGCAGCTGTGAGAGTGGCGGTAACGCAACACTTGTAAACATGTACAACAGTATGCACAGGTGTGGGAAATGGCTGTATGCACCTGCTATCTTCTCATCCAACAGTGGCTGAACCTTGGGTTTTTAGCTGAGAATTCTGATAAAAACAAATAGTAACAGGTTATTCCAACGACAGTGATCAGTAGTTGACAGTATGAGTAAGGTGGATTGCACTTGCAAAAGTGTTGGAAGACTCCATCCTCCAAGCAATGTTTTTGGACCTCCAGCCACTCCAAAACTGCAGTTAATAATAAATTTCCCAACACACAATTGAACTACCCCAAAATTACTGCTAATACCCCCCCCTCCCCCCCCACAACAGAACCGCCCCAAAACTAATAATAATAGACCCCCCCCCCCAACACACACTCACAAAAGAACCACCCCAAAACTGCTGTTAATAAATCACACACACACAAAAGAACCACCAAAAACTACTGTTAATCACACACACACACACACACACACACACACACACACACACACACACACACACACACACACACACACACAAAAGAACCACCCCAAAACTACTGTTAATAAATCACACACACACACACACACACAAAAGAACCACCCCAAAACTACTGCTAATTATTAAAAAATAAAAATAAAGACATACGGCACACTTCATCGGAGCCATCCTCGCAGTCAACTGTGCTGTCACACACCCAAGCAGAAGGTATGCACTCAGTGGTGTTACCACACCTGAACTGTCCAGGTTTGCAGGTGAAACTAGCACCTGAAAAAGGAACCACATTTACAACAGGGGCAAGGGAGACAATGCAGAACAGTCAAATTTTAATGTTTCTCTCTGCAT
Organism: Alviniconcha strummeri; assembly: GCA_963584105.1. Classification (NCBI taxonomy): domain Eukaryota; kingdom Metazoa; phylum Mollusca; class Gastropoda; family Provannidae; genus Alviniconcha; species Alviniconcha strummeri. Next base: position 21,291,992 of record OY757551.1, read on the forward strand.
AAATAGGAAAGAAGAAGAAAAAAATACAATTTTAATCTAAAAAGCCTTACTCAACTCTGGTAAATGTATGATTGCTTCCAACTGAGATTCACACCAAAAGAGAAGTACCAAAATAAAAGCTTCCTATTCAGTTTTCAAAATGTCGGTTTTGAGATAAATTCACGCTTGTTACAAAAGCCAAAACAAAACAAAAACACCCTGAAAACCAGATGACCCCTGCTGCTCTCCACCAGCATAATTCTGTCTGTTGACGGAAAACTGACGCCTGATATTGTTAGACATGACCCCTGCTGCTCTCCACCAGCATAATTCTGTCTGCTGACGGAAAACTGACGCCTGATATTGTTAGACCTGACCCCTGCTGCTCTCCACCAGCATAATTCTGTCTGTTGATGGAAAACTCTGACGCTTGATATTGTTAGACATGACCCCTGCTGCTCTCCACCAGCATAATTCTGTCTGCTGACGGAAAACTGACGCCTGATATTGTTAGACCTGACCCCTGCTGCTCTCCACCAGCATAATTCTGTCTGTTGATGGAAAACTCTGACGCTTGATATTGTTAGACATGACCCCTGCTGCTCTCCACCAGCATAATTCTGTCTGTTGATGGAAAAGTCTGACGCTTGATATTGTTAGACATGACCCCTGCTGCTCTCCACCAGCATAATTCTGTCTGTTGATGGAAAACTCTGACGCTTGATATTGTTAGACATGACCCCTGCTGCTCTCCACCAGCATAATTCTGTCTGCTGACGGAAAACTGACGCCTGATATTGTTAGACATGACCCCTGCTGCTCTCCACCACATAATTCTGTTTTCTGACGGAAAACTGACGCCTGATATTGTTAGACCTGACCCCTGCTGCTCTCCACCAGCATAATTCTGTCTGTTGATGGAAAAGTCTGACGCTTGATATTGTCAGACCTGACCCCTGCTGCTCTCCACCAGCATAATTCTGTCTGTTGATGGAAAACTCTGACGCTTGATATTGTCAGACCTGACCCCTGCTGCTCTCCACCAGCATAATTCTGTCTGTTGACGGAAAACTGACGCCTGATATTGTTAGACATGACCCCTGCTGCTCTCCACCAGCATAATTCTGTCTGTTGATGGAAAAGTCTGACGCTTGATATTGTCAGACCTGACCCCTGCTGCTCTCCACCAGCATAATTCTGTCTGTTGATGGAAAACTCTGACGCTTGATATTGTTAGACATGACCCCTGCTGCTCTCCACCAGCATAATTCTGTCTGTTGACGGAAAACTGACGCCTGATATTGTTAGACATGACCCCTGCTGCTCTCCACCAGCATAATTCTGTCTGTTGATGGAAAAGTCTGACGCTTGATATTGTTAGACATGACCCCTGCTGCTCTCCACCAGCATAATTCTGTCTGTTGATGGAAAAGTCTGACGCTTGATATTGTTAGACCTGACCCCTGCTGCTCTCCACCAGCATAATTCTGTCTGTTGATGGAAAAGTCTGACGCTTGATATTGTTAGACATGACCCCTGCTGCTCTCCACCAGCAGAATTCTGTCTGTTGATGGAAAACTCTGACGCTTGATATTGTTAGACATGACCCCTGCTGCTCTCCACCAGCATAATTCTGTCTGTTGATGGAAAACTCTGACGCTTGATATTGTTAGACATGACCCCTGCTGCTCTCCACCAGCAGAATTCTGTCTGTTGATGGAAAACTCTGACGCTTGATATTGTTAGACATGACCCCTGCTGCTCTCCACCAGCAGAATTCTGTCTGTTGACGGAAAACTCTGACGCTTGATATTGTCAGACCTGACCCCTGCTGCTCTCCACCAGCAGAATTCTGTCTGTTGATGGAAAACTCTGACGCTTGATATTGTTAGACCTGACCCCTGCTGCTCTCCACCAGCAGAATTCTGTCTGTTGATGGAAAAGTCTGACGCTTGATATTGTTAGACCTGACCCCTGCTGCTCTCCACCAGCATAATTCTGTCTGTTGATGGAAAAGTCTGACGCTTGATATTGTTAGACATGACCCCTGCTGCTCTCCACCAGCATAATTCTGTCTGTTGATGGAAAAGTCTGACGCTTGATATTGTTAGACCTGACCCCTGCTGCTCTCCACCAGCATAATTCTGTCTGTTGATGGAAAAGTCTGACGCTTGATATTGTTAGACATGACCCCTGCTGCTCTCCACCAGCATAATTCTGTCTGTTGATGGAAAAGTCTGACGCTTGATATTGTTAGACATGACCCCTGCTGCTCTCCACCAGCAGAATTCTGTCTGTTGATGGAAAAGTCTGACGCTTGATATTGTTAGATATGACCCCACAACTAGGAAGAAGAATCAGCAAACAAGAGAGATAACTGGTGCTTGAAAGCTGTCACACAAAGACAACAACCACAAAGACCTTAGTCACCTGTGTTAACTCTCACAGGCACGTGAAAAAATTAAAGGTACATAAAACTCCACTGATAGGTATATTCTTTGATAGGCACACTTCTTTTAAAGAGGTATCACTGTGCTTGCAAACGCACACAGCCTCCACCCACACTTACAGCCATCTCCATCGGATCTGTCCACGCAGTCCCTTTCACCCAGACTTAAGTCATCTTCATCGGATCTGTCCACACAGTCCCTTTCACCCACACTTACAGTCATCTCCATCGGATCTGTCCACACAGTCCCTTTCACCCACACTTACAGTCATCTCCATCGGATCTGTCCACGCAGTCCTTTCACCCACACTTACAGTCATCTCCATCGGATCTGTCCACGCAGTCCCTTTCACCCACACTGAGTCATCTTCATCAGGTCCGTCCACACAGTCCTTTTCACCAAGACTTAGTCCGTCCACACAGTCCTTTTCACCAAGACTTAGTCATCTTCACTGGACCCGTCCACGCAGTCCATTTCACCAAGACTTACAACCATCTTCATCGGATCCATCCATGCAACCCCTTTCACCCAGACTTACAGTCATCTTCATTAAATCCATCTGTACAGTCCCTTTCACCTACACTTGGTCATCTTCATCGGATCCGTCCACACAGTCCATTTCACCCAGACTTACAGTCATCTTCATCAGATCTGTCCACACAGTCCCTTTCACCCAGACTTACAGTCATCTTCATCAGATCTGTCCATGCAGTCCCTTTCACCCAGACTTACAGTTAGTCATCTTCATCAGATCTGTCCACGCAGTCCCTTTCACACAGACTTACAGTTAGTCATCTTCATCAGATCTGTCCACGCAGTTCCTTTCACCCACACTTAGTCATCTTCACTGGATCCATCCACGCAGTCCCTTTCACCCAGACTTACAGTTAGATTCATCTTCATCAGATCCGTCCATACAGTCCCTTTCACCCACACTTAGTCATCTTCATCAGATCCGTCCACACAGTCCCTTTCACCCACACTTACAGCCATCTTCATCGGAGCCGCCCATGCAATCCCTTTTACCCAGACTTACAGTCATCTTCATCAGATCCGTCCATACAGTCCCTTTCACCCAGACTTACAGTCATCTTCATCAGATCCATCCATACAGTCCCTTTTACCCACACTTACAGCCATCTTCATCAGATCCGTCCATACAATCCCTTTTACCCAGACTTACAGTCATCTTCATCAGATCCGTCCATACAGTCCCTTTCACCCACACTTACAGTCCTCTTCATCAGATCCGTCCATACAGTCCCTTTCACCCAGACTTACAGCCATCTTCATCAGATCCGTCCATACAATCCCTTTTACCCAGACTTACAGTCATCTTCATCAGATCCGTCCATACAGTCCCTTTCACCCACACTTACAGTCCTCTTCATCAGATCCGTCCATACAGTCCCTTTCACCCAGACTTACAGCCATCTTCATCAGATCCGTCCATACAATCCCTTTTACCCAGACTTACAGTCATCTTCATCAGATCCGTCCATACAGTCCCTTTCGCCCACACTTACAGTCCTCTTCATCAGATCCGTCCATACAGTCCCTTTCACCCACACTTACAGTCATCTTCATCAGATCCGTCCATACAGTCCCTTTCACCCACACTTACAGTCATCTTCATCAGATCCGTCCATACAGTCCCTTTCACCCACACTTACAGTCATCTTCATCAGATCCGTCCATACAGTCCCTTTCACCCACACTTACAGTCATCTTCATCAGATCCGTCCATACAGTCCCTTTCACCCACACTTACAGTCATCTTCATCAGATCCGTCCATACAGTCCCTTTCACCCACACTTACAGTCATCTTCATCAGATCCGTCCATACAGTCCCTTTCACCCACACTTACAGTCATCTTCATCAGATCCGTCCATACAGTCCCTTTCCCCATCACAGAAGTTTTCAAGCGAGACGCACTCCATCTCATTCCGGCAGCTGGCCTCACTGTCTTTGCAAACGGCAGGCGTCTGATCGGCTGCAAAGAGCAACAAAGGTAAGTAACTTGGTGTTTTATGCCCAGTCAGCCATTAGCTACAGCAGGGCGAGGAGCAGTACAAGTTACTGAACAAGCAGAAAGTAAACAGTGTGCAGCTGTTTAAGAGCTCTGCAATAAATTAATGTCTTTGTGCAGCTGTTTAAGAGCTCTGCAATCAATTAATGTCTTTGGTATCATTATCGGTATGCATTTCATCATTCTTTCTCTGCTTGAGAGGTGGTGCATACTGCTGCAAAACAGCTTGAGAAAGGACCATCCTCATCATTCTGGTGATCTGAATTTTGCATCTCTGTGTGTGTTAACTTTCTGAAATTTGTGCACTACAATACAATCTCTTTGGTCATGCTGTCCAAAATCTGAAGCTGTGGCATATCAGCTTTAAAAAAGAAAGAAAAAAGGACCATCCTCATCATTTTGGTAATCTGAATTTCTCATCTCTCTAGGATAACAATCTCTTTGATCGACCATGCTATTGAAATACGAACTGCTTGAAAAATTACTGTCCTCATCATTTGGGGTAATTGAAATTTTCCTCTGTGTGTATGTGTTAAACTTCTGCATTCCAGTCTCTTTGGTCATGCCATCAAGTGCCGCTTGACTGGATAAAGTCTGCTGTCTTCTCCAGGTCTTGGCAACAACCCCACAGCTTTTCCTTCAGCCCCGCCCTCTGTGGCTGTGGCTGGCCTTGGACAGCACTTGGCGCTTACTAGCAGGTAACAAAGTGACTTGTTAAGTATTGCACAAGTTCTCTCTCTACATTTATTTCATATTTATTGTTATTTTACATGTACCTTCTTGAGCCTATGTGTCAAAGAAAAAAAATCATTTTTTAATGCTTTGTATGTATAATATATATATTGATCCCCCATTTATTTATTTTTAATGCTTTATATATTGATCAATAATAAAGATTGATTTGATTTGTACACTGGAGTTACTGCAATCTGTTTCTGCAATCTGAAGAATCCGAGTTACCGCAAAGCGTCTCATCTGAAGAATCCAAACAGTCCGGCCTGCCGTTACACTTGAACAGCTGATTGATGCAGGCTCCATCA